>OU452224.1:24095102-24467602 GCA_911728455.2 Marthasterias glacialis
AGGGAATTTGATAAGGGTGAATTTTGTTATTTCTTGTTTTGCTGTGATAATGGAGTTTGTAAAATTGGCCTTTGAACGCAAGCTTCCTGGTGTAAGAGAGCTTGAGTGGTCAAACAATGTGGTCCTCAGTGGTTGTTTATGTCCAAACGAAGGGGTTAAGAAAGTTTTTAAAATAACTGACGGAGCCTGATCTGGAGCCCAAGCCCAAGCCGTGGTTTCGAGAAGGGCATAGTTTCTACGACCCTGTATGCAGAGCGCCCCCTACTGCTGGGATTCACGCAAGAGCAAAGTCATACAAAATACATTGTTAAGTGTCTTGGATGAATGACAAGTATATTTACCTGACTGGGGTCGATACTACTATGCACACCGGTCGCCATGGAGCTTCCTGATGCCATGGAGCTAGGCTTGCTTATAGCGGGGGGTAGCTACACTCTGAATTGGAGCGGGTGTAGCATTGACACTTTGGCTGGTTCCATTTGTACTAACGTTAGCAGAGGCTGAGGGCGGGGTGCCTGTTCTGGCCGGAACCGTCGTAGGCGTCGGCTGCTGCTGGTGTAACTGTTGTTGAAGGTGTTGCTGCTGCTGCTGCTGCTGTTGCTGCTGCTGCAATTGCTGTATTTGTTTGCTGGTTTTCAGCTAAAAGCGAAAAAATGATATTTCGACTGTTAGGAGCACACTAGAAAATGTCATATTATTGGTATATTAAAACACACCTGTAAGCGATTAAATGCTCACATTAAGCTGGTTCAAATGCAGTCTCTGATAAACATTCAAGTAAAAAATGCTCATATCTTGAGGCATACAACTTTAAGTTTTTCCCTCAGAGTCCTCCTTTATTTTATCTTCAGCGCCATAGAAAACTGACAAAGTACACTGTACAAAGTTTTGTGTGTTTTGCAGTTTCTCCTTGTCTGTGAAAACAAAGTAAGATCAAACCAATAGGGATGCAAGGAAGAGAGAAAAAATCCCAACCTGCCTTTTCTTGCCATTTCCTGGACGTAATAAGATAGATAAGTTCAATTCAATTCAGTATCACATTTGTTTCCATAGGCCTACTCAGGCCTGATTGCTTGGTTCCTGAAAGGGCAAAGGCACCAAGGCATTTTCTTCTTAAAAAAGGGAACTTCTATGAGGAAATTGTAAATTTTGCACGGAACATTTAGGTCTGTATACTTTGCTCTTGAAAGGGCAAGGGCACCAAGGCATTTTCTCCATGGTAAAGGGCACCTCTATGAGGAAATTGTACATTTCTACTGTAACATTTCAAGGGCACCAAGGCATCGACCAGGGGCATGGAGGCAGTTACCTCCATGAAGTGTCTGGCCTGAACATTTTGAGGGCACCAAGGCATTGACCAGGGGCAACGGAGGCAATTGCCCCCGTTGCCTCCGTGAAGTATCAAGCCTGAATACTCAAAATATAGTATGGGTTGTTAACCCTCTTACTGACTGACCATTTGAAACCATTCAAAAATCCACTCCTCAAACTTGCCCCTATGCATGATCAGTGAAGCATGTAAACGGTTTCCGATGGCCAACAAATTCATTTATCTGGGGGTCGCAGGTTCAAATCCCGCTCCAGTAAAATTTTCTTTGTTCACTCCAAACTGAATTAAAATTTACCCAGTCAGTTTCCCGTACGATTTATTTCTTAACAAAACAAACGACAAACCAGGTTCGAACAAACTTTTGTTCTCAGCTAAGATTTAAAAAATTATTAAATTTGTTTGATTTTAATATGGATAAGGTTGGTACACTGACCCCTCCACCCCCCCCCCCCCCCCCTAGAAAAACATTGGAGACAACCCCAGACTTACCTTCTCTTGTTCTGCCAGTGCACGTGTGTGGAGTTCCCTTAACTTGGCCAAGTCATCTTGCTGCCTACTTGTCACATTAGGAGTCTGCTCCAAAAGCTGAAATCATTCATATAAAAGGACTTGAAGTAAAGTCTAATGGTTAATTTTTTTAGAATCAGATTAAATGACAGAAACAAATCATTGCATGAAGAGATACATTTTTTTCGTCGTTCTAAAAATAGTGTATGATTTGAAACTTTGCATGGTGGGAATACAATCTAGCTTAGGCTTTGCTGCATTGAGCTAAGCGTACATGTAAGTTAAGATGATACATGATAGTACGCGGTATGCCTGTGGTGGATCGTGGAATTAAACAATAGCAAGATTTTGAACCAAAACTAAACCGAATTTCAGTTACTGTAGATGAGCTCAGAGTTGCCAGATTGTTGTTTCAACTTGACAGCTCGACAAAATGTGTTCTTGAATAAGACAATAACCATCATTCACCTCAGTGGCATTTTCATTTGGCATGTTTTGGGGAGGGGGTGAGCGGGGCAAAGACATAATTTTGGGGGTGCTTTTTAATGTATTGAACCATTCATTTGTGCATTTTTTAAAATCTAATTAGGGGGGGGCAAGAGTTCCGAGCGTGGGGCGGGCCCCCCCCCCCCCCCTGGTTATGCCAAATGCTGTTGTTAAAAAGCAGTTTTGTGAACACCAATAATACATGTAAGAAAGTGTGTACAATTTCTCAAGACGCAAGTTAACGCAAGTTATTAAGTCGACTTGTGTACAAAAATTAACTCTCAAAAAGGATTTGATTTTTCTTCACAATTTGCTTCATTTTTCCCGACAACTTCCAGCAGTCTAGTGATCTACAACTTATTACAAGTACAGTAGCATTCCACTGGGAGATTTAGATCATCCCATGACCCCGTTATTCTAAAGCAGATGTCATACCACCTGGCCATCGAGCCTGCCTGGTGACAACAGCTCCTGTACATTGTTATAATAATAATAAAAATAATAACAAACAGTTGTACCGCACTCAATACTATGTTTCTAAGCGCTACATTATTTGTTTTCCTGCAAGGTATGCTGAGTTATGATTTGAAGTATGAGATCAGGGCTCGATTTCACCAAGAGCTAACATTGATCTTAACTGCAAATCACTCTTTAGAACCCTAACCTTCCTAAGTCCTCCATAATCCTCCGGAGGATTTGGAGGATTTTGTCTGATTGAGGCACATTCGAAAATCACCAATTGGAGGAGTATGAAGGATTGAGGAAGGTCGAAATTTGATACATGGAGGAGTGTGGAGGATTGAGGAAGCATCCTTCAATGAGATTTGGAGGATTGTGGTGGATTTAGGGCATTACGAAAATTTACTATGGAGGATTCTGGAGGACTTAAGAGGATTTTGGAAGACAATGAATAATTAAGGAAATTTATTGTTGTATGTGAAGGGTATGCTTGGTGCATGTGCTTTGTGCTGCAAATTGTGCATTGTTATACACAAAGGATTCTTTATGCACAAACTCATTTGGAGGATTTTGAAGGATTGAGGCAGTGAGTTACTGACGATCTTTCCTGAAATGTTCACAATGTTTTATTCTTTAACCAGTTGGCTCCGGAGGTCCTGTTTAGACGCAAATGTTTCCCCTGCCTGGAAATGGAAGCCATGTCAAGACACCATTGTGCAATTTCCAAGCACTGGAGCAAAGGTCGCCCGGACATTCCAAAGCGGAGTGTGCACACCCGCCGTCTAACGTTTCTTTTCACCAAAAAGGACAAAAAAGGTCTTGAATATATTGACATTTTCTGGCTATTGAGAGGTGGTTTTTGTGTAATCCCTGATTATAGACCTTTGTCCTTTTGTTCCAAGAAGGGGATTACGAGGCATCGAGAGGCTTCCACCATTGCTCATTCATTGTATTTCGGCTCAATGGAGGTAAGTCAGAGTGAGCCAGCAAATGAGCCATGGTTCCGTGGTATCACTCCTGTGCCGTAGGTAACAGCAGATGTTTTGCAGATCATGCATGTCATGCTGCGTGGATTTGACACTTTTTCAGTTGAGAAACAAAACGGACGATCCAATAAAGAGAATCTTTTTTCTCTTGGCATTGTCAAGTCAGGGTTTCTATGTGCCCGCAAAGATACATGTAAAAGATTCTGGCAATTTCGCCAAAAGAATCCTGCCAGGGGGAGGGGGCAAAAAACAAATTATGTTGGCAATTGGTTAATATGTGGAGGTATAAACCGCCCAACGTATAAGCCGCAGGAAACTTTTGAAGGGCAAATTCAACATTACAAGCTGTGGCCTATATGCCCAAGATTGTGGTATCTGTGTACAGGACAAATGTAGGGGGGTTAAACTTTCTAATCTCACTTTCAAGCCGACACAACTGAACTCTTACCGTGATCTGTGCTTCAATCTCCTTGATGGTGTCTTGAAGGGTCTTACGGGTAACACTGGGTTGATTGCTGCTGCTCCCTAGCTGCGACTGCGAGTGGCTCATTAAGGAGCTAGAGACTGGAACAAGAGGTGGGATTGCCCCTGATGATGTAGTTCCCGGTTGCTGACCGCTCATGGTGTAAAACAATAGGCTTGTTGGTATGACTGTCGACAAAAGGCATGCTTTAAAAGTCAATGTGAAGTACGTAGGTTGTCAGATTTAGACAGATTGTTACAGGCAGACCAAGGCAAGCTTGTTTCTTTAAATATTTTTAAACATCTGTACAATATTTGAGTGTGTGGTCTAGTTCCCGTTGCAGCTGTGCTCATTAACAATACTGCACAAATTAAACATGCGTGCACAATAATAAGAGCATTCGGCATTTTGCGAGTGCTGTCAAATTAAATGTATGCATGAGCATACACAAACTTCACTCTGAAAGTACATTAAGATAGGGATGATTTGCACAAGTTCACGTTATATTTAAAGTCTGATTTTCACTGAAAAGTGAACTGAAAGTTAATGCAGATATTTAAGTAAAGAGTATTTTAAAATACCACAGGAATATATGAACAGACTTTAAGCATCCAACATCAGGCAAAAATAGGGGAAAACTACTCTTGTAACTTCATTCGCATTGTAGATAGGGAAGCTTTTTTTACCCAGGATGTCAGTGAATCAGTGCAACAAAGACTAACGTCCTGACCAGGGGCAGGGCTACGAGTCAGGACTAGACTCTGAGTAAACATGCTAGTTCAGATGCAGTACTTGTGGACATACATGTACGTATACTAGTACTAGTACAGCTGCTAGCCCTAGTAGGGGTAGGAGGTCAGCCTCCATGCACTGACGTCCTGGATGCAAAGCTTCTCTAAATGCAAACTAGTGAAAGTGTCTTGGCTTGAGTCTTATTTTCTTAGTCTTTAGACTTTGCTACACAAGTACAAGTTAAGGTGGATCAGTTTTAAAAAAAATCATTAATTTATACTACTTAGGCTAGTTTCTTTTCCTGAACAATTTTTCTGTTATTGTTAATTATCCGACCAAAATCCCGGCCATGAAAAAACGTGACCAGGGGATCGAATCGAGGTTAGACATGTTATTGTTAGACCTAGGAATAGGATTAGCAATGCATCCGGTATCATGTATTTACAACAGCGCCCTCATTGAGGTCCAAACGGTCGTAAGTTTTAATGCAAAACGGCTGTGCATTGTTCAGTCTTATTCCGTCTTTTCCCAACAAAACTCCACACAAATACTAAAATAAACTGAACACAATTTTTCATTAACTATAAGAGGAGGCCTTTGTCCGTTTTAAACAAAAAGATGAGACTGAGAGATACTCAAAGTTACACACATACAGTCACAGTATACTTACAACAGGCATGTCATGTCAACGTGAAGAAGCCATTTTGGAATTACTCCCGACAAGAAACTTTGGTTGCAGCGCGAAATAGTGAACATTCGTCAACGACCGTCAATGCCAAACACGGCATCACACTGCAAGCCCAGATTTATGGCCGGTTGACCCGAAAATTTAGATTTCCATTTTGAACAGCTATTTGTATAAGAAAGTTGTAAACTTTAAGTTAAGTTATTGCATGAAAAATCCACCAATGACAAGTGGCAGTTAACTAAAACAGCCGCGTACAAAGACAGAGCAAAGTACAAACAAATTTTGCTTGTGTATTTCATTGTCCGCGGCATCATGGGAAAGTTTTTGTGATGACCTATGGCCCAGAAAGGATTGAATGTGTAGGGTATGTTGACTCTGGAGGGACGCACAAGACCCAAATATTGACGTAAAAAACATGGAAATAAAACGAATTTTGACAGATGATTCTGTTTCAAAATGAAAAACACAAAAAGTTTTGCAGATGCCATCGACCACACATAATGGGCGACTTTTGAGACGATAGCGGGCGTCCCACAGACAGGTCCTTTTCCATTGTTTTCATCGCTGAGAACAATGGAGAAAGACCGGTCTGTGGGACGCCCGCTATCGTCTCAAAAGTCTCCCATTATACACACACACACATGCAAAATAATGTTTGTTACTGTCGAGATTCCGACTATAACAAATTTTAACTTTTTGATTAACTACCACTTGTCATTAGTGGATTTTTCGTGCAATAGGGCCTACCTTCTGAGAACTTATATAACTTTCTTGAATCTATACATCTATTCAAAATGTAATTCTAAATTTTCAGGTCAAACCGGCCAAAAAGCGCAAGCGCAAAGCTGCCGAGGTATCGATTTTTAGGTACATAGTTTGCAAGTTGATGAAGTCTTTGGTACGATTCGTGACTGAGAGAGCAGATTTGGCATCCAAGTGCCTGGAAAAGTGTGACCGTCATAATTGCTGGAAATGTTAAAATTGGAATGATTAAGGTTATCTGCAGGAAGAGTATATGCCATTGGGAAAACAAATCTTTTCTGATTACCGCAAGAATACCACTCGCCCACACATTATGTGTATGCTCACTTTTAAAATGAGCCGTTTGTGACATCGAACTCCTCATGTTAAGTCACCGGAGTGTGAGTTTGAGTTCCATTCGTGAAACTTATGTGCTTGAGCAAGACACTTAATAATTGCCTCACAGCATTGTGTAATTCATGCTGCACTGTACAGTGTAATATGCAAGAGGGACTCCTTCGACGAATTTAATACTTCAACAACAATGATGACATGCAGGACACTTTGCATAGGGTTAAACACTAACTTGTTCTTTATTCTGATCGAGAAATTTGATTAGTAGGGGGGGGGGGGGTGGTCAGTAATATAGGGATAATAACTTCATTTCTGTATGCCTGGAATCAGGACATCAATTCAACTGAAGTCTTTTCAGTGCAACATCGATTACTGATGCAGATTTTGACAAGAAACAACTGAGCTATCTCCCTTCCAACTTTAGTTCTGATGCACCATAAAACAGGTCTTTTCAAAACCAAAATCTAAGTTCCTTGTTTTTTATTCCCACTTTTAATTTAATTTCTATCTTGTTAGCAGTAATTACTCTTTTTTAAGGAATAACAATTTCCATATTTTTAGCAATAACTACTTAATCTTTTTTAAGCACTAACAAGCTAGCTAGTATAATAAAAAAAAATAAAAAAAAAAATAGCGCTGAATTCAGGTATTACATTGTGCATTTATGAAACTTTTAATACAGATAAATGTAGTTCCCAAAACAGTGGTGTTAATTTGTTGTGAAACGTGGGGGGTGGGTGGTAATGGAAAAAAAGGAATAATGCTGAGATCATGAGCAGCAAAGGGGATGCGCATAGGGAAGGTTACATGTAAGTCCAAACCAGATGTTTGATTGCATTATGGATGCCCTCTGTGTTGTTAATGTTGTAGGTAGTTTATTCAAATAATTACAGAAAAATAGTTCTGTTCTGCCTTTCTGCACAGTACATTGTACATTCGTTAGGCCTTGTCAAGTAACCGATACCAACCTCAATTTGTCACAGCGCTGCTTTTTGGAGGGGATAGTCAAGTTCTGTAACGTTCGCGTAAATGACCGTAGGCTCACTGGACAAAAAATGGGGGATATATCCCCCCTCCTGGTATTTACACCCAAGTCCCAATAAACACCATCTTCAAATTTTTTCCACGCAGCCAAGTGGTTCACTGATCAATCATGCAAGAATATTTGCACGCGGTATTTACACAAATGCATAGTTATGCAGTAAAAAAATGATTCCATTGCCTGTAAAAATGGCCGCTTTTACTTGTGTGACGTCAAGTGTCAACTGTCTATTAATAATAAAAAAAAAATAATACAATTTCTAGGGCGCTTAACTAAAGACAACCCAAATGCGCTCAACATAATGAATAATCTAAACTAAACAACAAAACAAAAAGCAGACGTGCTAATAAATCCATCGAAGAAAACCACAACAAAATATTAATGACTTTTGCCAGAAAAAGAAGTAACAGCCTGCAATACAAAACTAAAACACTGTGCTAAGCATTTAAGATTGATCTACACAGTTGAGATCAATCTTAACTCTTTGTGAAATCAGCCCCAGGTCTTTGTACAAAAAATAAGATATTTTAAACCGACATATGATTTCTCTCCAAAGTAAAGTTTTTAAAGGGAAATAATCCAGCTTGTCTACAAATTTGTCATGAAATGACAGCGAAAGACAACCACATCTCTTAAAGATGGACTTTGCCGATGTCACTTGTTCCAGGATAGTTTTGTGTTTATCAGAATACGAATGTAAACAAACTTGCTTAATGCAAAGTTAATTAATATATTTAATTACTTCAGTTATACAGTTCAAATGATTTCTTATAAATCAGGACAGGGCATATTTTTTAACCTACAGGGGGACCAGGGAGGGGCACAAACATGCAGTGCCCCGCCCCTCCCCATTTCCAAAATTCTCAAGCTATTCTTTATGAAACTTGTCACAAACGTCCATTTAACAAATCTGTACAAGATGACTTTAAAATGAAATAAATAAAAAAATTGCCATTGGGCATTTTTTGTGTTTTGTTTTCCAATTTGGTCAAAAATCATATTTTCCCCATAATTTTTTTCTCAAAATGCTACGACTTTGCAAAATCGTTTTCTTTGACATGGCAGTTTGTTTTATTACTGAGGTTACCGTATAGCTATTCCACTTAAAATTGATATTACCACTTGATATTGCCGCCAGCTTTTGGGGCCTGTGTGCAATGATAAGGCCTGGTTGACAATTCTATAAACTATTTTTGGGCCTGAAAAGTTGGAAATTAGCATGCAAGACAATTCCATTGAAAACAAAAAGTGATATCTAACCACTCAATACAGGCTGAAAACACAAATTCCAAGATGGCCGCTGGGCATGGCAACCGTTTAATTTACCGCAGAGCATTTAACACTATCATATAACACATCAATACCACTTTTTCCCCCCTTTTCTTTGGGGGGGGGGGGGAAGCAAAAACAAGTACAAATTCTGTTACAAAAAAAATATTAAAAAGTTAAAAACACTTGACAAAAGGTAACACCTGATCTCTGATAACAAGTACATGTATTTGCTTTCAACATGACCCTAGATAAATCTTGGGGGAAGTCAGAAAATTTGGGGTAGACTGGATGCAGCATCAAAAAGTTATTGGCAACAAATATGGTCCGGGGCACATTCTGGACATCCCTGCCCTGCCCCAACGGCCCAGTCTGGATAGAGTTAATTGAGAATACCTTCACAAAATTTCAACTCTTCCAGCATTTTCATGATGGGTTTTCTCTCAAGTGTGGACACGTTGATGAATTGTTAGATAGCTTTTCAGTTTGAAAGCTTTTCCACAGATTTGACAAACGTTTGGTTTCTCTTGAGAATGGATTCGCTGATGATTAGTTACATGGCCTGTGTGCTTGACGGCTTTTTCACAAACGATGAGACTCTCTCCAGTGTGCGTGCGTTGATGGGTTGTCAGGGTGGATTTTCGTGAGAAGGCTTTCCCACATTTGTCACAAACAAATGCCTGATCTCCAGTGTGGGTTTGTTGATGTTCGGTAAAAGAACTTCTTTGTGAGAAGGCTTTTCCACTACGATCATTCTTTCCAGTGTGGACAAGCTGAACATTGGTTACATGGCTTGGCTGTTCTACAGCCTTCTTGTCACAAACAAATGGTTTCTCTCCAGTGTCAGCCTTCTTGTCACAAACAAATGGTTTCTCTCCAGTGTGGATACACTGATGGGCGGTCAGATTTGTTTTACTGGAAAAGGCTTTTCCACAAACGTCACAAACAAACAATCCCACTCCAGTATGATATTTTAGGTGTGCGTTAAGACTTTCTCTAAATTTATACTTATTTCCACAGAGGTTACAAACAAACACTTTTAATCTTGTGTGGACACGCTGATGCTTTATAAGGTAGCATTTATGCACAAAGGATCTTCCACAAATGTCACAAACAAACGATTTATTTCTAGTGTGACAATGCCGGTGGAAGGTTAGGCTATTCATCCACCTAAAGGCTTTTCCACAAATGTCACAAACAAATGGTTCCTTTCCAGAGTGGACACGCTGGTGGGTGGTTAGATCATTCTTTTGTAGGAAGGCTGCTCCACAAAAGAAACAAACAAATGGTTTCTCTGCAGTGTGGACACGCTGGTGGGTGGTTAGGTTAATCTTCTTTGTGAAGGCTTTTCCACAACAGCCACAAACAAATGGTTTCTCTCCATGGTGGATTCGCTGATGGACGGTCAGGTTTTTTTTACAGGAGAAGCCTTTTCCACAAACAACACAAACATACAGTTTCACTCCAGTATGAATCCTTTGGTGTGCCTTAAGACTTCCTCTATGTCTGTACTTGTTTCCACAAAGGTTACAAGCGTATGATTTCTCTTCTGTGTGGATGCGCTGATGGATGGTCAGTGTTTGCTTCCGCATAAAGGACTTTCCACAAATGTCACAAACAAACGATTTCTCTCCGGTGTGGAAAAGCTGATGCTTTGTCAGGTAGCGTTTAAGCGCAAAAGGTTTTCCACAAATGTCACAAGCAAACGATTTCTCTCTGGTGTGGACAAGCTGATGCTTTGTCAGGTAGCGTTTAAGCGCAAAAGGTTTTCCACAAATGTCACAAGCAAATTGTTTCTCTCTAGTGTGGAGACACTCATGGTTGGTTAGGCTGGTCTTCTCCGGAAAGGCTTTTCTGCAAAAGCCACAAACAAATGGTTTCTCTTCAGTGTGGATACACTGGTGGGTGAATAAGCTATTCTTATGTGCGAAGGTTTTTCCACAAAAGTCACAAGCGTATGGTTTCTCTCCAGTGTGGACTCGCTGATGGGTGGTTAGGCCACTTTTATGGGTGAAAGCTTTTCCACAAAAGCCACAAGTGTATGGTTTCTCTCTAGCGTGCACTCGCCGGTGGCTGGCTAGGTATTTCCTACATGTGAAGGCTTTTCCACAGGAGCCACAAACAAATGGTTTCTCGCCAGTGTGGACTCGCCTATGGGTGGTTAGATCATTGCTATATCTGAAGGCTTTTCCACAGAGGTCACAAACAAATGGTTTCTCCCCAGTGTGGACACGCTGATGGACGATCAGGGCTTTTTTATGGGAGAAGGCTTTTCCACAATCAACACAAACAAACGCTTTCACTCCAGTATGAAGTATTTGGTGTACTTTAAGACTTTCTATAAATTTGTACTTTTTTCCACAAATGTCACAAACAAATGGTTTCTCTCCTGAGTGGACAAGGTAATGCCTTGTCAGGTAGTGTTTCTGCGAAAAGGAATTTCCACAAATGTCACAAACAAACGGTTTCTTTACTGAGTGGACATGGTAATGCCTTGTCAGGTAGTGTTTCTGCGAAAAGGAATTTCCACAAATGTCACAAACAAACGGTTTCTCTCCGGTGTGGACAAACTTATGTCTTGCCAGGGTTTTTTGTTGAGCAAAGGACTTTCCACAAACATCACAAGCAAATGGTTTCTCTCCTGTGTGTACCCTCTGATGCTTCATCAGGTACTGTGTCTGCGAAAAGGACTTTCCACAAATGTCACAAACAAACGGTTTCTCTCCGGTGTGGACATGCCGATGTCTTTCCATTGTGCTTTTTTGCGCAAAGCACTTTCTACAAACGTCACAAACAAATGGTTTCTCTCCGGTGTGGACATGCTGATGTCTTTCCAGTTTGCTTTTTTGCGCAAAGGACTTTCCACAAACATCACAAACAAATGGTTTCTCTCCTGTGTGGACCGGCTGATGCCTTGTCAGGTACTGTTTCTGCGCAAAGGAACTTCCACAAATGTCACAAAGAAATGGTTTCTCTCCGGTGTGGACATGCTGATGGTTTGCCAGGTTTTCATTTCGTGCAAAGGGCTTTCCACATGTGTCACAAACAAATGATTTCTGTGCTGTGTGGACCTGCTGATGCTTCTTCAGGTACTGTTTCTTCGCAAAGGACTTTCCGCAAATGTCACAAACAAATGAATTCTCTCCAGTTTGATCCTGCTGATGGTCTCTCAGTGTGGCTTTAGATTTAGGTGAGGAGGCTTTTCCACAAATGTCACATACAAATGGTTTCCTTCCAGTGTAGAAAAACTGCTGTTTAGGGGTATTGAAGGCTTTTCCACAAAAGTCACATACAAGTAGTTTTTTTCCTAGGTTGATACTAAGATTATGTATTTGTATAGTTTGTTCTGAGGATCCTTTTCCATAATTGTCATTTGTTGATTTGTTCATTTTTCTAATAAAGTCAGGAAAACTTCAGTCCAAAATTCTTTCCTGGTCAAATATCTTGACTTTGAGGATCACAAACTTCTCTTTTAAACAGAAACTTTGGTGTTCTAAGAAAGTACCAGTATTTATTGGTTACAAAACTATTCCACTATGATTTTAAGTGTGAAAGCTTTTTCACAGCCTTTTGTTTCTATTTTGGTCTCTCCAGTGGCGTCTCAGTTCACTGAGGTTTTCCACTCAATTTCGTAAACAGTTTCAATAATGTGGGCTTGCTGATATTTAAGATATTTTTTTCCCTTCAAATCAGTGAAACAATTGTGTGTGCTTGTAGACTAACAATCTATTCAAACCTCACTTTGTTATTGATCTGAAAAAAAGGACAAATATTTGAAAAAGTGTTAACAAAATTAAAAAAATATTAATTAAAGTTACTTGTACTTAATGCTGGTTCTTTTTCCTAGAATTGGGGCTTTCAGCTACATATCAGAAAGTTAGCAGGCTAATTAACAGCCAGATTAAAAAAACAGAAATTATGAATCTGAAGAAAATGACGACTTATGTGCTGGTAAGTGCTAAGTATTTTCCCTTCACGATCGGTCCCAGAATTGCATGAAAATCTACATGTAAAGTGCATAATACTAGAAGATTTGCAGTGCGACAACTTCTTTTTTTGGTGGATAAATCTCAGGGCTGATACTGACTCGCTCAAACATCATCAGAACAATGACAGTTGTATTTTTACTTGTACGGCCAAGTAGTGCAGCGTTTGCCACTATTTATGGGGCTTAGTGGGTCGAACTAATTAGCGTCAACTCAACGATTTCACAACAACTCAAGACAACTCCACGACAACTCCTCGACAAATTAAATCAACTACATGTAGTTACAACTACAATGTACCTTAAAACACGTTTTTTTTCTGCCATAAAGTATTTAGTATAAGGTCTGATGTTGATTTTCGTTATAAAACTTCTTTTTCAAGAGGAAAAAAATGTTTTCGCAATATTAACAATTTTTCCCATCCGGTGAATGGGCATTTGCGATGCTACAGCGCTTGTGTGTTGACTCCGGACCGCACCATTGTACTAAGAATGGGAGATTTTTGGGTTGATTTTTTAGGGTTGGGACTTAAATGACCCACACAAACATGCCTTTGTTTTGCATGTTCAATTTTCATTTTTTCCTTACACGTAACTTTCGATTTTTATTTACTTATTTATTTATTTTTTTTCTATTGAAAACATGTTTAGGTATCTTCTTTTTTTTCTATTTTGTTTTTTAAGATTTATTTTCTTAATTTTGATAAAAATACATGTGTTAAGTCAATGACTGACAAAGTGCATAGAATACGTTTTTTGTTAATTTGTTGTTACAATGACTACATGCAACTTGTTAACAATTATTTTACTTATTTATATTCATTTATTAGTTATTTATTAAAAAAACATGGGTTTTTTCCCAATCAAATTGAAAAAAAGAATTTAATATATTTCTCAAGTTACAAACTTTTGAACCGATCACACATCAACATTTTTTTTGTGTTCCAAAGACTGTTCGACCTAGGAAAATAGGAATGTTAATATGATTGTAATGTTTTTTCCCATTATTTCTAATGGAGAAAAGTGGACTATGACTCTGTTGAACTTTATTAATTACATTGATGATTTCAATAGCTTTTTATTAATTCAATCGGAAAGGCAAAGACTTCATTATTATAAATGGTTCTACAACAAAATTGCATGGCTGCCAAAATCAACAAATAAGTTTTAATATTCAAAACTTTATTTCAGGGCAACTCAATATTGTTTCACCACCATATCTGCATTCAGCAGGTGTCGTGGCCGATCCTATAAAAACACCCCTATGATATAATGATGCAGTCCAATTTCATTGCGCAAGCACAACAACGCCTCGTTGGCAAATTCTACAGACAGGAAAAAAGGTGAATTTTTTACAATATACACAGACTTATTTTTCCCACATAAATAAAATTAAACAGATAATGTTGCCAATCAGTTTTGGATGTGTTTTCAGACATTAAACCTGACAAAAAATATTGCATTTGAAGGCCTATTCTTCACCTTGTTGAATTGAGTTGTCTTGAGTAATGTCAGTTGTCTTGAATTCGTCAAGTTATACCAGCACGGAGATTTGTCATAAATTTCCACCAACAAAAGCCTAATTAATACTAATAGCAGAAGTTATCGCATGGGGGGGGGGGCTTGTGGAAATCTTCTCCAGACTCTGACAGCGATGGCCGACCGATCATTGAGGGATAAATTTGCCAAAAAAGTAAGTCTTGATTCGACAGTTGATGTCTGGTTTTAGAGTACATGGTTAATTCGTTGGGCGAAGAAGCGAAGGTAGTCCAGCGTATTGGCACAATGTCAATGTATAGGGCCACTCCTAGCCCCACTAGTGTGGCAAGGATTTTTGAAACCGATGTCAAAAATCCTTGCCACACGAGTGGGGCTAGGGCGACTCCATGTGACTCTAAAACAAGTTCGTACAAAATACAACTACTTTTTAGTATTTACAATACATTTCTATTCCTCTACATAGCCGGCCGTCACAGATCTAAAAGACAAATTATTCAACAACTCACATACCCCTTATTTCAGACGCTTTCGCTAGGTGGAAATTGTCAACTTTTTTAACCCACAGCAACAGGTTCTTTACACAATCATGTCACGCACCTGACATGTGCACATGCTGTGGGCTAACCTACCTCCTCCGCATGCTACGCCCTCTATATTGTTTAGAGGAGGCATACGAAGAATGGAAGTAGTCTGGTTGCCTGACCAAAGATTCCCAGACGACTCTTGTTAAAAATCGGTATCACTACTTTTATTAACACAACAGAGTGACTGGTGATGATCAGTTGGTTTACATACAGAGCTGTAGCGTTAAAATCTATTTTTTGAGTGCGACCCTCTATTCTAAAACTCAACAAAATGGCGACTTCCGTAAGTACATCAGTGATATATTTTCTGTAACAGTTAACGTTTAGTAGCTTATAGCAACTTGGTTAGTTTGGATGATTGAAAGTATGTTGGAAAGATGTCTGATTCTTGATAATGATAGTACTGATTTACACATCACATGATAGACCCAGTAACTGGGGCGCTGACAGCTGTTTGTAAGGTTACTTCCTTTTTGTTGTTGTTGAGATTTTGACAGATAATGTCAAAAATCTCAAAAAAGGAGTACATCGCCCCAGTTACTGGGTCTAGCACAGGTCCAGAAAATCCACTCCGCAAACTAAAAGTTGTTAAAAAGTGATAAATTCTCACCGTAATTCAGATCCCAATCGAACAGTGTTATTACAACAAATATGGCGGTGGAGTTGCAAAATTAACTGGTACGCGGATAGTACCAGGGGACCAGCCCATAGGACCAGCGCACCGCATACACCAGCATACCAGTTAATTTTGCAACTCCACCGCCATATTTGTTGTAACACTGTTTGAATGGGATCTGAATTACGGTGAGAATTTATCACTTTTTAACAACTTTTAGTTTGCGGATTGGATTTTCTGGACCTGTGCAACGCTCGATGAGAGTTCAAAGATACATAGAGCCTATTTTGGCGAGATCTGATTTTAAAAAATAACTGTAGCCATGTAAAACGTGAAGGGCAGAAAGTTTTGAATAGGATTTTGTACATGTCACTCTATGGGGTTCGTGTAGACGATAGCGGAACGAACCTCATAGTTCTAGGAGTAGTCTAGAGAAAGTTAGTACGAACGATAATGTTAAAATTCCAGTTCATCACGTTGTGCAATGGCCTATTCCCATGCTATAAATAAATTATTTGAAACAAACTCAATTGTTTTTATGAAATATGTGTTGACTGTTGTTGTTTCTTATAATTACATGTATGTATAAAAATATGGCATAAGAGAACGAAACTGCTTTTCATGTGTATATGAGTGTAGCGAAGGAGCATGAAGTGATAGTTTTATTAGACCCAGTAACTGGGGCGCAGACAGCTGTACTCCCTTTTTTGTTGTTGTTGAGATTTTGACATTATCGGTCGTACCATGCCATAGAGTACATGTAAGTACGACCGATAATGTTAAAATCACCCAAGAAGGAGTACAGCGACCCAGTGACTGGGTCTAATAGTTTTATAATTTTAAAAATATTTTTTTTATAGCATTAATAATATTTTGTTAGGCCTAGTTACTTTTGTCTGTTAGTTTTTACTTAATTTTATACTCAGTCAGGACAGACCTTATGCGTCTGATGTCATGAGTCCCATAGAGATATGTATAAGCAGCGCCCTCACTGAGGTCAAAATGGTCGTAAGTTTACTGTAGGAAAACGGCTGTGCATATATACCCTCTATAGTTGTAGTAGCAGGGCTTGAATTGGGGAGGGGAGGGGAGGGGGGGATCCACAAGACCACAGGGCTTGTAGCTTAAAACTTTTACTGGACCAGAATTTTGTTTACAAGTCCAGAATCAAAGTGAGAAAAGACCCAAAATCTAAAATCAGAACACAGTTTTTTAACATGCGCACTGCTTTTAGTTGAACAAACCGTAAGAGAAGATTGTATCTCTTTTGTCATGTGCGTGAATAAACTTTGATAACCAGCAGAGTTGAAAGATATTTATATGGTATTACCTACATGTAGATCATAGTATGGTGGAAAGGGCTTAATTTAAGCGACAGCTACAAAATGATAATCATTTTCCTCTTTTTTTCTCTAAAGAGCAAAAATGCCGGGACATCCTCAGCATCCTCTTCATCTGTAAAGAAAGATCGAATGACCAGATTTAGGGAGCTCCATCTGCGCAGGGTAAGTACAAACTGACAGAGATTTCAGCCTTGTCTCTTTCTCTTTGAGAAAGTGATCTTTTGAGTGCAGAAAGCACGGGCATCAGTAGTCTAAGTACAAGATGTTATTCTATGTGGTTTCTTGTAACGTGACCACTGCGCTTACATCACTGAGTCAAGTTAGTGCACATCATACACATATGGACTGGCAATGAGGGAAATAGTGCATGTCTATGCAACCCGAGGGCCTGTGAGTGACCAGGAGAGGGTCCTATTTCCCGAGGCCAAAGTGTTTTATAACACACCTCAGTCCAAAATGTCGGTTAGAAGAGTAAATCACAGTTTTTTGGCCGGAGATTCTTTTTTTTGATCCGCAGACGCCGCCGTTTTCTTGAGGGCGCTCTTTACCATTCAATAGTTTTTTGGTTTTTGAAACCATTTCCCGCTTTGCGAACTATTTCCCCCAAATGAAGCATGCAGTGTGTGTGGTGCAGATTTCATGCACTAGGCTATATTAGTTCACCCCCACTTGACCGTGTTTCAGCCAATCAGGATAAAGAACCAGGGAGAGGGGTGTTATAACAATGAATAGTGCCTGCAAGGTTTGGACGTGTATGTCTTGTACGTGGGTCTGTCACACGCTTGTACCAAGACTAAGCCATCAGTAACCAATTCTTTGCGTCCACTTGAGCTGCCTTGAAAGAACAAAACTTTTTGCTAAGCAATTGTGCTCATTAGAAAGGGGTTACCGGCTAAAATATCATGTGCCATGCGCACAGTGTGACTGGTTCCCCTATTCATTTCCACAGCAGGATTTGTTAAGCAATATTTTGTGCTTTAACAGCGCAAAGAAAACAAGCCCTGTATATTCAATTATTTAAGATCAGATTAGTAATAACTATTCATCTGCATCTATATTCTGCAAATTCTATGTTAGATTTCATATTTGCCATGTTCCGTGATGCCGTGTCATGGCGCAATGGTCTCAAGCTAATGGGGGTAACTCAACAGGGTGTAGATTCCAAGCCAGGGCCCAATTTCACAGCACAGTTTCATCTTGAGCAAGACACTACAGTAAAAATGATTCTCTGCACCCAGTGGAAAATGGGTACCTAGTGCAGTCCCAGATGGTTTATTTGATTGATTTAGCTTAGTGCGCTACATACTTGGCAGCACAGGCTGTATGCTCCCCAGGGAGCTGAGATGGTTTAAAGCCCCAGCTCAACATTGGTTAAGAAGAAAAACAAAAATGTGCACAGATTTACACACACCTTACACGGCATAAAGATAATGATGGTAGAAAAGTTTCCTTGAAATATTTCCTTTAAATAATAAATTAAATAAGATCCAAAATTAGTTTTCATCTCAGTGAGACGAAAACTTTGCATATAGGAATGTGTACAAAAATGCTTAATGCACTATCACCCGTTTTCTTGCAAATGAAACAACAAAATGAGCAGAGACTTTCACAGGTTGGTTTTATTACAAATATCTTGATTTGTGCAAAGAATGGAAGCATTTACAGTCAGTTTACAGTCAGTTGAGCTGGGGGTTTAAGAATAAGGAATAAAATATACGACTCAGTGACTGGGTTTATAATGTTTGAATGCCATGAGCGCCACTGCATGACGGATTTGAGCCTTATACAAGAATTATATTATTATTAATATTGTTTTTTATTTTTATTTTTCGGGGGGCAGAACGAGGCAAGAAAGTTGAACCATGCGGAGGTCGTTGAGGAAGATCGTCGACTGAAACTTCCTGCAAACCATGAAGCCAAGAGAAAAAGGGCTGATTGGATTCTCCAAGATGAGGAGAAGAAAAAGGTTTGGAGGCCAAAATTGTCTTGTTCTGGTATTTCCCACTTCCTGCCCAGTAGTTTGTTGCCCATCTGTTCCTCTTTCAGTTGCCAAAACTGAATGATATAATCTAAAAGATGCTCACTTCCATTTTAAACACACGTTTTCCATGACAGATCTTTTAATTTGTTATTGTTTCGTCCTTCCGTTGGGATGGGATGCGGTAGGTCTCGTTTGTTGTGCAATGCACGTGAAAGAACCCAGTACTACCGCAAGGAGACAGGGGTTTGCCCCGGTGTTTCTGGCATGGTCTGGCAGCAATATGCACCACCTCACTTTTCTAAAAGAGTTTTCATACATGGTTGTACCCCCAAGTTTACTATGTAATTATAGTTCCTTATTTTTCACACCATGCAAAGCTTCAAACATCACTTAAAATGCACGCTGATATGACATCTCATTTATAAAAGAGACAAATCTCTTGCAACAAGTGTTATACGCATAAAAGATAGAAGTACACAATATAAAAACAGCACAGCACAGTCACAGTAAATTTAATACAACTATAATGGGACTAGGTCAAGGGTCAAAACAGGGCTGGCTACGATATGACAGACATAAACAGGTATGACAGATATGACAGAAATAACAGATATGACACATATGACAGATAGCAGATATGGACAAATGACTGATACAATAGATAACAAATGTGAACTTTTTGGGTTACTCGAATCAGATTGGATCAGTGTGAGGCACTCTAATTATATCATTATTTTTTTATTTATTATTTTGCACTGATTCTTGTAACTCTTAAGGAAGAAGATAATCATAGGCCCTAATGAATGTACCCTTAACAAAAGACAACGGTTTATCCATCTTATCCAGGAAGCAGAGGCAAATGGTCAAGACTATGAGAGACTGAAGCTCCTTGAAGTGTCAGCGGAAGAAGCAGACAGACTTGAGAAGAAGAAGAAGAAAAAGAATCCAGACCAAGGGTTTGCCGGTATGTAGGAATGCTTAAACCTGGTTAACACACCTACCATTGCTGGTGCTTGATCCAACAAGATCAAGGGGTGGATTTCACAAAACTTGTCCTAACTTAGGACTAGTCCCAACTTATGACAAGTCATGTAAGTTAGGACTAGTTACTCATCCTAACTCGAGATAAGACTAGTCCTAGCGCTTTGTGAAATCCACCCCTGAAAGTTTTGCATGGTAAAGGTTCATAGGCTTGTGGGTGTCATCATGTATTGAATCTCAATTGAGTATTTGTGGTTTGGAGAAGAGCCTTATGTAACGCAGGATAACCTACTAATTGTTCTGGGACTGTTCCGTTTTCCAAGTTAAAAGATACCGAAACTAAAATGCGGGACATCCCGATTTTCAGAGGAGGAATGAACACATGTGTATTAAAAAAAAAAAAACCCAAAACAACAACAACAATGACAACAAATACGGCAATCTGAGTCAAACATCAACTGAAATAGAGGGGGCTGTAACATGAGGGCGCTGTTTCACAAGCCAGAGGTTGTGGTCAGCTGCTGTAGGTCTAAATAAGCACAAATCCTGAACCCTGCCAGTGTCTGGGCAGCTTGACCCTGGACCCCGTCAATGGACAATCTGCTCGTGCCGCTCGTTCCACTATGTGTCCCCTTTTCCAGATTTCAAATGTTGGCAGATTGCGATGATTTGGGGAGAGTGCCGGACTCAAGTGAGTGTGGAGCTTAAATTAATAGTCTCGTGAAGGATCCTGATGAAGGGATCGGATGTCATCTCTGAGACAAGATTTGTTGAGTATGGCAGAATTTGGGCACAATATTCAAGTGCAATCTGGCACTTTATGTGGGTGAAACGAAGCATTACACGGCACGTACATGCTCGCTCTGTGCATGCTCTGTCATGGCATATGCGGGCGCCCTTTGTTACGGGCTTGGAATTTCCCACAAAAAGACAAAGTTCATGTCGTCCGTTTGCTGGAAAATATTCGCATTGATACAAGCCATCCGGCACATACTGGTCAACTGAGTAGATAGTTTTTTTTATCCATTTTTAATTCTGGTCTTGTAAAACAAACTCTGGTACTGAACAAATTTTGAGCCACAAGCCCCGTGAATTTCCCCCCCCAACTTAGAGCCATACCAGTAACATCATGTTCATTTCTGTTTATGATTTCAGGTTATGAAGCAGCCAGTTTCCGTCAGTACCAGAGGAATACCAAACAGATGAAAGTGAACATGGAGGAATATGAACGCCAGAAAGAGAAAATGTGAGCAACGTAGACTTGCAGGCCTGTATACTTCAAACTTGAAAGGGGAAGGGCACCAAGGCATTTTTTTTTCTTTGTAAAGGGCACCTCTATGAGGAAATTGTAAATTTCTATTGGAACATTTCAAAAGGCACCAGGGGCAACAGAGGCAATCGCCTCTGTTGCCTCTATCAGGCCTGGAATTGTTTATTTTTTTGTTTATTTTTTGTGTGGGTACCTTACGCTTGTCTTTCTTTTGTAAAAAGTCAAATTACAGTAAGTTTTGTACTGGTTATTTCGAGCCTGCCATCAATTACCAACAAGGATGACCTTGTTGTGCCGGATTTAAAATTACTTATATTGTTGTTGGTCTTTTCTTATATGATTTACAATTTTGTTTTGTGTAGGGGTGATGACATGTACCCCGGGATGGACACCATCATGCAGGGCAACTATAAAGACTCAGCCGAGGGGGTCGACCGCATGGTATCCGACCTTGAGAAACAGTAAGTCACCAAAACATGAGTAACACAAGGGCCTCTTCCCAAACTTAGGCTCGGGCTCCGTCTCCGGGCTCCATCTCCGTGTGATGTTGAAGGAGGTGTACGATCTGTGACTTATTTATTTCTTCTGTGCCTCAGCGCCTTTGAGCAAACCTTTGCTCAAATGTGCCTATAAATTTGGACTGATTGATTGACTGATTGATTTGATTGATTGATTGATTGATTGATTGATTGATTGATTGATTGATTGATTGATTGATTGATTGAAGCACCATGCAAACTGCACAATGCTCCTAAACTGATGACCGAGCCCAAGCCAGAGCTGGAGCCTAAGCATAGGTTTGGAAAAGGTCCCTGATAGCTACCAAAAATAATGTCTGTGCCGTTTTCAACCTAATTTTTGTGTGAACTAAGAAAAATTGAACAGGATTTGAACCTGCTACCTCAGGATTAACATGCCGTCGCTCTTACCAACTGAGCTATCTAGCCGTATGATGACGGTCTCCCTATTTTGTTAATATCTTTGTTTGTGGGTGCCACTGAGAAGCCAATCGACCGTAACCTGCCGTATAACCAGGGGTCACACCCAAGTTAACAATACAACCTGGGAAGCGGTAGTACATAAGCTTAAAGGGATCTCACAAAATTTTGCTGTTTGGAATAGCTCCTTATCTTTTTTAAGAGTTGTTCCAGAAAAATAAAACACATACAAGTGTGTTGTAGGTAGTGAGTAGTGATTCGAAAAACATACATTTGTCTCTGGAAATAAAACCAGTGGAACCAAACTCTACATAGAAACATACAGTCTGCCATTTTGTGGAGTCAAAAATGTGGTTCTACAAAATGGCTGACTGTATTCTGTCACGAAATTAAACAAAAAAAATACAATCTCAAGGGATATTTATGTGACTTAATATATTCTACTTTTAAAATATCTTTCCAACCATACTCATTTCACAACAAACCCTTTTTGTAGCCCAAAAGCGCCCAATCGGAAGGCAATGTGTCCCTTTAAGGTTAAATGGCTTCTGACTGGCACCCCAAACAAAGCATATTGACAAACATTTGGGCTAGATAGCTCAGTTCTTAGAGCGCTGGCACGTTAAACCGGGTTGGTCAAATTCCCGTTCTAGTAAATTTTTCTTTGTTCACCCAACATCGAATTAAAACTTACTCAGTCAGTTTCCCTTGTGGTTTATTATTTGATCCTTTTAAATCTTTGAATTCTACAAGTTGTCAGCATGTTATTTATCTCCTTGTTATTTAAATATTCTCTGACGGTTCGATGCTATGTTTTACGTACCCCTGTTCAGAATCGACAAAAGATCCAAGTACAGCAGAAGACGCGCCTTCAACGAAGAGGACGACATTGACTACATCAACGAACGCAACATGAGATTCAACAAGAAGGCGGAGAGATTCTACGGGAAGTACACCACGGAAATCAAACAGAATCTAGAAAGAGGCACGGCTGTGTAGTCAAATGCGTTGTGCTTCGCCAGGGCGTTGAGGGCGCTCTGTGGGGCATTGAGGGCACTCTTTGGTAATGCTCTCATTATTGACAAGAAACGGTTGATATGAATACCATGCAAATCTAACAGAATCTAGAGAGTGGCACAGCTGTTTAGTCATATGCGTTGTGCTACGCCAGGGTATTGAGGGCGCTCTTTGGGACATTGAGGGCGCTCTTTGGTAGTGCTCTCATCAATGGCAAGAGAGGGTTGATATAAATACCATGGAAATCTAATGGAATCTAGAGAGAGGCACGGCCATGTGAAGTCAAATGGGTGGTACTTCGCATTGAGGGCACTATGTGAGGCATTAAGGGCACTCTATAGGGTAGCAGGACACTCTTTGGTAATATTTAAATTATCAGCAACAGGTTTTTTTGTAAATAAAGTGGAAAAATCAAACGAAATCTAGAAAAGAGGAATGGGTTTGTGTTCGATTGCGTGGCATTTCTCTGAGGCATCGAGGGCGCTCTTCGAGGCATTTAGGGCACCCTTTGGTAAGGTTTGAAACATCAGCAGCAAGAGGGGGTTTGTTATAAATACCATGAAATTAAACGGAATCTAGAAAAGAGGAATAGCTGTATGGTCCGTTGCATTCTACAGTTGTAAAGCGTAGAGGGGGGCAGTCTGTGGTAACATGTACTTCATCATAATGCATGTACTAAAGGGATTTTTATTGGACAGAAAACCACAACTAGAACAGAAACTGGTGAGAGCGTGACATGTGTGAAGTGTGGTGGAACCTCATAATGCAAGCGGTGAGGGCGATCATTAATGACAATAAAGCCCTTTCCAGAGCCAATCCCCAGGAAATATAACCTCAGGAAGCTCCTGAGGGAATTTTAACCCCACTGCCCAACCCATGTTCGTTTCACACTTGATGCAATTCTCCAGTGAAAAATAAGCACTCGGTATGCTAACTCTGGGGATATATTATAATCCCAAGCAGGGGTTACCACATTTCCCATGAGTTTGCCAGGATTAACAATTCAATTGTAAAAAAGGTAAACCAAACTTACCCAGGAATTTCCCGGGAAAATACTTGTAGTGTTACCACATTTCCCAAGAGTTTGCCAGGATTAACAATTCAATTGTAAAAAAGGTAAACCAAACTTACCCAGGAATTTCCCGGGAAAATACTTGTAGTGTGAAAGGGGCTTTACTCCATCAATTTTAGCAAAAGCGGTTGTGATGGAATTGATATGTGGGGTGTGTTGGATGTATATATAAGGGGGCGTGTGAGTAGCTTCCATGACGTTATCTTGCTCTCAGTTTTTGATGTTAGAAATTTACCATGAAACCAACAAAGACTGCTGCGATATGGTAAATGTCAACATTCTATGTATTTTTAAACTTAAATGTTAATTTCAAATTATCTATGAATGCATGAGGACTTAAAGCCCAAGCTCAACATTGGTAAGAAGAAAAACATAAATGTTTACAGATTGACATATACCTTGCATGGTATAAAGATAACGGTGGTAGAAAACTTTTTTTGAAGTGTTGTGTTTTTAAATGATAAATTAATATAACATTAATAATCATATACAAAATTAGTTTTCATCTCGGTGCGACGAAAACTCGGCCTACAGGAATGCGTGCAAAAATGCTGAATGCATTTTTCTGTTTTCTCGAAAATGAAACAACGAAATGAGCTGAGATTTTCACAGGTTGGTTTTGTAACAAGTATCTTGATTTGTGCAAAGAATGGAAGCATTTACGGTCAGTTTACCAATGTTGAGCTGGGGCTTCAAAATAAGTAACAGCTTTTAAAATAAGTAACGTCTTTTAAACAAAAATATTATTTCTGAGAATTGTCCCGTATGTTTATTATGTAAACCATTGATGTACACATGAAAGTTTGTCAATATATATACAAGCTGCACTTAATGGGTGTAAGTAACAATGAAGTGTAGCGACAGTGCAAGAATGTTGCACCCCCCAAAAAAAAAGAAGGAAAGAAGGCCTTTACGTGAGGCTTATTTTGCTGAAACTATCCTGGATATACTACTCATGTACTGTTCATGTTTGGTACCCTGCTTAATACACTGGCATAAGACCCTAAACTCTTTGTACAGACCATCCTTTCTGGTGTTTCAAAGTTAGTTAGTTACTTTTTTGGTACACCTCTGATTTTACTTGTACAATTCTTTTAGAATTCTTGTGAAGCGCCTTAGAGCATGTTTTTGTCATGGATTTTGGCACTATATAAATTGTGTATTATTATTATTATTTTCTATTTTTCGTTCCCATGGACAGTGGCTATCTAAAAACATGATGGGCTTATAAGTTACAGAAAGTTGACTCCGTAACTGTAAAGAATTGTTCTGTAAATTCATTAACACCCAACTGAATTTGTAAAATAATGTACAATGTATTAAAACATAGGAAAAACCATCTTGTAATAAAGAGACCAAAAGTCTAAATCAATGTGGTGTTTTGTATTAATTTTTAAATAACACGACAAACAGTATATACCTGGCTATATCATGACGGACATTCAAGTTTTCACTTGACAATGTTTTTACAAAGAGGCAGTGGTTAGAAACAAGCACATGGAAACTGATAAGCAGTTTTACACCAAGGGCAAATTTCAACTGCAGTTAATAGTGGGTTATACCAATGTGCATTAAACCTAGACCCAGTAACTGGGGCGCTGTACTCCTTTTTTAAAATTTGGACATTGTCGGTCGTGCTAGTACGACCGACAATGTCAAAATAAAAAAAAAAGGAGTACAGCGCCCCAGTTACTGGGTCTACATTAAACCTTGCCCTTACAGGCTAGCCATTTTTGCTAGAATGTGGCTTCGATCTTCTTGTAGCCTCTTCTCGTACGTCACTCAACACTACATTGTTTGGGTTTAGATAAGATTGGAATGCCCGTCGTGTCGTGGCCGAGGGGTCAAGCGTACCAGACTGGAGCTCTGGTGTTTCTGATCAACAGAGTGTAGGTTCGAGTTCCAGTCTTGAGTCTAAAGAGAAAGGGTTTGCCCTGGTGTTTCTGGATTGGTCTGGCAGCAATATGTGCCGCCTCACCTTGCATCCTTTCCAAGGTGTTGTATTGTGGTTGCTTCGCCTCATAAAATCATTCAAACAAGCTCCACCAGATTTGATAATTCGGCACTAGCAGTGTCATTTATGACGGACGTGGGCATTATAACTGTACACTATTAAAAAATTAGTGATACTGTGATAAGCAATTGTTATTTGGGCCTACACTGGCCCCAGTCCTTCTGAATCCTTCACTTTGGCAACTGGATATAGACAAATTTGGGACTAAGGGTTGAGCTTTAGCTGAAAAACAGCATACTTGGCTTTATCGTGACTGACATTCAAGTTATCACAATGTTTTTACAAAAAAAAAGGTAGTAGTCATAATCAAACTGATGGAAACTGCTATGCAATCATTGAGAACAAGGTAAGCTTCAACCGTATTTAATGGTGGTTTATGCCTAGCTACAAATGTGCATTAGGCCTGTGCCGATGGAAGATAATATCAAATATTGCAATTTTTTTGAAGGCCAATTAATTTATCATGATTTGAAAATATCAAACGATCATGTTACCTGATAAATTCATTCTTATCGCTTATTTCTGTGCATGAAAACATCTAGCAGCACCACCTTGGCATTGGCCACCAGTCTTGTTGGTGTGTGGCCCTGGTGTCTAGTTGGAGACTCATCCAATTGACTGCACCACATCAAAACATTGCCATTTTGGGAGTCGATGGCATGCCAATAGGGTAAATTGGTACGTGCTGTGTGTCGGAAATCAGCCAACATGAAAATCGCACGCACAGAATGAAAATACTGGACATGTTTATTTTTCATCAACAGTACTTATTAGCAGATTGGTAAGTCACACCATCCATCAGAAAGTCTCCTAGTAACTTTCAGAATTGGGCTTTAGCCCTCGGCAATCATACAAAACAATCACTGTCCAAAGACAAATTATGACTGTCAGTGCAAATATAGTAACTTGTTAGAAAAAGCAACACTAATATCGAATATTGTGATATTTTTCTGACGATGCAAATTTTGATATCGGCACAAGCTTAACGTGCATCGCCAGCGACTATGACTCTCTTTTTCAATGTATGGCCTCACCACTTCCGTTTTTATTTTTTGCTTTTTTTTTTTTTTTCAATGATCTTGACTGAGAAGCATGTCCCTCTCGAAGGTGAGATCGGCGAAGCGTTTCTGAAGTTCCTTCTCTCGGTCTGTCTGTCTCTTCAAGTCTTCTCTGAGAGACTGTTGAAAAAGAAAATAATAAATAACATTAATAAATACCTAGGACAGTTTGTGGATTCTGATTGGTCAAAACGTGATCACGTGGGGTGTATTAACGGCGATATGAAGACTGGCTAACAAATTAAGAAAATAAATGGCCCCTGAACCAGCATAGTGTTGAGTGCACTGTTATTGTCATTTGGCACTGTGACGTCAGAAAAATTGAAGAATTTTCCATTTTTATAAGAAACAGTGTGCACTGTACCTTTATTATTTTTTTACAAATAGCTTATCCCACCCCTTCGGAAAAACAACAGACCATTTTATACAGTCGCTGGTCTCAAAGTGTAGGTAATGTAAATGACAGGAGCCATCGAAACCTAAATTATGGCCCCTGAACATGTACACAAGCGTTCGGAAGTATCGCCGAGAAAGAAAAGTTACAAAATGGACGATTTTAGCCGTTTATTTCGTTAAAAAGGTATTTATTAATGGGAATAACAGTACGAGGACCCGGTCTTCACCGCTTGGTAATGACCTTGGGTGGTGGCTGGCCGCTGTTAACGACCGCGCCTCCAGCTTGGTCGTTAACAGCGGCCAGCCACCACCCAAGGTCATTACCAAGCAGTGAAGACCGGGTCCTCACACTGTTATTCCCTAAATAATAAATAAGAATCTCTCCTCTAGATCATCCCTAAGGGCCATGCCACACAGGGCAATTTTTTTACAGGCAACTTGGAGGCAACCAACTGCACTGCATGCAAAAGGAGCACTTTGGTAGTCCCACCTGACATTCATCTAGCTGTAACTTACCATCCCTAAGAAAATAATGAGAAAAACTGAAATGTGAATGCCTTTTCTGATTGGATATTGCCTGGAACTGGTTACCTGTGAATTGCCCCGTGTGGCATGGCCCTAGTACATGAAAACCCAATTAATACAGGTACTTTAGTCCTTTAGAATTTCAGTTGACTAGTTGGACACTAGAAATTTTGTTACAGGGTGTTGCATAAAGATCTACACACAATTTTCATGAACTAATAATAAAACATGAAAACCTAATTAAAACAGGTACTTTAGTCCTTTAGAATTTCACTTGACTGGTTGGACACTAGAAATGTTGTTACAGGGCGCTGCATAAAGGTCTAGACCCAATTGTCATAAACTAATAATGTAAAATGAAAAACTATCAAAAAAGAAACAAAAGTAAACACAAGTTTAATACAGGTTTTTAAGTAGGCCATACTACATTACTAAGCAAAAAAAACTGAGTGTGGCACCAGTTGCAACAATGTTGTAACTTTTGGTAGTTTGCAGGTAACCCTACTTCTGCTGAGCATTATTCTGTGCTTCGTGAATTTTTATGCTAGCTTGTTTCATGAAACGGAGCCTTTTTACCTCTAATCTCTTTGGGATAGCAGCATCCTCGTTCCGCTTCAGGGCTTCAAACGTCTCCATCTCGATATGAGCCTGCTCCACCTGGTCATAGACGTCACCCATCTGCTTGATCAGGCTGAGGGCGCGGGACTGGTACCCACCACACAAGATCTTCAGTTTCTTTTCAAGCTTGGCGGCGCGTTTGGCCTCCTTGGTCATGAAGTTGCGATTCACCTTGGAGAATAAAAAAATTAAAAAATAGACTATGGTAATATATAGTGTCATGGTCAAGGAAACTCAAACTCAAGTTCAGCACCCAATTTCAAAGAGTTGCTTACCAGATTAAAGTTACCAGCCAAATAACCATGTCATATGTTTCATTGCGGCCGGTATCCAGCTCATTTTTGATTAGCTGAATTTTGTTACAAGATAATTTCAGCTCTATGTAATTGGGCCCTGGTGGCCGAGTCAACACAGTGTGGGTTTGAATCCCGGTCGTGATACTTGTGTCCTTGAGCAAGATACTTGACTACATTTGCTTCTAATAATACCGGAGTCTTATATAGCGCACGTATCTACCAGCAATTAGGTACTCAAGGCACTTATTATTGTCATTTTTTAAAGACAGTTTTTTGAAGTTTTTGATTTATGAGACGCATTTATGTAGCACCCTATAAGGATTTACAAGGTGCCAAGGCGCATTCAGCAGACCCCTTCTCTTAACGATAAGTGTAACTGGGTTCTTTTACGTGCATTACACAACACACGGGACCTACGGCTTTACGTCCCATCTGAAGGACGAAACAATAATGGTTAAGTGTCTTGCTTAAGGACACAAGTGTCAAGACCGGGACTTGAACCAGAGACACCAGAGCTTGAGTCCGGTGCGCTAGACCGCTCGGCCACGACACACCAACCTCCTTCTCACCACCCAGGAGTGAACGGGTACCTATGAGGGGGCAGAGATTGTTGATGTGAATAATAAGCAGGCAGACAATCGAGAAGGCTGTTGCAAAAGTCCAGACGGCATGAGATAAAAGCACAAACTACTACCAATCTGTTCATCAAATTTAGCTGCCGGTGCTGCATACTCCTAAGGAGTTGAGATGGTTTCAAGAACGCTTAGGTCCTGATGAACAGGGACAAAATAAGTAAGATGTTTTGAGAGGTATACATGGCTTGGAAAAATGCATAATCAACACACATTACTACTTTAAAAAAAAAAAAAGGTTAATTCTCAAATATAATACTGTGTAAGGTTGCCCTTTATGCAAATCAGAGAACAACTTCATCAAGCTGCTAAGCAGAAAAAATTTGCTTCACAACTTAATGTGCTGGTAAAAAAATAAGCAGGGTACCAGTCAAAGGTAATGTACATTACAAAGCAAATCTGCAGGATTTTTCTGTGTTCAGCACATTTGTATGCAACACGACCCCTACCTCCAGTTTCTTCTCTGCCGACTCAATTCTGTCTTTCTTGCTGGCCAGGTTGGCCCTGGTGTAACGGTTCTGCATGGGCAGGTACAACACTTGGCTCTGGCACTCTTCCCACACCTGGGTGTAGGCCTCCATGGAGAGATCGCCGTGTCCCATTCCCAGATGGACGATCTCCATCTCCTTCTCAAGCGACTTGTGGGCCTGGACGAGGGTAAAAACATGTTTAACAAGTAGTACTGAGCTACCTTTTCATCCCAGCATACGTATGTGACCGATAAAAGCATGCAGATACACCTGTACATGTATATTTTATACATACATAAATCTAGCCTTGACTGTAAGGCTGTCTTGCACTATCCTTTTGCTCGCTAGTCCACGCACGTACGATACACATACGCGCACACCAAAAGCCCACACACTGAAGTCCGCCAGGACAATACACACGCGCGCACACCGACAGTCCGCACACTGAGTCAATTTCATGTGGACAGTATTTAAAGTGTGTAGGTCAACCCACTGTGGTCATGGGGTGTGCTGGAGTTTGGAGGCATACAGCTAACTAAGCGGGGCGAAATGTGCAACTAAATTATTCCCATCGGCCTGCGCGCCTTGACCAAGGCTAAAAGAAATACCCCCCCCACCCACCAACAGTACTAAATATAATTTAATTGTAGTCTTCGACAGCCTCCTTTGTAGCAGACATGTAACTTTCTATTATTTACATAGTTCTGAGCATGCGCACACTTCCGAAAACGATGGATTTACTGATCAGTCTGCTGCCCTCTGGTGTCCCTGAAAGTCTCACATTCAATTCAATTGTACATTTATTTCCGTACACAATTCACAAAATATAAGCGCCAACAGATAAACAATAATAAAGTAACAAAGGAATGCATACAGGCAAGGCTTGAAGCGACTTGCTTTTGATTATATTAAAAAAAAAAAAAACATACAGTTACAAAAAATAAACCTGACTGAAGGACAAAACACAGCCTATCAATGAGAGAGACCAACAAACAAACAACAGACAGCTACAAGGGCAAATGGAAAAGACAAGAGCTGCGAAAACTTGAAGTAGCAAAGAAAAAAAAATTGTGTTAGTGCAAAGATGGTTGTATGTCCTTAAACAGGCATTTACACTACACACTAAGTTCTGAGAGTGCAAAATCTGAGATGCCGAGATATATGGACCACAAGAAAGAATAGTCTTTAGTTCGTAAGTATTTCACCTCATCCATAATCTTTACCAACTAAATCACCACAAAAATGACTGAAGCTTACAACTAAATGTGTACGGAAACATTGTTTGCTTATTTTTATTTCTATAATCATTTAGCTAAATCTTCCAGTTAATGAAACCAAGGAACATTCATAAGTGACTTGCACTGTGACCCGTAGGCCTGAAGAGACCTGTGAAGAGAAGATATAGAAGAAATTTGATGTTTTAGACGTGGGAGGAAACTCTAGTCATCAGTTCGGGACTGAAAACCCAATTTACACGCAAGGCTCCAGTCCGAGGCGGGATTCGAACCCATGTCCACAAAGGTGAAAGGCTGGGCAAGATACCACTACAAAATCCTACCTCATCATTTGGATAGAAATTTTGTTTGGACTCCAAGACATACCTCATTCATTTCCTTTTCATCAATCTGTTCATAGGGCGTTTTCTCCAAGTACGCCTGGTGGAGCGAGGGGTTTGGCTTGGGCGTCAGCTTCTCCACGCGTCTGATACCGTCTGCATCCAGCGTGGGCGTTTTCAACATGTCATAGTGGAGCATAGTAATCATCTCTTCCTTGATAAGCTCCTCAGCCTACAAAAACAAGACATCAGTCAAACGGACTTGGAACTTTTTTTTTTTTTAACAATAAACGCTTTTGCACTGACATCATCCTGCCACCATCTTAGAAACACACAGAATTACGCGCAGCCCACAGGACTGACCAATGAGCAACCTTTATTTAAATTCTATCCGAGGGCGCCCTACTCATATGACGTCATGTGCATAAGGTCTATAGATTTACGACTTGCAAGGATTTGGGGGATCTGTTAAGTCTGGATTAAGACACTTTGGATTATCTACATTCCATATTCCAGATTAGCCTAAATCTCTCTCTATCAATAAGTCACCTCATACCTTCTGTGTATCTGTCATGGGTGCGTCTAAATCCTTGGGTCGTAAAATGGATGTGTTGATGTCCATGGGTCGTGGAAGACCCCTCTGAATGACCTTTGACCTTTGCCTCAAAGCTTGTCGCCCTGATGAGAGACGGCAAAATAAATAAGAAACTTAAAAAACTTTGCATTTGAAAAATACAATCTTGAGAAGTCTAAACTCTTCATACACAAAAAACAGGCACCAGACTAATTTCCCTTAGAGCTTTGTTTCCTACGGCTGCGTTACAGCCAAGTAAAACATAAGCAGGGCACCAGCCTCGACAATATACATTTTATGGTATTTTGGCTGGTAACCTGTTTCTGCTAAGCCAAGTTTTTCTGCGCTCAGCAATTAGGACCTGACCTCTGGGCTGCAATCCACACAAACATTAATGCTCAGTGAAACTGATAAGGTGAGCGCAAAACTCACCTGACTAATGTCAATATGGCAGCCTACAGTTGCGCTATTTTAAAAAAAATTCATCAAAAAAAAAAATCTATTTCCATTTACCCATTTCATGATGTGCAGCGCACTCACACACGCCTTTCCTGTCTGCCATTTTGTCACAATGTAAGCAAAGGAATTGGCTCCCAAAATGGGGGAAATGGTAGACGAACATTGTGCGTAGGTGCATTCCGTTGCAGACAAAATTCACCCCAACATCTTTGTAAAAACTAGTAACTACAGTGTGCCACTTAAAAAAACCATACACTCTAACTATTTTTGTGACAACAAACCGATATTGTTTATGCTATGTACAGTTCAGCAATCTTAAAAATGTAAGGCAATTATTAGAGCATCCACAAACACCTCAGAAATATCTTCGCGGTCTGTTGCTAACGTTTGTCAACATTGGTGGCACACAACTCATTCCACCAGAAATTGTTTGCAAACGTTGGTAGCTGTACATATGTACCAGATTATGCATTGTTTAGAAGAAAAATGTTTTTAATTGATGCAAAATTGGCATCGGGGATAAATAATGTTATTTGTGTTTTTACCCATACACCAATGTGTGTTAAGCATTGTATACTCAGTGCATTCCCAGGTCCCGTTAACAAAACCACAGGCATATTACTCAGGTGGGGATTCAAACCAACAACCTTCGCCATTCTAGAGCATGTATCTCCAATCTAGAGACAGGTATCTTCAGGCCTACGGGTCACAGTGCTAGTCACTTTTGAGGGTCCCTTGGTTTCATTACCAGAAAAATATAATAATAATAATAATATGTCTTACCAACTAGACCACCGATATTGTCCCGGTAGCTAGCAGCAGTTTAAAGCTATTATTTTAGCAGAGGGTACCGAAAATATTTAAATAGATGTAAAACATTTATTTAAATCGTTGCGGTACAGTGCTTAAAAAACTCCAGCTCAACATTGGTAAGAAGAAAATCATGAATGTTCACAGATTTAAATATACCTTACAGAAAGTGATGGTAGAAAAAATTCCTTTAAATATTTCTGCCTGAATTGTTATTGTTTTTAAATAATAAATTAAATAAGATCTAAAATTAGTTTTCGTCTCGGTGAGACAAAAACTCTGACTATAGGAATGCAGCATTTTTACCGTTTTCTCGAAAATGAAAAACGAAATGAGCTGAAATTTCTACAAGTTGGTTTTATTACACATATCTTGATTTGTGCAAAGAACGGAAGCATTTACAGCCACTTTACCAATGTTGAGCTGGGGCTTTAACACACATCAGTGTACAGGTAAAAACACAAATAACAGAAAGAAAACAGTTTGCTTTTTCCATTGTTTTCAACGGTTGCCACCAAGTTAATTTACGGTTCTTTTGTTTTTTAGCCAAGTTCAAATGAATCATTCAGCATTTTCCTCCGACACCAGGCCACTGAAAACAACTCACTCTCTTCTTCAACCCGGGCCGCTCGCTCAAGCTCAACGTCCGCCTGGTCTGCCACAAAGCTAGCATCTGTGTCCCCATCCTCCTTGCCGGCGTCGTCCGCATCGTCAGGTATCACAATCTCAAAGTCGTTCTTTGGAGCTGGAAGACCTGCCAGGCCTCGTCTTAATTCTCCTTTCATGTGTTTCTGGAAGGAAACATTGACCAAGTCGTCCTTTTAGTATTTGAGTTTTATAAACTAAGGACCTATTTGATGGGGTATACGAACACTGAAACAAAACAGGTTAAAAAGGGAGTTACAGGGTTCTGACCTCGGTGGTCGGGAACTAAGGAATCCCTGACCACCACTGGCAGAATGTTCTCTTTTTCTGACCACCACACATTTCCCAACTTTTAAAATTAAACTTGCCCATTTCTTTCCACAGATTTTCAGGATGAACAATTTGTCTTTACTAGTGAAAACGTGTAACGAGTATTTCTTTGGTTTGCAGCTAAATATACCAGCACAGATCTTGCAATGGTTTCCAGTCACGCTGATCATATCATACGTGTCACATGCCCTATTCCACAGCATTGATATACAACACAAAAATGAGCTACATCCTTATCTACAGGTTACCTCAGACTTCCGAGCTACAGTGATAAAGTTTGCTTTTGAGGCAACCTTGGTTTCGTAACCAGAAATTAATAACAATAATAATAATAAGAAAAAATAGTAATAAATATGACAAGTATCATCTAGCTGGGAGGCAAGATGATATGTGGATTCATAAGTTGACAGACTGGGCACCTAGAGAATCTATACCAGCAGGAGAGGCACACAAAACAGAAGAGAAATGACATCAAAGAATGTGGGAGTGTTACATGGATTAGACTGGTTCCCGGTCCCTACATCGTTTACGTTCTGACTGAATATAGGGACCGGTAGCGGGTAATGAAAATTAGCATTCACCTGGCAGAATTCTGCCAGGTGTATGCTAATTATAATTAGCACATATAGGTCTACGTAATCCCATAATGCAATGCGACCTTTACACAAAACATGATGGGCACAGAGTCTCAGAATCTCCCATCGTGCAGACTAACATCGGTAAGATGTTGTCTTGAATTTTGGTTAACTTGAATTTTGGTGTTGAAGGTTGGTTCACTATATGTCCAGGTGAAGGGTTACGATACAGACGTGTGGCGTGTGCTAGTGTCAAACAACAACATGCACACGCCACAAAAGTCATCTCTAAAACTAGAAAATTATTACTGCGCCCACGCAATCAAAGGCCTATCAAAAGCGCCATATCGGTAGTAGCGGTCCCTATATACAGACAGAAGAGAACGATGTAGGGACTGGGAACCAGTCTATACATGGATGAGGACTGTACAGAATAGAATGAAATGGACAAATGATGAAGAGGCCTTCCTCTTGCTGTGGAGTGAAATGGGCTAGACAGACAGACAGAGAGACCGACAGAAGACAAACAGACAGACAGTACGTAGAGAATGTACCCCTTTACCTGCTGCTGTCTTAAAAACATCATGTCGTCCACGTCGCCGAAGGCATCCTCATTGTTGATGTTGAGTTTGTCTCGGACCGGTGTGCGTCCTGGGGTCTGACCTGGGGTCTGACGGAGCTGTGGGGTCATGCTGTGCCTGGGGGTCATACCTGAACAGTAAGAAAGCACGGGACAGATTAATTTTTTTTTTACAAGTTTCGAGGAAACACAAACCCTGAAAGTCTACATTATTAAGAATATGGAAAGCAAAACTAATGCTTCCGGATTTGGAAGTTTTGCAGCATCTTGGTTAAAGTTGTAAATTTTGTATTCATCATGCAACTCAATGCATAAGAATATCTTTCCCGGTGTACATACACAAGCAATAAAAACAATTACATTTAAACAGTCATTCAATATCTGTCATATATGTAAAATATTAATTAAACCTGAGAAACCATACATGTATACAGAGATAAAAAAGAAAATTTTACGCGTTCAAAAACATTTTCTGATAACTCGTTTACAATATTTGAATTGAAATTAACATTTAGATTAGCTGTATTATAGAAATAAAAACTAAAATACATGAAACAGAATTACAAATGTAAGTATACCATTTAACATGTTTAAGAATTGACACAAAACAATTTTTCTTTAAACACAGCAGAGAGACTGTGTTCTTTGATAAAAGCGAACATAAATATGCAGAAACGAGAGATAATAAAAATCCTTAAAGCAAAAACGAAACAATAACGTATGCAAGGTCTCAGGGCAGCATTGAGACTTGTACAGAGAGGGTGGAATGTTTCTAAAGCTGTCACCATCTTTGAAATGTTCCCTATGCAGGCCTTGATCTTAACCGAGGCCACTGAGGCAGTTGGCCTCATGCCCTGTCGAGTTGGCCAGCAGGCCCTTCAGAAAAATTGCACTGTCACTTGGCCAACTTGGCCAGCATGCCCTTAAACAATTTCTCTGATTTGGCCAGCAAAGGCCTGCCCCTGTTTTTTTTAAGATCGAGGCCTGCCTATGTGCAACAAGGGGAACTAAGTAGCAATTCTAACTGAAAAGGTGCCAGACTATTTTCCCATCCAGCCTCAGTCTGGTCCACAGAGTTACACATGTGTATAACAATGAGAGAGAGAGAGCGCACTTGCCGTGACGATGTGTCATGCGCGGAACTTCGCTGGCCCCTCATGGGCACAAATCCCTGCGGGCAAATTGCATACGAATGTATCCCAGTGGGAAAATTGCACATGAATGTATCCCTATCATGCCTATGGGTAGAATTACATATACGACAGATATGGAATGACTGTTTAAATGTAATTGTTTTTGTTGCTTTTGTATGTACACCGGGAGAGATATTCTTATGCATTGAGTTGCATGACGAATACAAAATTTACAACTTTAAACAATGAAAAATGTTTGCTGCGATTAACTGATGAGTGACCAGTGTAGAATGATGGGTCAAGCAACAGACAACTTCGCAAATACTTTTTACATAAGCGTTAGCCCTGGAATCAGGTGCATGCTGGTCTAGCTATCAAAAAATTTAGTCACTAACTAGACCAGCATGCACCTCATTTCACGGCTAACGCGAGCGTAAACAGTATTTGCGAAGTTGTCTGTGTTACATGGGTTTTTACTACGCCATCAAGTTCTTAAACAAAGGCCTGGTGCCTTTAGTTTGAATGAGAGGACATTTAGATGCAAAGAGCAAGTTCAGAGAGATGACTGGAGCCGACTGGACCTAACCGTGGTCGATCTAGATGTCAGTTGAACGCTGTGTGGTTTGACGAGCTAGACCAACTGGATCAACCAAGCCCTGGAGCACTGTTTATCTAGTCAAATTCACAAGTTGCGTCACTGATTCAAGATAGTTGACTGGAGTAAGTTGTGTCAATATCATAGTCAACATTAACAACTAGTGAGTTGTTTTTTTTTAGCAATAATGGTAGGTTTTGTTCAATATTACATTAGTTTATCTTTGCAGTAAGAAATACTAATTTTTTATCGGATCAAAGTCAAGGAAAGTAAAAAAAAAATGACGCGCCAACATTTGCTTTGTCAACATTTACGTTAATCCTGACGTCTCCTCAACAAAATACATTGACTAGTAGATTTGACTGGTCGTGATTTGAATCGCAAATTGTCAAAAGGTCAACACCCGAACTTGCTCCAAGGTGTCAAAGTACACAAGACTTACCGTCATTGTGGCTCGGAGTTCTGAAGGGCGTGGAGAAGGCAGTGTTGGGTGTGGCCACAACCGCCCTCTTTGGAGTGATACCATCAAAGTCGGACTGGCTGATGGGCGTGTTCAAGCCCCCCTTCAGGGGCGTGTCTACATTCTGTAAGGCGAGGATGTTCTGAGCTTCCTACGGACAACGATGTGGACAAATACAGATGAATTTCAAACCCACATTCTTTGAGACGACAGAGCTTGGATAGGGCAACCTTAACCACTTGGCCATAGTCCCATTGACAAGTCACTGCATTATCAGGTATGCTATTTGGCAATAGACCGATCCTATAAGCCCCGCCTACTAACGTATTGACCAATCACAGCCTTGACAACGCCACTGACAGTCCGACAAAAGTCTGACACGTTAGAAAAGTAAACAAATCGTTTCCATTGTTCTGACAACGGCGCACACAATTGTAGAAACTTTTAATTTGTTTGAATTTGTTCGTATTTCTGGTGGCGCAAATCCCACACGATGGTCCCTATACAGTCGTGTAAAAGTGGTTTAACAGTGTTCCTGTCTGCATTGTTCTCTGGACTCAAAACACTGCTCAACAGGCCACAAAACTAAATCCATACCGTTTACGAAAAACCACATTGTGTGTGTATCCAATATGGCCGTAATTGAACCCCTCCTGCGATCGTGGCATGAAAGTCACACCATGTGCTGTTGCTAGGCAGTTGCTAAGGTAGGCGGGGCTTAATGGATCGGTCTATTTGAAAAAAGTAGGACAGTTTGATTGAGTACAAGAGCTGACCTACATGTACATATGGTATCGGCTTTAATAGACTGCTCAGGCAATTTGAAAACAACTTTCTGATTTTTTTAAGGGGAAAAAATAATAAAAAACAGACTAAGTGTCACTCACAAGTCAGGATGATGACTATGGTTATAAAAAAAAATCAGTGACGTCTACTTGACTAGTATTCCATGCCTAGATAATTGACAACTTTCACAGGCAATAGATTAATAGACTATAGACTATTTCAAAGGTCAGCATATTTGGCTATGACTATAAAAAGAAGGTGACGACAGTACAGCCAATAAAAACTTTTCTGGGGTACAATAACGACTGGAAAGAGTGCAGTGTATTTTAACTGTAGCACCATATCATGTTGTGTAGGTGTATGTGGATTAGCGGTTTAAGTAAACTATTTCAAAAGTCAGGACGACAACCATGACTATCAAAAATCAGGGACGACTAGTCGCCCAGGGCCAACTTGCAAAAAGTACGACCTATCAAAACCATTCTGGGTACTATCATGATTATTAAAGGGAAAGGGTAAATAGTAAAGTAAAGTCTGTTCAGAGCCAATATAGCTTCATCAGGCCAGTGTTTATCTCGGTATTAAACGACTAAGAATATTTCTATTCCACGTGGAGAGGATACCAGTGCATCGCAGGTTACTCCCCTGCTCTCACCGGTACCCATTTTTACTCCTGGGTGGACCGAAGCAGTAAAATATAAAGTGCCCTGCTCACGGACACACAAAGTGTCTCGACTGACCAGGCCAGGATTCGAACCCACATTCTGTAAGTTACAGAACTTGAGTTCACCGCGGCACTAGACTTCCCAGCCCACAAAACCACTCGACAAAACAAGTGCAGTGTGTATTTACCTGGAGTACTGTATCATGTTGTGCAGGTGTACGTGGAGTCCTTAGATTGGCAGGGCCGGGGGTGACATTGTACTCAGCCAGTAGACCCTGGGAAGGACCGTTGGCAATTCCTCCATCCTCGGCTATCTGTCTGGCACTCTCGCTTGCCTGACCAAGTTTGACAACCTGTTAACACAGAAAAAATACATCCCCAAAAACTGCTTAGTAAAATTTTAAAATTGGTTTAATAATAATAACAATAACGAACATTTGCACCGCGCTTAATACTACGTTTCTAAGTGCTACAGTATTTTTCCTGCAAGGTATGCAGAGTCATATTTTGAAGTATGAGACCTGTCCCTTTACATAGCACCATGTAATGGTTCACAAGGTGCTGTGGTGCAATCTGCAGCCGATCAAACCAGTAACACTGGGGCGAAACCCTTCTCTTTGCCATAAGTGTAACTGGGTTCTTTTACGTGCATTAAACAACACACTGGACCAACGGCTTTACGTTCCATCCGAAGGACGAAGCAATAATGGTTAAGTATCTTGCTTAAGGGCACAAGTGTCAGACCGGGACTCGAACCCACACTCTGCTGATCAGAAACACCAGAGCTTGAGTGATGTGCCCTTATATCCACTCGACCACGACACGGCACAATTCTTTTAATAACAAAAGAAATGGGTAATTGAAAAAATTGATGCAACGATTGAAGTAAAATTGTACAAGTGTAACTTGGGAAGTAAGTGAAATTTTGTTTCTTACCTCTTCTAGTTCTGCATCAGATATCTGCGGTGATGGCAACACGAGCTTGCTCCGTTTCTTTTGCGGTTCTGCCATTCTGAAAAAGGTTCACATGGAAGAAAAACTGATTTACAAACAATGCAAAAGTGTTGATGCATTCAATCGTCTAAAATCATATTGCAAGCTTCCATAGTGCATTATCATTAACCCTTACTCCCTGGCAGTTTTTGCTAGAAACCATACCAAATCCGCCAAAATCAATCAACTGAGAGACAGTAAGTATGCAACAGTACTGAATCAATCATAATCAACCAATGTTTTTTTTTGCTGAAGTACTGAATCAACCAGAATCAATCACTAACATTTGGAGTATTTTGACTGGTTTGGTACAGTAGGCTTCCAATTCGACCAACTCTACAGAAACCAACCAGTGGTTTTAAATTGCTGAAAGACCAACTCAATCAAAAACAACCAATGTTTCAATCTGGTAGTGTACTGAATCAATCGAAATCAAGCATATTCAGCCGATTGATTTTGATGGACTTGGGACAGTTAGGGTTAAAAGAAATTCATTTGAATGAGATTTAATATGTCAGTAAGAGGGTTGACTGTGTACTGTGAAGATGCATTCACCAAGTGATATCATATTGCTGGCTGGCATAATGCATCTATCATTCACAACCACAGTGGATGATATTGAATGGTCAGACAGTAGGAGGGTTGACTTTGCACTGTGCAGTTGCGTTTATGACGTGATATCATAATGCAGGCTGGTATAGTTAAGCTATCATTCAAAACCACATGGATGATAATTGAATGGTCAGACAGTAGGAGGGTTGACTATGTACAATGTAGATGCATTCACCAGATGGTATCATACTGCAGGCTGGCATGGCAGTTTATCATTCAAAACCACAGTGGATAATATTGAAAGGTCAAACAGTAGGAGGGTTGACTGTGCAATGTGTAGATCTGCATTCACCACATGATACTGCAGGCTGGCATAATTTATCTATCAATCCTAACCAAAGCGGATAAAACTGACTGGTTAGGCAGTAGGAGGGTTGACTGTGTACTCTATGCATTCACCATATGATATCATATTGCCCACTGGTTTAAACTTCATCTTACTTGTTTGTTGCTGAGATGGCTGATGGAAGATCATTCTCTTTCTTTTTCTTCAAGCGCTGTTTGTCCTTTCTACGTTCTCTCTGCAAAAACAAATAAAAAAGAGGGCTTGTTTGAGGGAAGATCCAACAGCATACTCATTTCAAACCCAGAGATTTCAAAGGTAATCAAATTTTAATCAATTTTGTTCCTTACCTGTGCCTTTGACATAATGTGAACAAAGCACAGAGGCTGGGGGAGGCGAGTGAATTATTTCTATTCCACAATCCATTCGGTGATTCAATGTAGGCCTTCCATTTTGTAAACAGGGTGCACAATTTGCCCAAAAATAAGATCACATTACATTGGTTACATTATTTTTTTGGTATCTATATAGTAACATTTGCTGTTTGTTCTTTGATGAATTTTCTGGATTGAAGAACACGTGACATTTTTTGAAGAATTTAACACCTTGACTGCCATGCATAATTTCACATGGCATTCCCATTTGCCAAGTGTTATGCGCATGCGCGCATACTGAATAGGTACTAACTTAAATAATTTGAACATAAACCTTTTATAGAAGCATGTCCTCACCACTGCCAGCAGTGTATTTATTGCGCCCTGCAGTGATGCCAGTGTATTTTATTTACAATGCAAAGACCTTTCATTCTCTACGAGTGTATTCGTAGTGGCAGCAAGTGGAACACCTGTTAGTACGAGTATACTCGTAGTTGGCAGTCAACTTGTTAAATAGAAACATCTTAAAAACGCATTGGTGCACTAACAACACCGACCAATACGTCAACCAGAGGAAGATTGTAACACCCAATGTCACAAAACAGACGGAAAGTATAAAATCGTACCGATCTGTCCCGGACACTTTTTCTTTCAATACATGATTTTCTAAGCACTTTGATTCTCTCAACAACAAAAAATCTATTCATTCTACCTGAGAAATGTTTAGGTTTCTCTGAATGCAACATTCAAATAGCGTAGTAATTAAAAGGTCTGTATTCTTCGTTCTTGAAAGGGCAAGGGCACCAAGGCATTTTCTTCTCTGTACAGGGTACCTCTATAAGGAAATTGTGAATTTCTATTTATTATTACTTTTTTTTTTATTTATTTATATCTTTCTGGTAATGAAACCAAGGGACCCTCAAAAGTGACTTGCACTGTGACCCGTAGGCCTAAAGATACCTGTGTAGAGAAGATGCTGAAGAAATGTCAGTTTTACATGTGGGAGGAAAACCCCAACTAGGGAAAACCCACGCAATCAGGTAGGGACTGAAAACCCAATCCACATGCAAGGCTCTAGTCCGAGATTTGAACCGGGGTCTACAGAGGTGAAAGGCAGGGAAAGAAACCACTGAGCCAACCTGAATGCCATTGGAACATTTTGAAGGGCACCAAGGCAATGACCAGGGGCAACGGAGGCAATTACATCCGTTGCCTCCGTGAAGTGTCAGGCCTGACTGGGTATTTGGCAATGGTTATGCTGAAATAATCTCATGAGGGTAGAAAAAGAAACTTCACAAAAATCCATGGAGCTACAGACTAATCCAAGCAGCTCCTTCATAAGCATTTACAACACTGCAGCTATGGCCGCCACCATGCGTACGTTTACGCACACGCACTGTGATTCCTCCATGCTGATTGGTACATTTGCACAGATGACGCACTATTGTTGCGACGAGCACGCATGCGGCAGCCCACAGCTGCGGCGGTGTGAACCACCATGAACAAGCTGCCCGGATTAATCTTTATTTCCATCTTTGGAATCCCCTACCTCTTCAATCTCGTCTCTACGTCCTTCATCCATCTCCTGTCGTCTCAACCTCTTGAAGTTGGGATCCAACGGAGCAATGGCCTCTTCTGAGGTATCGTAGAATCCTGGGGCCGGCTTCTTCTCAAATGGGATGTCCGCGTTGTAGTCGACTCTCCGCTTCTTGCGTCGCTTCTGCTTAGTCTCGATGCCAGCCGCCCGGAGCTCTCGTCTCTTCTGAAGGGCTGCAAGGCGTCGGGCTTCCTCCAGCTGCTTCTCACGGGCCTTGCGTTTGGCCTTTTTGCCCTGGGTGTTGGCTAGACGGGCGCGGGCTTCTGACAACATCTCCAGCTCTGAGGGGAAAAAATGCAAAAGTGTTGAGGGGTGAGGGTGGGTAGGTGGATAGTTTTGACAAATTTTTGGGCTATTTCGCAGTGTTTCTTTATCAAAGTAATGTTTACAGTTACTTCAACCTAATAACTCCCTTGATTGATTTACAAGGATCCCTTCCTCACCCTTTCCAAAACCTAGGTAACACAACACTCAAACTGATGGACTCTGATTATGGTGGCATGCCTGGGCCCAATTTCATGGCTCTGCTTACCGTAAGCGAAAAAACGGCGCTTACGTAAACAGAAAATTCTGCGCTTACTTAAGCGTATTTCATGGGTTAGCAAGGAATTTTTGCTTGTGCACGTGCGTAGTTCACGCAACTAAGAATTCCTTGCTTACACAGCTAGTGCAGAAATTCGGCGCTAACCTCATAAGCGGCGAATGGTCTTCGTAAGCGCAGAGTAACGCAGTAAGCCATGTAAGCGTAGCCATGAAATTGGGCCCAGATCCCATGTAAAGCATGATCAGTTTAATCGTGCAGTGCTCAGTCCAACAAAATCAAACACAACATGCAGTTGGATTATGATTGCTGGGGAAGGACAGAGTCAATGCGGATGAATCTCAGACTCATGAATTAAACAGGTGAAATTGGTGTGAATGTCTTCTCACCATCTTCGTCCATATCGATGGGGTCAGGTCTCGCTGGCTTGGTCTCTGGGTTGGGGTCGATCTCTCCTGGTTTCAGCTTCCTGGGGTCGTTGAACTCCTCACCGTCCATTTCCTTCTTCTGTGCTTGGTCTCTGCAGAAAAATTTCAAAATCCAATACACGTGTAGAGCTCTCAAAATTTCAGTTGTGAAGTCTTAAACAACATATTTGACAGTTTATTAACCCTAACTCTCTTGAGTGATTTACTAGCATCCTTCCCCACTCTAATAAATTCCAACACCATATGGGTAACTCAACACCCAAACTGTGGTACTCTGATTATGGTGGTATGCCTGAACCCATGTAAAAGCATGATCAGTTTACTCATGCAGTCCTCAGTCCAACAAAATCCAACAAATCCTGCTGTTAGAGTTTGATGGAATAGGGACTGTAAGGGTTAAGAGATGGTTGAAGTTTCTCATAACTTAAACAAGTATATAAATTCCTATATTTGAGAATTTTTTCCGCATTCTCAGCCATGAAAAAAACAGAAGTGTCCTCAGTCTTACAGAAGGATCTCGTAGCGTTCCAGGCACTGGGCCGCTGTCCTGCCGACAATGGGCGCTATTGTTCTCCATTGTGTCGGCATCAGCTTAGCAAGGTGGAGAAGTTTCTCGTCTTCCTCTCTGCTCCATTCAGTCTTCTTGATGCTCGGGTCCAACCACTCGAACCTGACAAAAGTAACATAAAAACACCAAGCATTTATAAGTGTCTTGTTATTATGTTGTTATTATGAAGTATTAACTTACCTGGAATTAACTGGAACTCGGAAGTCTGAGGAAACCTGTAGACAAGGTTGCTTGCATGAACCAGAAACACCCAGGTAATCTCCTACTCTTCAATGATAAGTGTTCTGGTTTCTTTTACGTGCACTACCTATCCTAGTACACGGGGCCTACGGCTTTACGTCCCATCCGAAGGACAAAGCAATTATGGTCAGGTAACTTGCTCAAGGACAAAGCACTGTGACCAACCAGGCTGGGATACGAATCCACACTCTGTTAAATGACAGAACTTGAATACGGTGCACTAGACCGCTCGGCCACGACGTCCCACAATCTGTGCTCAATGTAGAACACTACTCTTTATAAAGAATACACAGGTCTACATGTATGTCACAGGAGTAGGGAGCTCTCGTTTAGAGGTCAACAGGATTTAATACCTGGGATTTGACAATTTTACTTTGCCCTAACTACATGTATGCTTGGCCAGCTTAACATGCTTAAACCCTAACCCCCTAAGCATGTTTACTAGGAGACCTCCTCAACCCATCATACTCCCAACAGTACACATATGGGGACAGTACACAACCCATCATACTCCAACAGGTCTTGTGCTGTTTGATTTTGGCTGACTGGGTATGTTATGACATGGGTATAGCCAAAGTCCAACAGGGTTGCATATCATAGTACTACTTTCCACACTCAGCCAAAGTCCAACACTAGTCCCCTGAACCAGTGGTAATCAATCAGCCATAGTCCAACAACAGAGACAAGATTCACAGAACTCAACCATCCAACGTCTAACAATACCCCCCATGTTGGATTTTGACTGACCTGGGGTGGTTAGGGTTAAAAATAATGAGGTCAAGCAAGTGTAAATCAGACAGTTGCTTTAGCTGCTCAATTTATGCTCAATAATACACAATGCTGCTTTCTTCCTCTCCACACTGTCAATTAAATATCAATAATTACCATCTTGCTTTGCACTGTTTGGCTGACTTCCGATGTAACAATGAGGCAATTCTAGACCACTGGTTCTTGCCATATTTCATCACAGCCGCCTTCAAAATCTCATCCTGTTGAAAATTAAGCGGGACACGACATTAAACAGGTTGGTAGGATATAAAGGATTGATAGACTACAATAAACAGCAAACAATGAGAATAATGTAATTTATTTTAGGGGGCCATTGCAGTGATTGAGCATCGGTTTAGATTTGTTTTCAATTCTAAATTTTCTGCAGCAGTTTTTCCGCAAAACGCCACCACCTACAGGCACAAGGTAGGGAAAATGAACATTTTATTAAAAATAAGATCATACTTTGTAAATGACCCTGAACACAATGGTGTGATTTTTATCTGACATGTCTGAAAGCCTTCTTGTTACAAAGATACATTGTTGCATATTTTTATAAAATTGTTTTACCGTTTCTTATCAATGTTGGTGTTCCATTCCAGGGTGGAATAATATGCTTTCGAGCAACAGTGACTATCCACTTTTATTAATCCTGCCCACCTTAGAATGGATTGTCTAGTGTTCTGTATCCAAAATGTTTCTGCCTCACTGTCTTTCTCGAATTGTTTTTGTCATTTTTAGTCCTCTTTACTTATTCTGTTTACATTGTTTATCTTTCATACTTTAGAAATGCTTGTATGTTCCATCCTTTTGCTTGAATATTGGCCAAATAAATAATAACAATAATAATAGTAATGGTTGTGAGCATCCTGCCATATTATTTTGTTTAAAGTGCTCCAAGTTGATTAGAAATCAATAAAAGCATGTCAAAAAATTTGAATCTCCAAAGATTGCCTGTAGGCGACCTTCTGAAATTTATTATTAATAGCTTTCGCAAACTGGTTGCAGACTGGCTGATATTACGTCACAAAACAGATTACACACTGGCTGAAATGTGGTTGGTACCCGCTGTGAACCAAAACCACAGTGCTTTTTCATCTCGCTAAAAAAGGGTTTGACAGTGTCGACGAAAACACAGTGAATTGTGACCGTGATTTTGAATGATGAATGAAAAAAAAACGCAACATGCAAATTTTAAAATGTCTGGATGCACATCTGAAACTTTCATTATCATTCCCGTTGTCCCCATAATGATTGATTGGCATTCATTTACTCACTGGCTTGCCTATTTGCCTTCTTATATTTTGTAATAAATTTAATTAAAACATTTACTTAGGGCAATTTGTGTACAGTTAATTTGCTATTAAAGAATAGACTTTTCATGAATATGTCCTAAGATCTGTTTCCCAGGGGGGGGGGGGGGGAATGTCGGTCATTTCGTACCCAGGGTTCATATCACAGTGCACAATGTCTGTGACTGCCTTGGATTGGAGAAAGGCTAGCATACATAATAATATTGCTACACGCCGTGAAGTAATTTCGCGACAGCGATTTATAAATTTGTGCCTACTTGGACGGCATTTCCATTGGAGAACTTTTCAGATTATCATGATTATAGTTATACTTGCTCTCTCTCTCTCTGGTATTTTTTGTTTCTAAATCTGTTAGTTTTACCACCATTACCAGAGCGAATTTCATTTTCTGGAGGCTTTATGAGATTCAGCTGACCACCTGCTGCTGTACTGATACATACATTAAAACTACTGCATGTACTGGTAGCGGGTTTGCATGACTTGCATTATAGCCATAATAATGACTGGGTACGAAACGACCTTCTTCGCCCGGGGCGACCAGATTAATTAATGAATAAAAATTTGTCGAAGATTCAGGCCTTATGTGTCGGAAATACACGGGTAATGTATACAATTACTGCTTCAAAAAACATTTCGTGGCCAGCGTGGTAAAAAGTCGTTGACAAACTATTCATCTTTTTAGTTCAATTAAGAGAGCAAAAATGTAATTTTAACTCACCTCGGTGTTTCTCCAAACACCTCCCTTTATCTGTATACGAGGCATGTTGACTTTAGTCTGGGAAAACTACAACAAATTCTTAACTTTTTTCCCGTTATGCGGGTATGCAGAGACCGACTGAGGTTCGTGGATTTTTTTTTTTTGCAGGGCAAACAAAAGTGCGCCCTCTGTTGACTATGCCAGACTTAGACACGCCGCGGCGTGAAACGGACAAGAGTGGAAGCTTTTCATTGTCGAGGAATTATTTTGGCGTCTCGACGGCACCAGAAGACGGCACAGGTGCCAAGTGCGGGACGCACAGTTATTGTCTTAACAGAAACCTTTATTACAAATTCTTTTTTGACCCTTAACAATATGTACACAGTGCTCCTACTGACTCTCCTTTTTTATCATGTGACATTTGGACCATAAAATCGACAGAAAATAGTCGGAGATTTTTGGGTCTGGGAATGGACCTTTCCCATGAAATATGCTAATTGCATTCACGCATGCGTACAGACCCTGTTGGTTGGCAAACGCCATTGAAATGTGCACAAAGCAGACGCACAAAGCGCGTACGCGTCACGCGCACATCAGTCCCATGCAAAAGGGCGCACTGTTCCCAAAATTTTGCCAACCAAAATGTAAGTGCGCACGCGCGATGTCCAATTTACATATTTCATGGGAAAGGTCTATTAGACTAGGATTTGACGTTCATACTTCATCACAATAAAAAAAATACATAGGCCTACGCATTAAATTTGCGTCCACGTGCGGAAACGCACGCGTTAACATGCGATCAAACTTTCTTTGAAACATCCCCGTGACTTGTGCAGTGCAACTCTCCTTTTGTCATTACTGTGGCTGGCTCACTATCGACATCAGACAAGACCAAAAGCGCGATGATGGTGTATTCGTCCTTTGAATCAGCAAAGAAGTAAAAAGGGGAAATTTCATGCTCTCGTTTACTGACACTGCGTATATGCATCCGAAAATGTTAAAATATTTTTCCGAAATTTTTCCGATAACATAATTATTTCATTTGAAGAAAAAAAAAAAGTCGGACGCGGAAGCGCAGTATGATAACTACGCACTGCGCTTCCATTTACACACTGCGGACTGTGCGAAAATGGATCCGCGCGCTGCGTACGCAGTGAAAACGCAGCGAGTAAGAACCATAGATATTTTATGCTATATCTATGGTAAGAACCGGCCTTTTACACGTAAATACTGCACGCGGGACGCCTGCGTTTCATAAACTCCCTCTATGATTTGTTGGTAGGCAACTCAAGCTGCGTTGAAATTGACAGCTCCTGACGCGGCTACAGGCCAAAATAGTAATTGTCATCAAATATGTCGACTATCAACCTCGTCCCCGGGATGTGTTGAGCAGTACAAGGTTGACGGCTCTCTCATAGTAAACATAGTAAACCATGGTGACGAGGTTGATTGACTATATACCTCTATCATGCTGCCACCATCTTGGTCATGTTCCCTGTATCCAATAACAGTAATAGATGCTAAATAATCATTGTACAAAAAGAACAAGAATATTTGCCCTTCCAGCTTCGGTTTCGTTACATTGGTTTGAATGGGAGAAAATCAAGATGGCCGCACCATGATAAAGGTCTACTTCAACCCATCTACCGTCCTTATACGGACTCTGTGCGTGGATTACTCGGGGCTAAGGGAAAACCCAAAGACAGCGACGCTCTGATCGATGGAGGCTTCGGTCTCAAAACAGCCGCTCCCGCCCCCACAACACATTTATATACGTCTCTGTATGAGTAATTTTGTTGACATCGAATTCCAATCAATCAAGTAATTGAATTCTGTGACGTGACCGGAATGAATGGTGTTTAATCTTTAAAATGGCAAAGGATTCTCATGTTGTAGAAATTAATTAAACATTTTCCCGGATTTCATTGAGTGAAATTAGACAACATTGGGTCAAGCAGGTAATCTGCTTTTAGCCAGAGTAAGAACATGGCCGTTTTAAGCAGTTTGATTGTTCTCTCGCTTGAGATGTTTCTTGAGGTTTCAGCATCTTATAGTGTAAGTGGTCTTTACCGAGGGGCCTGGTACCAACCGGTAGAGCACCAAGCCCTACTAGGCCAGTCCTTCATGAATGTCTCGGGCATCTGTACCATCAGGTGTGCTGCTCGGTGTCTCAGCCATCATGGATGTTTCTCTTTCAACTACGATCACATCAATCAAGTCTGTCAGATGAACAACGCCACACCAGAACAAATCTGCGACAATTTTCAGGGAATGAAACAATTTTCTTATTACGACGCAACTGCAAATCCAATGAGTCACGAGGTATAATTTGTTATTCTAGTTAAAATTCGTTCAAATGAATTTCCACACTCTTACTCATGTTCTGTATACATATATTCCTTGACTGACAGTTTTTTTTTGCACAGTATAAAACAGAAAGCATTATCTTCTGCGAAAAGATATTCAGCGATTCTTATCTTCGAAAAATTAGTACCCAATGAATTTGTATCTGCTTTTCTCAACAGAATACTTATGTTTCAGGTAACGGACAATGCCCTTCTTTGAACGTCCGTTGTCAAGTAACCGGTGAGTATAATGTTTCATAGTATTTTGTTTTAATTCGGGTTGAATAACATCTTTGGGTGATCAGGTTGGCCCAGTGGTTTCTTTCCTTTCACCTTTGGGTTTGGGTTTATTTCCACACTATAACGCAAGCAGAACAGAAGGAAAAAGCTTGATCAGATTTGGAATGATAGGGTATGGGCGGGACAGAGAAGAAGCCGGAGCTTGTACTATAGCCCCTTTGCACAAGGAATACATTAATACAGGTAGTTATCTATATGAATTATCTCATTCAAAGGTAAATTATATAAGTAACAAAATAGTATTATGTTAATACCCTAATTTAGTCAATTCATAACCTAATAAAATCAATAACTCACATTCGGCAATTATTAACCAAGCTCCTAGATATCATAACTGCAGCGAGAAGTTATTTGTATAATACTACTGACATGCAATTGAAGTCAGTGGGCAGGAAGATCGAATTTTGTTCCAAAGGAGGGGTACCTGATGTCTAACAGTTGAAATAAGAAATAATATGGGCCCTAGAAATGAGCACTGAGGTACTCCACACATGACTGAGTTGTTACTGGACTTTTTATCTTGCCAGAAAAGATTATTTTCTATTTCTGAACTAATCTTTAAATCACTCGAGTGCTGTACCTCTGACACTATATACTTTTAGTTTACTAATAAGAATATCTTGACCTACTGTATCAAACGCCTTTGAAAGATCAAGATAAATAATAATAATGGTATGTTAAAGTTTGTCCAGACTAGATGTAAATTTATCAACTACATCTGTCAACGCATTTTGTGTCAAATATTTTGCCCTGAAGCCAAGTTGATTGGGTTTTCAGTCCTAACCTGATTGCGTGGGTTTTCCTTGAATTGGGGTTTTTATCCCACATAAACTGAACATTTCTTCTCAGTCGTTTTCTATTCACCATTCTGTTATTTGCGCTTGCGCTGTTGGATGTGTTATGCAATAAATGAACAAATAAATAAAGAAAAATAAAATGTAGAAAAGAAGTTTGTTTGTGTCCGTTGTTTCTTTTCCGCATGCCAGGCTTTATGCATATACAAAAATGATTGCTTCTTTCCGTTCCAATTCAGAGAAACTCGGTCTTGAAGATGGTTCGATCCCCGATGAGAGCCTCTCCGCATCAAGTAACTGGGACTACACAGACGTATCAACACCGGCTGGTGGCCGTCTCAACAAGATAACTTCGAATAATGATATTATAGGAGCATGGCATCCGAGCGTAGCGGATACCAACCAGTGGATACAGGTGGATTTAGGCCACCCGACCTACGTCACTGGGGTACTCACACAAGGGCGTTGTAACAGAGCTCAGTGGGTAACCAAGTACAAAGTGCAGTTCGAACCGCCCTCACCAGCTTGTCTTGTTGACGTGAAAGATCAACTTGGTCAAACTCAGGTATGCTGATGTGAATCCTCACATTTTTTCAGATGATAGAATGCCCTCTTTACGCAAGTATATAACAATATGCTATTTATCATCCTTTCTAGATATTCATCGGCAACACCGATAGAATCAGCGTCGTGGAGAGGCGCTTCTTCAAGTCCGTCTTGGCGGTCAAGATTCGCATTGTGCCCGTTGAGTGGGAATGGTTCATCGCTCTGCGTTTTGAGCTTCTTGGCTGTAAATAAGTTACGTGCAGCAAAAGACCAACCGTCAACTTCGTAGCGATTGAATCGCTTGATGTGTCACACCGAAACCCGATTTTTGGAATCATTTATCAATATACTTAACTATCACTATGCTATTATGTCTCCCTACGGCAAAGCAGAGGGCGGAGGGTTCGATTAACCCTATCAGGATAGGGCTTTTATGGATGTTCGGGGGAGGGAGGGCGGCACAAAGTATTCGACTGATTTTGATGAAACTTGCCACAAATGTTCATTTTACCGAGTTGTACATGATGACGTCAAACAATGTCAAAAAACGTCTCAAGAGGGCGTTTTTGACTGTTTTTTGCCCATTTTGTGGTCAAAAATCGTATTTTCCCCATAACTTCTGTATTTTTTGTCTGAATGTTTTGAAACTAGGCAAACTTTGTACATTTTTACAAGATCAATACAATGCAAACCTAATTTAGATACTGGAGTCACCTTTTGGTGCGTTATAATCCAATAATTTATTCCATTTTTGGAAAACCAATGTTTTGTTTTTGCGTTTTTTCCTTTAAAAAACAAAATGGTCGTCGTCAAGGGCACAGGGAGAAATAAGAAGGCTTGGTTGACAAATCTAAATATCATTTGGGTCTGAAAAATAAGAAATTAGCATGTTGAAAACACTCTATTGTTAAAAAACGTGATATAATTTGACACCCTAATTACTGGCTAAAAACACAAAATCCAAGATGGCCGCCAAGAATGGCGGCCATTTTGATTACCCAAAACCATTTCGGACTATCACGTGACTCATCACTATCACTTTTCTGGCAAAGAGTCAAACAATAAGTGGAAATTATGTTCAAAAAGTAAATAAAAATCACTACAAAACAGTAAAATCGTGTGACCCAAGGTCAAATAAATGGGTGCCATGGCAACAGGTAACCCCAGCATCAATTATTTTTTGCCAATATGATCCTAGATACATTTTGGAAAAAGTCAGAAAATTTCCCGGTGATCGGACTAAGTGTTTCAAAGTTATGTGAAATATTAGTGGGGGGGGGGGGGGGGCACATCGTGCCCCCGGTCCTGATAAGGATAAGGCACAATACATCACTGGTTTTTAGAAAAGTGAATTCTTTCTCATTTTGGATTCCCATTCTCATCAAATTCGATGGTCACATTCTTTTGTAAAAAAACAGAGGCAAAGTTATTTGATTTCACAGTATTTGATTTGATTTGACTTCCGAGTACTGTGAAATTTGGGTTTTTTAAAGTGTTAAAATTTCTGCGTTTATCAACATTTCGAACGCTAACATTTCTCTGGGGAATATTAATTATGACCTTCGAAATCAATAATCTTTCAGATTGAAGTTATAAATCGCCTTTCCTTATCGATAATTACTAATTCAATCCTCTAGACTGTCTTTCAAAAAGGTTGACATCCACTCAAATAGTCGATACAGATTTATTTAATTCTATTTTACTGTTGCAAAAGTGTTAATTGAAAAGCAAACGCTGTAGCTACAGAGTAATAGTTGGAAATAATTCGATCTTATTATTGAAAAAAATGGGTGATGTCCAGCAGATTTTAATTGTAACAATTGCCACCTTATACAGTCGGGTATTTTTTATGTCAAGGTAGTTATTTGTCTTTTAAAACCATGCAACTCACAGCCGTACTGTTTGAATCAGTCTGTTCTAATTGTTTTTTTTTATTATTTAATTTTTTACATTTAGTTTTTCAAACTCCATGTATTCCTCAAGCAAAGGATACCCTTAAAAAAAGCCATTGCTCGTTAAAATCGGCCTAGGCACTCACCCATAAATTCTATTAGCAGAGTAGTGCCAACCCCATCGCTCAGCGGTGGCCTTGTAGTGTTTACACAAGGCCACCGCCTATTAAGACTCATTACTCCCTAATGGCTCTGTCTATCAATGAATGATGTCGATCCCTTCCTTGATGTATGGCCTGACATCTAGGATCGTTTATTTACCAATCTCAAGTCTATTATTGGGGTGTTAGTAGAGGCAGGGCTTACCTTATGATCTTGCATTGTTTATTGCTGACAAGGACAGGGTCGACAAACAAACATGAAATGGGTGTCTAAACCTACAACTGATGTTAACGCGTAATGGCGTCGCAGGGTTTTAATAACTCTTCTATTGCACAAAATAGCAATGCTTTTTTACACGACATTTGTAAGCGGCATGTGCTATTATAAAGCCCCAGCTCAATATTGGCTAGAAGAAAAACATAAATGTTCACAGATTTACATTTACTTTACAACTTGTAAAGATAATGATGGTAGAAAACTTTCCTTGAAATGTTTCTTCTGTTTGAAGTGTTGTGAAATAAAATATGACATGAAATAAGATTCAAAAGTGGTTTTCGTCTTAGTATGAGACGGAAACTCTGCCTTAAAATTAAGGAATGCGTATACAAAAATGCTGAGTGCATTTTTACCGTTTCCTCGCAACTGAAATAACGAAATGAGCTAACATTTTCACAGATTGGTTTTATTACAAATATCTTATATTATTTTCTAAAGAATGGAAGCATTTACAGTCAGTTTACCAATATTGAGATTGCAGCAATCGTATTAAAGCTACGGTGAATTTCGTGGTCCTTTGAATGCTATTTTGTCGACTTTGACGGTGTTTCAGACTTAAAGCCCCAGCCAACTCCGACGGTAAACTGACTGTAACGCTTCCATTCTTTGCAGAATTCAAGATACTTGTAATAAAACCAACCTGCGAAAAATGTCAGCTCGCTTCGTTGTTTCATTAATTTTGCGAAAAAACTGGTAGAAATGCATTCATCATTTTTGTACGCATGTCTATTTATAGACAGAGTTTTCGTCACACTGTGACGAAAACTAATTAATTTGGATCTTATTTAATTTAGTATTAAAAAATGATAACACTTCCAGCAGAAATATTTCAAGTAAAGTTTTCTACAATCATTATCTTTGTACCATGCAAGGTATATGTAAATCTGTGAACATTTATGTTTTTCTTCTTACCAATGTTGAGCTGGAGATTTCAGTTTATTTGGAGGAATGGTACTGGCATTGTAATGTTACTGTAGAGACACGGGGAGGAGGCCGGTTCTCTAATTAAAAAGGACGAGCATTCACCAAATACTTACAAACAAAATGCACAATGACTTCTCAAATGTAAAAGAGATAAATTTCATGGAACAAGTTAAATTAATGCTCACCATAACGTAGTAGCAGTAGTAGCAGTGCGCAAAATTACCATAGCATAGCACAGTCACAACTCACAGTAAATTCTATACAACGAAGTACAAATACAATGTGAAGGTCAAGGGTCAAGGGTCAAGACGTGTCTCGCTACACGCTCCGTGCATGTACAAATTTTCAAGAAACGACAGTCTCCAAAAAATACAAGATTTCTCTGATATTTCATCAGAGAAATCTATCAGTAACAAGACAAGGGAATTTCCTTATAGCTAACCCTCCCACATAAATAATACTAGGAGCATGGTCAGAGCCGTGCTCCCTACAAAATAGAGAGAATTACCAACAGAAATCAAATGTGCTCATTTCCTGCTGAAAGCTAACAGAAAAGAGAGCGAGTCTAAAGGTCGCAGACACAATCTTTAACTTATTATTTATATGCAAATCATAAAGTTTGATCGCACACTTGAACACTGAGGGCGCTCTTGGGTTCCTTACAATACAAATGGAAGTTTTTTTTCTTCTTTTTTACAGATTAAAGCCACTTTGTTTTTAAAGTGTTATAGTAGTCCCTTCTAACGTATAGCGGAGAATGTCGTTTACCAATTAAAGACAAAGGTCTTATAGTATAAATCTGTTCAATTCATTTTTATTTTTTACAAATTACATTCAGTATTTGATTTAAAGGAAATGACTGTGGTTTTTGAGCCGTCAGTAGTTATAAAATCTATCCGAAGTTACAAAGACTAATTATTGTTGTACTACATTTTTTACCCTTAATACACAGGTGTGTGGTAAGCACCTATATTCAGTGTTTTTTTTCTCGAGTATTGCAACAACGATTTGGTAAGCTCACTAGTCAGGTTGGAATCGAACCAACGACCCACGCTATTCTAAAGCAGATGTCTTAACATCTAGGCCACTAAGCGTGCCCGGTCACGAGAGACCAGTCCGGTTACTAAGAAGTTAACGGTTGTTGGAAATTGAATTGTTGACGAACCACTTAGAATTGACCCGGATTCTGGGTTCCGTGGGGCCTGACCCATTTCTGGGTCAGTATGATCCAGAATGATCCAGAAATGGGCTAAACTGTGGCAGAATTCGATTCAAAATTCCAATTTTAACCCTTTTCCCGGTCAACTTGACCCAGAAATGGGTCAGGTGCCCCTCAGACCCAGAATCCGAGTCAATTCTGACCTGGGAGTCTTAAGAATACATTCAAACAATCAGATCTGCTTATCTAGATAAGTCATGATTTAGAGCAAGGAAGTTAACTCCTCCACTAGTTCGTTGTTATAATAATCGTAAAATCAGCTGACTTTGTATAATCCGCTATGGGTAGACAACATCCGGAGCTTTTCAATTTTGAAAACAATAACGTGCTTCTGAGATCAGTTTTATTGGAAGTACAGACGTATTAATCCTTGCTCGGTGAGCCAGTCTATTTGTCAGCCTAATGTTCAACACACGTATATCAGTTTTTACTCTGAGAGCCAGTCAATTTGACAGCCTCATTTTCAATACACGTGTCAGTCTTTGCTCAGTGAGCCAGTCTATTTGTCAGCCTCATTTTCAACACACGTATCAGTCTTTGCTCCGTAAGACAGTGTGTCTTGCTTATGTGTTTTCGAGTGTTTTTGTTGTGGTCGTTGTTGCTGTTTAGGGTCGGAGTGACACACCCCTTTATCTTTTGACTTTCTCCAAGGCAGCCCAGCTTTCGTTTGTCTGTTGGTTTCTGGTTTTCTATTTGTCCGATTGTCTTTTGTCTCCCTTTATTTCTATTTGCTTTTTATCTGTCATCTTTTGTCCCCGTGTCTTTTATTTCGGTGAAATTGTTATCGTAATTTCGCCTCAATTACTGATATTTTCCGATGGGGAAGGGGTATTTTTAAATATTAACTTCAAACTTAAAAGCAATATCCAATCATAGATGAATATTGTTACTACCTCAGATGAAAATTAATACCTTCAACACCTCCACAAAAAACGTTATTGAACATTTTAAGCATACTTTTTTGATCATCGAAATTTTGCGAAGGTGTGGGGTGCATTATTAATTTACGATGCTTTTAATTGCCATACTCGGAAAGCCAGAACTCCAAGGTCTGCGTTAACAACGTCTCCATGGTTACGGAACCTCGTTATTTTTTTATAGGTCGTAATTTTAATGTGGAAGTAGCAGTGCGTAGAATTAGCAATTTTTGCACACTGTCAACGCTACCAAGGTAGAAAATGGCAATCTTAAGCAGTTTGACTTTCCTCTTGCTTGAGATATTTCTTGAGGCTTCAGCATCTTATAGTGTAAGTGGTCTTTACCGAGGGGTCTGGTACCAGCCGGTGGAGCACCACGCCCTACTAGGCCAGTCCTTCACGAGTATCTTGGGCATCTCTGCCGTCAGGTGTTCAGTTCGGTGTCTCAGCCATCATGGATGTTTCTCTTTCAACTACGATCACATCAATCAAGTCTGTCAGATGAACAACGCCACTGGAGAGCAAATCTGCGACAACTTTCAAGGAATGCTGTCCTTTTCGTATTACGACGCAACTGCAAAACCAGATACTTGCCAGGTATTAGTTTTGTTAAATTACCCAACATTTTGTTCAAATTTTTTTCGTGTCCTGTCTTCCCCTATAGTTGAATAATTTGATCTCCGATCAAGCATTGTCAAGCATTGTCTTCTGTGAAAAAACAAACAAACAATTTTTGTAATCTATTGGTCATCTGCCTTGCTCTACAGAATACCTATGTTTCCGGCCATGGAAAATGCAATGCTGTGAAGGCCCGTTGGAGTTTTGGTGAGTAATCAGATATCATCAAACGAACGACCTTTGTAAATTTTTGGTTTCTGCGGGACGTACCCGGACCCCCATAGACCCTTTCACTGATAAATTATAATTTGTGCCGGCATGCGTGTAGCGCAGCTGTGAGGCGGAAGTCAAACAGTGGGTTGTTTTACACTGTGCAAAACATTACGACCGAGCTACAATTAGTCAAATGGTGTCAAAATGCAGTGTTTTTGGTTGTACCAAAGAACAAAATATGGAAGCCAAACAGAGGGGAGTTCAATAAGAATCTTTGTTATTACCCGTAATAGGCTGCACTGAAATGCATGTCAAAGTGTCCTTCAAGGATGTCGGCACTCTTGCATCAAACTAAACATCATAAAGTAAAAAGTCTGGTTGCCATATTATCACATGTCTGATAACATTTTAGGGAAGAAGGGTATCTGACCAAGAAGTCACAACAAAGAGAGGTTTTTCTAGATTTACTACAATAGAGCGAGGACAGAAGGGCGACTTTGGCTGACCGTTGGTGAATGACGATTTAGCGAACAGCCACCAGTCTTAATGAATAGCCGTTTCACAGTGCACGGTTACACGACCAAAATAAATGGGTCAGTAAGGGACATTTTATTTATTCATTATTTTTTTTTCTAACTTTGTTCACTTCAAATACTATTTGTTCCCCCAAAATGTTGTCTTTTTTTCACGAAATGTTATTTTGTTCCCGCAAAATAATATTACGTTCACACAAAAAATTATTTTGTTCCCCCAAAATAGTATCTCGATCCCTTGAAATATTATTTTGTTCCTACAAAATGTTATTTCGTTCCATAAAAAAACATTATTCCATTCCTCAAAATAATATTTTGTCAAAATAGAAGGACTATGTGGTTGGTCTTTATATACTTTAATGATTATTCTTTTGGAAATACAGCACAATGGTTAAGATAAACATATATACAAGCTTAGGGTGATTTTTTCCCCAGAATCGCGGGGTCATTTCAATGGAGACAGCTTTTAACCAATTGTTAACGGTTAGGCTGGCTGCTGGGGATATTGTTTACGGTTAGGCTGGCTGCTGGGGGTAAAAGACTTGCAGTTTCCTGTACAAACATGTGTAAAATTTCTACTTTCTTTTTTCTTGCCCCCCCCCCAAAAAAAAAATCGAACATACGGCCTTGGATTGGATTCTAATTTCCAGCAAACTCTACTTTCTTTAGCCGCTTAGAATTAGGATCAGACTCACGGTGAGCCATTTTTGGTCGTGATGATGGCAGCTCCTTGACTTAGTATCGAAAAACGTATTGTAAATATATCGCTTGTTTCTCTTCCGCCTCATATGTGCACTACACGCGTGCGCATTCTTGCGCATGCGTGCGCATGCGTGCACATGCGTGCGTAATTTAATATTGAAATGTCTATTGGCGCCTACTTGGCGCTAGACTGTAAACTGTCGGAAAACGTATTGTAAATATACTGCCTTTCACTTCCACCTCACATGTGCGCCACACGCATGCGTGCGCATGTGTGTATAATAAATTAGTAAATTGTCTATTGGCGCCTACTTGGCGCTAGACTGTAAACTGTCGGCAAGAGATCAGAAGACCCCGTCATAGATGACGTAATTGCATTAAATCAACGTTTAATATTTCAACAATTAATATCAGAAGAACCGTAAAAGTTACATGCAAAGTCTTTGCACCATATAAAAGCTTTTCAATTACTCAAATCTTCGAATTGTGTTACCCCATTTGACCTTGACTTCTGAAAGTTGTAATTTCATTTTTCAAAAAATCCATATCTCAATATTAAAACAGGGTAAATTAATAATCGTTACTTCATCTGAAAGAATTTTAACCAATCTACAAATCTTGCATACGCTGTGACCCCATTTGACCTTCAATTTCTCGTCAAAACCGGAAGTTGAAGTTTACATATGATAAATTCATAGTTCGTTAACTAAACGTGGTACAGACTTGAAACTTTAAATTACCTTAGACCTTACTGTGCAGATAAAACTGCAGTTTTTCTGGATGATGACGTCATCCATGACGTCATTACATTAAATCAACGTGACCTCTTGTTCGTACTAACACACATGGTGTCCTCCATAGGAAAATGCGGTACGGTACATGATGACTGTTGCAGTTAGTTTATTTGATCGAGGCTTTTCTTGCTCGAATAAACTAAAAATATTCCACAGTTTGTAACCAAAGTGGTAAGGACAGTTCCAGCAAGTCTTGGAAACCGTACAAGTAACGTATAAATGTGCACGATGTGTACTAGTGAACGACGGAACGTTCAGGCCAGGCGACCGCGATCACACACTTTTCAACACAAGATTTTCAAAGCTTTGAATCTTTCCAAAACTTTGTGATTCCTGTGCCTATTTGAAATTTCGCAAGGCTAGGTATAAATGCTCACTTTTTCAACGTTCTTTACGTTTTTTTTTTTTACAGTAATTAGGGCCTACATTACAAACAAAATAACAGGCGGGTGGCTACATAGTCGTCCGACGCCGGTCGTGCAAAACTCAAAATATACCTCTTTTGTAGTAGAATACTGGTAGTTTTTGAAACAGTAATGTAATAAAAATCAATGTCATAACATACCCCTTTAATCAAATGGCCTAGTAACTGTGTTATTAATTACAAAAGCCGTTTTTTGGTGTAACTCTGTCGGTCAAGGCATGCATTTGCACGCTTGCCATCAGGGCCCAATTTCATGGCTCTGCTTGCCGTGGAATTCTGCTCTTACGCCCTGCCACGGCCCTGCTACGCGCCACTGAAAGTCCGACAAAAGTCCGACACGATAAAATGGAAAAATGTAAACTTGTGCGCGCACTAACAGCACGCGCGTTCATGTCGTGCAGTGTGTGGCAGTGAAGAGACGCACACTGTGCTGCCCACGTGTACAGTGGTGATGCAGCAAATGCTGTGATTGGTCAATGTGTTTAGTGGGTGTGGCTTAATGGATCAGTCTATTTACAACCGGGGGGGGGGGGTGGACGCGGTGAAAAGTAAAGCGCGCCATCAACGTTGGTACATTCTTATTTACGAACGAGCTGCACAATAGACCTTTATCATGCTGCCACCATCGTGGACATGTTCCCTGTATCCAATAACTGTGATAGATGCTAATATTCATTGTACGAAAAGGAACTAAACTATTTGCCCTTCAAGCCTCGGTTTGGTTACATTGGTTTGAATGGGAGAACATCAAGATGGCCGCCTCATGATAAAGGTCTATGGACCTTTCCATTGTTGATAAACAAACCACGCTGGTTGGCATGGACGGCCGAATGTAGCAAAACATTAAGTCTTGTTGACAGACGTTGTGACCAAATTCAAATTTTTTAAAACTTGTTATTTAAATATGGTACTGAAGACTGCTTTTTGTGTCATTTTCCACTGCAAAGATCTGTAGGTATATGTGTACAATGCATGTCCAAGAAGTCTTGTACCTTTTTGTTCGAACCCAGAGAAACTTGGTCTTGAAGATGGTTCGATCCCCGATGAGAGCCTCTCCGCATCAAGTATCAGAAGGGAAGGCACACTAACAGGTACACTAGCTGGAGGCCGTCTCAACAAGGTACCTTCACAGTCTAATATCATAGGAGCCTGGCACCCTCATGTAGCAGATGCCAACCAGTGGATACAGGTGGATTTAGACAACCCGACCTACGTCACCGGGGTACTCACACAAGGTCGTTATGGTGGAAACCCCCAGTGGCTGACTAAATTCAAGGTTCAGTTTGAACCGCCCTCACCGCCATGTCTTGTTGACGTGAAAGACCAACTTGGTCAAACTCAGGTATGCTGGATATAACCTCAATTTAATTTTATTATCTTTTACAGGTGATAAACAGATCTCTTTAGGCAATTAACAATATTCTATTTATCATCCTTTCCAGATGTTTGATGGCAACACCGATTGGAACAGCGTCGTGGAGAGGCGCTTCTTCAAGCCCGTCTTGGCCGTCAAGATTCGTATCGTGCCCGTTAAGTGGAAAGGATACATCGTGCTGCGTTTTGAGCTGCTGGGCTGTAAATAAGACCAACCGTCACCTGTGGTGAAATTTATAGCAAAATATTTTGCATAAAACCAGATACCAGCGTTATAAAACCACTATTTGCGTGTTTCAACGGGACACGATGTTTTCCGTAACATAATTAATATCGCCGAAAAAATAAAATCAGCTGTTGCAAACTGCTTTATCAACTGCAAGGACCTGTTGTATATGCAAAAAAAAAAAAAAAAAATAAAAAAAAAAATAAAAAATGACCTCACGTTTCCACCCGAGCAGAGTCTTTGTCAAGGCTAAATTTAATTAACATCGTGAACTCTTTGTCTTGATAGTGTATACAATTTAGTTTTATTGATGTTGTAGTAGTTCCCTCCAGCACAGAGGAGAATAGAAGATTCAATTATCTATTAAAAGGTAGCGCATGTCGTGGCCGAGCGGTCTTATTTACTTATTAGTGCACCAGACTCAGTTATGGTGGTCAAGTCATCGAGGTGTGGGTTCAAGCAAGATGCTTTACTATAATTGCTTCTCTTCAACAAGGCCAAAACCTTTTTATTCGACTTTTTCCTTTTTCGGTGGCTTAAAATAATGAATTAATTAATCAATTAAAAAAAAATAAATTACATTAAATGGAGATCGACTTCGTCACTATGAAATGATCATAAAAAATAAAGCGGTCGTAGTTCGTGCGTGGACACCGCGGTCGGTAAAACATCAACCCAAGCCGAATAACCGAAACTAGCTCCCCGTCCGTAGCGTTGTTCGAGTAGTCTGTAATTTTTGGACTGAATTCTATGACAACATCAAGCAACAACATGGACAAATAAAGGATAGACAACATACCTGAAACATCGAAATGATTTATTTCTTATTAAAATTCGCCATCAGAAAAGTCAATTAATTTTAAAAGCACACCGGAAATTTGGTGCTTCAGGCCTTCCATTTTTTCAATGACGTCAGCACTTGAACGCCTAAAAGATTTGGACGTGCAGTTGATGATCATTGCTCACTGCGTGTGCTTACTGCACGTCCAAACTCGGAGCTATAACAAATCCAGCACGCACGTGTTTCGTGTTTCGTTCGTCACGTGTTATTTTCGCAGCATCGTTTTCAAAGTAATCGGTCCCCGCTCGTTGTACAAACGAGGCAAGTTCGTGTAACGGCAGACAAGGCGGCTGTCTATGTGAAATCGCCACGTTCTGCAGAAGGATTTTAAAGAATTTTCAGAGCGTGGGTGAACGATTTTCCGTGTCTATTTTGTGTTTATTGTGAACAAAATTAAAATGACACGGATCTATTTTTGAGTTAGATATGGAATACATTTCGTTCGGGCATTTTCGCTGAATGTCACTCAATGAAATCTGGCATTTCCATTTTACTCAGCTTGTATCGCTTCGCCTCGTGCTGAAATGATTTTTGACACGTTTTTTTCCCGCCAAAATTACTCTTTTACTTAATGGTGGCCTGAACTGGAATTGCAGGGTACGTTTACTTTAGTATAGGGGGTTAAATAAACAAATAAATAAGGCGTTAACCTATTGTATTGTATCGTAATTTAAATCAATATTAAAAGTTAAAAATTATTAAATTATTATTATTAAAAATTAATATAAAAAAATGTAAAAAAAATTGCATGTTACATAATTATAGAAATAGTTCCTATTATATTATTATTATTATTATAAAGTTACGGTATATCAGTTTGTTTTTGGGAAAGTAAATGCAAACCCAAAATACAATCCCTGCTGGCCACTGTTGAGTGAAAAAAAGCGGAAAATGGTGTACATTTTGTCCACGTTCTCATCAGGCACATTCGATTTTCGGCTACTGTGAACTTACAGGTCTAGTTATTATCCTGTTTTTGTTTTACAGCATTTCAGATAGAAATGTCTCCTTCGAGGTATGCCATGCCATGAACTTCACAATCAATGAGCGATTAAATTAAAAGGCACAATACAGGATTGGTATTCAAATTTTTGTTGTTGTCGTTTATTAGTATCAGTCTGAAAGCTTACTGATTATGAAGTTCATACCAGTGCCAATCTTCCTTAGAAATATCTCTGTCTGAAATATTGTCAAAGTAGAGAAAGTAGAATGTTTAAGAACCCGATTTTAATTTCGATGGCAACAATCGATAATTAAGGGCAATGTGTTTAAATGCTGAAAGGTTAGCAAGTTTTATTTTTATTATTATTTTTTTAAAACTATTTTCTCCTGACTCGGACGACGGACGATGTCTATATTAAATTACACCAAGGAAACTACATTATTACCTTTACCAATCCTATACATTATTAGCTTTACCAAATCCTATACATTATTAGCTTTACCAGTCCTAAATTATTAGCTTTACCAATCCTATATTTTACGTTTAAACTATAAATAATCTTTGTTTTGGGTTAATACAACTTTTGTCTTTCATAAAAGAGAACGATCACTCAAATAGTTGATATTGTCTTGTCAGATTTTGTCTTGCACAGAATCCCATTCCATAAAATGAATTGCGAACGGCTTATTTATCCATAGTGCAGCTACGAAGCAAGAATTGTGCCTTTCGCAGTAAAAGCATGAAACTTTCTAGGAGGTTCAATAATCATGTTTAAAGTTGTACCCAACTTTTATAATGTTAAGGGCCAAGGAAACCTGTTGACCCAACGAGATACTTTGGAACGGTAGGTGGCAGCAGACTTATACCAGGTAAATTATCATTGTTTACCTAACATTTCCAAGAACAATGGATATACCTGCTAAGTCTGCTGCCATCTAGCGTCCTCAAATGTCCCCTATTCACCTGACGTCATGACCTGACAAAACCTTGCTCCGTTTGAGAGTCGAATTCCCCTTGTGTTATACTTGTAAGTTGTAGTGTGCCTTTTAAGCGACGCATGCGCACCATATTCACGGCCTTTGCCAAACCTCAGCTTGGGCTCCGGTGTTCCGACTTAGGCTCCGTCATCCATTTTAGAGCAGTGTACATTTTTGCACGGTGTTTCCAACTTCAAACAGAGTCCGGAGTCGGAGACGGAGCCAGAGACGGAGCCTAAGCCGATGTTTGGAAAAAGCCCTGAGGGTATCAATGGTGACTGTCAAAATACGGTTAAACTTTGAAATTACCAGTGTTAAAAGCCCCAACTCAACACCAAGTGGATTTGTACCAAATACTTTTTTTCAACCAATCTGATTTCAAGGGGTTTTAATTTCAGTTTGCAGAGCTTTGATCCTGTATGCCACCCCGCACAGCTGTTTATACGCCTTTTTATGACGAACATTGTTGACAATAATCTCTCGTAATTTTTGGGGTTTCATTCTGGTCGTCGATTTTTATGGCGTGACCAGAATGAATGGTATTAAATCTTTACCATGGCAACAGATTCTCTTGCAGTATAATTTAATCGACAATTTTCTTGGGATTCAGCGGGTGAATGTAAAGAATGTTTGGGTTCAGCAAGTCTCTGTTTTTAGCCAAAGGAAGGAAATGTGTGCGTTTTCATCAGGTGGTATGGTAACAGTGGTATTTTTTTTGTTGAAACTTGATCCACAAGGCAACTTTAAATCTCCAAACTTGCCCTTGTTGACAATGTATTAGTAAAGGATTTCTTGAAAAATTTACATCAACTTTAACTGTTTTTTTGTGTGTGCAAAATTCTGCGATTCCAATTTTCAGTCAATTTTTCCATTGCAGCGATATTTTCGTGCTGTACATAGCAAGCTGTACAAACCAACTGTATCTTGTTAGGAAAAAATCTAGATCCCAGTTTTGTTTCAACTTTCCAATTGGAGCAATGTTGTCGCTGTTGTTGTTGTTGTTGTTATTGTTATTGTTATTGTTGTTGTTGTTGCTGTTGTTGTTGCTGTTGTTGTTGTTTTTCGTGAGCACGGATTGCATTTTTCTTAATTTTTTTTGAGCGCTGGAAGCTTTGAAGGACCACATTTTTTTTTGAGTTACCACCTCGCTGCGGCAAGTTACAGTATTGCCGCGTTATTGAGTTAGTGCGGTACTACATGGCACCGTGTAATAAAACAGATTATAATCGTCTTATTAAGAAACCATCCTTACAGTGGCAGCCGATAAAAAAGGCAGAGGGATTGATTAGGACGCTATATATGGGCGTAAATCCGGGGTGGGGGTGGGGGTGGGGGAACATCAGTGGTGTACCAACCCGCCAGTAACTCCCAGGACGAGATATTAATGCTTCAAGCCCGTAAATCGGGGGGGGGGGGGAGAGGAAACCAACGGTCCTCCATTATGTAGAACCGAACGTTTGTCCACAAAATGGCGGACCACATATTTCTACATAGAGTGTTGTTCCGCTGATTGCATTTCCGAGAGGCAAACTTAAGTTTTTTTTAATTACTACTCACTAATTACAAAACAACGTGGTATTTTATTGTATGAAATTATTACAACGAATCTTGTAAATTGCGCCAGGAGTGACATTTTTTTTACAGATAAAACGCATTAGAAATGTTCATTATTGTTATTATTATATATTACTATTCTTTTTCTTCTTATTATTATTTTGAACAACTCTTAAAAAAAGAGAACGAGGACTTCCTAACATCACAAATTTAAGAGATTTGAAAGCAATGTGTCCCTTTAAATATTCCAAATTTTTTGTTGGTTTCGAAGTGAAATGGACGTGTACATCTTTTTGTGTAGAACAGACGAAAAGTAACAATTACGGAGCCATTTTAACAAAGGCGTGCTAAAAAAGCCTATTATTTTTGCCATAGCCGTGCATTTAATATTTTGTGTTGCACAAAGTACATGCAGAATCTAGCCGAAGGATAAAGCAGTAAAAAAATAATTTTTATTCGCGTTTCTTTGTTATGCAAAAACACCCTGGGTGGAACCAAGGTTGCAAAAAGTCCATGTCTGGAAGAGATACTTTCAACAAAGCACTAGATGGTAATTATTTTCTGTATTTAGTTTAAATACAAACAGTTTTTTTTTTATTCACAAAGCAATTTTTAATCTACCCACAGATGTTTGTGACGAGACTGAGACCAGAATGGATGGTGTATGTCTCTACTATGGCAACGGAATCCCTTGTAGCGTAATTTAACCCACAGCATAAATCTTTGGGTTCAAAAACTCTATTTCTAGCCGGAGTAGGCTACCGTAATGGCTGTCCTAAACAGTTTGATATTCCTCTTGCTTGAGATGTTTCTTGAGGTTTCAGCATCTTATAGTGTTAGTAGTCTTTATTAATTCACGTGAGCATTAAAAAACAACAACATTGTAATCACAATACCTCAAAAAGTAAATAACCGATTTTCATTTTCCGCCAGAAATGCCTTTAATTTTTTGAAAATGTAAATTTGTAAACGTGGGACAAGTTTTCAACGACATCATAATGACGCCACAGAATGCCGTTTGTATGTAAACGACTTCAGTTAATAGCTTCATTTAGGAAATAAAAAAAACCTTGTCATTGTTTTCAATTTCAATACGAACGTAAGTGTGTTAAAATTCTTATATGAAAGTAAAATTAAGTCAATAAACACTACAAGCCAGTATAATTGACAGCCTCATTTTCAACACGCGTTTCAGTCTATGTTCTGTGACCCAGTCTATTTGACACCTCATTTTCAATACACGTATCAGTCTATGCTCTGTGAGCCAGTCTATTTGGCAGCCTCATTTTCAACACACGTATCAGTCTTTGCTCTGTGACCCAGTCTATTTGACACCTCATTTTCATTACACGTATCAGTCATTGCTCTGTTTGCCAGTCTATTTCTTAGCCTCATTTTCAACACACGTAACAGTCATTTCTTTGCGAGCCAGTCTATTTCACAACTCATTTGCAACACACGTATCAGTCTTCGCTCTGTGAGCCAGTCTATTTGACACCTCATTTTCAATACACATACCAGTCTTTGCTCGGCGAGCCAGTTTATCAGGTAGCGCAATTTTCAACACACGTATCACTATTAGTCTACACTCAATGCTCTCAACACTCTATTTTGACAGCCTCATTTTCAACACACGCATCATCTGTCAATACTCTGTGAGCCTGTCATATGGAGTGCCCTTTGTCAATTAATTGTTTAGCGCATTTATCCATGTTTTTGCCATGGTTTATAACAATTAGATGTAAACCATAGAAAATGTTGCCAATTTTGTTTATGGTGTATGTTTTACGCTTTTTTATGGTGTATAAAGTAATGCTTTGCGCTTTTTTAATCCATGTTTTTGATGAAGTGTTTATATTTTTGGTTAACAAACCAGGAACATATTGTGATCAACATTTTAAAAACCATGGAAATTGATTCATTGCGAAACGTGTTTCATAAATCATGGCTTATAAACCAACTGAAACATTATTTAAGCCATGAATATGAAGCCTCAGCATCATAAAACACGGTTTACAAACCATGAAAATGAAGGTCATAAAATATGGTTGATAAACTATGGAAATTGAAGCGTCATAAAGAGTAGTTATAAACCAAGAAAAAGAAGCATCATAATACATTGTTTAATAATCGTGAAAAAAAACCATGTAAACCATAAATGACAACTAAACAGCGTTGTCTGGGAAGCCGTTTGTCAATCAATTCAAGGCCAGCCCAACCGCCCTAATACGAGTTTCTAGGATTGTACATTGTAAAGAAAAGCAACGTGAATATTGATTTCTTATTTATTCACAAAGGGTAGAAAATGAAAACATTTTGCAAGAAAGCATTTGTTGGACATTGTATATCTAAACCAGGGCTGCAGTATCTGTGTACCAAGCGCTATACACAGTCGTTTTAATAAAATTTGATAGTAAAGGGCTTGTCTTGGAAGGAAAATGCCGGGGCCTAAAAGAACGTCAACTTCAAATTTAAAAGCAACATCCGTTTATAATCGGATGTTCCAATGTCTCAAATGAACATTTTTAACTTCATCACCTCCACATGAAAGCTATTCGCGGTTTAAACACCTTTCTTTTAGCAACCAAACATTCCCGAAATTGTGCTGTGCGTCTTTAACTTAAAAAGAAATTAATTTCCTAACTCGTAATCGATTTTGTGCGCATGCACGTCACAACCAGCACTCAAAGGATACGGCTTACATCAACACCAGGCTAAATCTACCCCACGGAAACTGCATTTTGTTATTTTTAAAGCCCATAATTTTAACTGAGTACGTGGAGTTAGCAGTAGGGTACCAATTATCCACACTACCGAGGTGAGAAAATGGCCATCGTGAGCGGTTTGATTTTCCTCTTGCTTGAGATGTTTCTTGAGGTTTCAGCATCTTATAGTGTAAGTGGTCTTTACCGAGGGGTCTGGTACCAGCTGGTAGAGAACCACGCCCTACTAGGCCAGTCTTTCATGAATATATCGGGCATCTCTGCCGTCAGGTGTTCAGTTCGGTGTCTCAGCCATCATGGATGTTTCTCTTTCAACTACGATCACATCAATCAAGTCTGTCAGATGAACAACGCTACTGCAGATCAAATCTGTGGTAGATTTCAAAGCATGCTGTCTGTTTCGTATTACGACGCAACTGCAAAACCAATGACTTGCCAGGTATTTGTTACCTTCGTTCACATTATTAAATATTCACGTTTTGTCTACAATATGTCATTTACATCTGATTTTTTGGCATAGTTAACTCTATCAAGTCGGGGGGCACAATGTGACCCCGACCATTTTTTTCCCCGTAACTTTTTAACGCTTACTCCTATCACCGCAAAATGCTCTGACTTTTCCCAAAAATACCTACGATCATATTGGCAAAAAATAATTAATACCGGGGTTAGCTGTTGCCATGGCAACTGTTTGTTTGACCTTGGGTTACACGATTTTACTGTTTTTAAATTGATTTTTAAAAAAATTTTGAACACAATTTCCACTTATTTTTGATTTTGGGAATTCAAAATGGCCGCCATTTTGGGCGGCCATAATGGATTTTGTGTTTTCAGCCTGTAATTAGGGGGTCAAATTATATCAAGTTTTGTAACAAAAGAATATTTTCAACATGCTAATTTCTTACTTTTCAGACCCAAACAATATTTGGATTTGTCAACCAAGCCTCAGTATTTTTCCCTGGGCCCTTGGCGGCGGACATTTTGATTTTTAAGTGAAAAAACGCAAAAAGAAAATGGGATAAGTTAATGGATTATAACGCACCCAAAAGTGACTCCAGTAACCAAAATAGGTTGAAATTATATTGATCGTGTAAATATGTACAAGTTTGCCAAGTCTCAAAACATTCGGACGAAAAACACAGAAGTTACTGGAAAAACAAGATTTTTGACCAAAAAGGGCAAAAACAAAAACGCCCTCTAATGACATTTTTTGAATTTTTTTTATGTCATCATATAGAATGTGTCAAGTTTCATCAAAATGGATCAAACACTTCAAAAAATACGGAGGGGGTCTAGGGACACTATGTGCCCTCCCCCCTACATCCACAAAAAAGCCCGGTCCTGATAGGGTTAAAGGGTAAGTCTTTGTAATAAATCTTTAAAAAAGTGTTGATATCTGCTTTGCTCTACAGAATGCTTATGTTTCCGGCAATGGAAAAAGCACCCCTTTGAAGACCTGTTGGGGTTTTGGTGAGTAATCAGATAATGAATTGTTTTAAATTGGAATGATGTAACATCTTTGGTGTAGTTTGTATTTTCTTTTTTTTTTCCTGGCTTTGGATGTAAAAGAATTGTGTATCTTTTTGTTCGAATCCAGAGAAACTCGGTCTCGAAGATGGTTCGATCCCCGATGAGAGCCTCTCTGCATCAAGTAACTGGGAAGACGAACATATAGCAACACCGGCTGGTGGCCGTCTGAACAAGATACCTACGGAACCTAATATCATAGGAGCCTGGCATCCTAGCATAGATGATACCAACCAGTGGATACAAGTGGACTTAGGCCACCCGACCTACGTCACTGGGGTGCTCACACAAGGGCGTTATTTCGCTAATAGAGCTGACCAGTGGGTAACCAAGTACAAAGTGCAGTTCGAACCGCCCTCATCGGCAAGTCTTGTTGACGTGAAAGGCCAACTTGGTCAAACTCAGGTATGCTGATTAGATATAGCCTCCATTCAATTTTTAACAATTATTTTGTAATTATAAAACCACCTTTTTAAGCAATTAACAATATGCAAGTCATCATCCCTTCTAGATATTCATCGGCAACACCGATTGGAACAGCGTCGTGGAGAGGCGCTTCTTCAATCCCGTCTTGGCGGCCAAGATTCGCATCGTACCCGTTGAGTGGCATAAATTCATCGCTCTGCGTTTTGAGCTGCTTGGCTGTAAATAGGTTACGTGCAGCAACAGACGTTTGTTGTGGAATGGGAAAAAAAACTGTCGCATAAAATCGCATCACCGTTAATAGTCATTTGGTCTCATTGTCATCAATATCGTGAACTTTTTGTCTTGATAGTTATTTAAATTGTAAACTTTGTAAATTTTTTAAGGATAGCACAATGGAGGATAGAGGATTTGATCAACTATGGAATGTGATTCATTTTTTCACTTTTTTTTTAAACGAAAATTCGTTTCATATTTTTAGTGAAAAAACGAACCTGTTAAAATTTGCTACAGATTTGGTCGTGTGTGATGATTGAATAGAATTTTTGGGTTAGAAATAACATCGTGTGCTTTCTTCAGTCTCTAAAAGATTGGTCAACATTGGGCAAAATTGAAGGGTCCAGGTTAGTCAAGATTTAGTCCAAGGATGTTACTCATCGGGTAGTTGTGTTTTCATTTGAAATAAGCCTAAAAATAATATAGATAATTGATGTTATTGGTTGCAAATAAGGATATATACAAGCGATTAATGATCATGCTAGGTCAGATGTTCGGCTGATTGGACCCCGTAATTTACATTTAATTTGCTGTTTGTGTTGATACGAGAAAGTCATATTAGCTTTCATTTAAGCTTTTACACGAAAAATCCGTCAATGATAAGGGGACCGGAGTGGTGCGTTCGCATTGGACTTCATGTCCCTGTTAAGTTAACATTGTTAAGTTACCGCGACTCGAATCGGCCTGTTAAGTTAACAGCGCTGTGGCGGTAATTTACCACCCCGGTAAGTTACCGGCTGTTCGCACTTGGACTTAATATCGGTAAGTTAGCAACTTACAGCGGTAAGTTAACCATTTTAAGTCCAATGCGAACGCGGCTTTATACTTTTTTTTCAATTGGTTGACCTTACTTTTCTGAAGGGTTGAACCATTGTTTGGATTTCACTATAGTTTCCCGCGAAAGTGGTCCAGCTCATTAAGTACGTTATTTTCTTAAATTTATATAAAAGGAAAACTAAAAAATGTCTGACGTTGATTGAAAGGGGCCCGTGTTTCCTTCTGTACAAAACAAGCACAGGTTTCAAATGAGGAACCGCTTCATGAAAAGCACGCTATTTATACTCTAGCCATGATTAATAATGGTAATGTTTAATACACACATCACGTGCTGGATCTAGCCTAATGTTAACAACAAACAACACCATACACCGCAAAAAAAAACAAAAAAACAAAAAAAACTGGGGTGTTAAATTGAATCTCTTGCTATCTATATGCTCTTGCTACCTATAATTTTACCAATGGTAGAGCAATGGGGATAACTAACACCATGTCAGTGTTGTCACAAATTATACATACCAAGAGAATCAATTTAACACCCCAGTTTTTGCAGTGTGGTCGTAACTAAGGTTGCAAAACGGCTATGTTTGGATGACTTTCAGATTGAAATTTCAAATCAAACTTTCCAATAAATGTTAATGCTGTACTTGTCTTTGAAAGAGAGGATGATCAATTTTGATTTAAGCTTACATGTTATTGGATTCTGTCATTTTAAATATTTAATTTTATTAAATATATATTATAAATTTATATAATATTGTAGCGGAAATGCATGTGACTAGCACGTGATAGTTTATATTTTAGTGTATTATGTACTGCGTGACTAGTTCGCGATGCAAGTAGGCGGAGTTTAGCACATGCAGTGACCCGGACTGGCAGGGTGCGCGTGCGCATTGCAGTTTTGAGACCGCATGCTTGGGCTGCTGTAGGGCGTGGCAGCGGCACTCGTGGCACTCGCAGCTAGGTCATCAAATAATAAAGTGCTGTAATAGTTAGGAGAGAGGACAAGACCGTAAGTTAACGTTCACTCTGTACAACTTGTATATTCTTTGGTTAATTCTTGCATAGTGTGTCAGGCTAGGTGCTTAGACATTGTTCTTGCATAAGTTGTGGTAAATATTGTGTGTATATTTTAACGTGATTGGCTTCTGTGACACGCTAGTAGAGTGTAGTCGCTGGCCACAAAAGCTTTAGCTTGTGGCAAGAGCGAGAACACCTTCTAGCAGTGGAATATTTAAGTAGTGGGATATTTAAGTAGTTTATAAGTAGAAACACACTAGGACAGTGTATGGGGCACGTCCTTTGAGTGTTGTAGTTTCCTTTAGTGAACCGGGAACGTGTACAGGCTCACGATTGAGTGAAAACAGCTACAAATTGATTTAGTTGTCCGTCAGGGGGGAAATGGGGAAGAAGAAATCGGGCTTGTTTTAATTGCAGCAACACTGATATGGTTAGGGGTCTTAACTTAAGACTGTTTTCTTCAATAATTACCAATACTGTATTGTGGCGGGGTTTACAACTTGATCCTGGGCCTAATTTCACCTCAGGTTATAGATCACGAAGGAATCTGAACGCTTAAAGGACTTGGTCCGTTTTGGAGGAAATATACCGCCGATTGTAAATGATTGTTCCTCTCTCTTAATGTGCACAGTAATTAATACACACAATAATTCTCAATGGACAACAACGTATGACCAACAAGCATCAACCAGTTTAATTATCTTCTGGCATATCTCAACAATATTAAATACAAGCAGAATATCATATGGGTTCACTATTATTTGAAATATCAAATAAACAGATGGCTAAGTCAACCTTCTATCGTGCCCTTGTTTCCACTGATTATTACCAGTACTTGCAACGCGCAATTGCCGTGCCCGGTCAACCACGTATCACTACAACGTGTCTAAACCAGCACTACCTGACGAGCGAATTGACTGGAACACACATCAGTCAACCCCAGCGTGCACTACCAGCATGGGTTTACTAAATACAAAGCTTTACTTTAGATCGTGGGCAACGGTTCTGGCCTACCGTTCGACAACGCACGTAGCGATAGTCAACCCGGCGACAACCATTCAAACTGAGAGATCAACCAGACCGCAGCTATCGTCGATCCTCACCCCACATATAAACCTTCACGGTCAACCGGAACACACATCAGTTAACCCTGTGAGTCTCTAAGCTCAAAACCCTTCACGCTGCTAGCATCAACCACTCGCAAAGCAATGCAAAAGCAAATGTACTAGGCAATAAGCAGAACAAAGAACACGTACCTGTTACTTGCCGAAGATCCTGCCTCAGACTGACTGTTGGCGATCTCTCGGCGCACCATGTGTACACACACGCTGCCTCGCACATGCGTAGATCGGCATGAATCACCGACCAACTCGCGCACGCGCTCTTGCATACAATTTAAAACATACAACATGCACTGACCGTCACAGTATTTTGTCTTTCAGCCTGTTCATAAAAGAGACAGATCACGGAGGAAATTTGATGACATACTAATTAAAAGGAGTTATTTGATAACAGTTAATCAATTCACGTAAAAAACATTAATATTTAATTAGAAAATATTGGAATCACTGTATCTCAAAACGTAAATAACCGACTTTCATTCCCCCCCCAAAAAAAAATACCTTTAATTGTTAAAAAATTTAAATGTGCCAACAGGGACAAGTTTTTGATGACATCATTATGACGCCATTAATTGGCCCTCGTATGTAAGATACATTGATAAATGTATGTCATTTGCTAATTATAGCTGCAATTTTCGGGAATAAAAATTCATTGTCATTGCTTTTAGTTCCAATACTAACTTTAGTGTGATTAGAATTGTTATGAAAGTAAAATTAATTCAATAAACAACGGTACAAAAAAGGGTATATATATCTGTACCAATATTTCTGAATCATTCCGAGGTGGTCTTTTTCTGGTCCTGTCTATGCTAGGGCGAAATATGCACACCACACTGGAACCCATTTCCAGCCTAGGAGAAAATTGTCATGTGCGCATGCTCCTAATTACGTCAACAATGAAACTTTATCTAGATTGCGTTCCACTCATGTGACCGTCATGTTATTATAATTAAATTGTATTTTTTGTTCATTCTTTACATTAGGGGTAAGTTTGCAAACATACGCCAACACCTCCTCTAGACCGTTTGCTGAATGTTCAACGTTGGAAACTTCATTTGAAAACGTGTACGTAAGTCTGCTGCCACCTATTGTTCGAAACTCTCCCATTGTTTGCGTATTGTTGCAGCAGTCGCTCCACTCATGTGACAAATATCCCTTATCCATTTGTACACCATATCAATTTGTGCACAGACAACGCGTAACTCAATCATGGTCGGTGTCTGAGGTACACGCCCTCTATGTCAGCTTTTTCGATAAAGTACCACTACCTCGACATATACCTTTATGGCACAATTTACCGGATAAACTGATATGCACAGATAACTGCACACAAATATTTCACCGGGTTCTGTTTATGAGGTTTGTACACTTTCATTCGCCCTTTTGTTTCTTTAATGATGACGAATCATGTCAGCTGATGTTTGGCTACGGCTTTAACCCTGGCACTCATTGCATGTCGTCACAATGTTGCAAACTGTAGTAAATGATGCCCAGATAAGAATATAAATTATTCTCTAAACGCATATAATGAGAGACTTTGGAGCGCTAGGTGACGGCAGACGTACCAGCTAACTTTCCACTTTGTGTGTAGTTCTGAGCATGTGCAACTTTCTGACACAGTTGACTTACCATGGTAAATGTGCTGCCACCTAGCGTCCTCAAAAGTCTCCCATTTTCGACAACTATTTATGTTTTAATTTAGACACATGGGGTTGAGTTTTCACTTTCAATAAGTACCCTGACTTCTTGTATGAAAACTACGCATACCGAAAGCTCAGTTTTTAAATTGATCAAACGCAGGTTGTAATTGATCGATAGTGGTATTGAGGGTGACTTGAATTTTTCTTTCAAAAGAAACCATATGATATAATAGTACGGTTTAAAACTGAAAACAGTGACAAACTTTATTGTTATTACAGAAAATTCCCACAAAACTGAGTCAATTACTTATTGTCTTTGTCATATTAAAAAATGGCACAATTAGGGGCATTTTTGAGTCCATCCAAAGTGTGTATCATTTTTGCACATGTACATTTTTCAAACAAATGTATACTTCGGGGAATGCAAATATATTTATTTGTTTTGGGAAACATTGTAATTACAAGGGTTTCGTTTAATTTAGTCACTGTAGCGCCCGAAATTGCCCAATATAATAACACACTTTGTATCTCAGGTTTTACACATTCAATTCATTTCAAAAATGGTTTATTGAGAGAAACATGTGTCGCAGCCAAAAGCTGAATAAACCATGTGAACAATGCTAGCGGATCATACCAAACAGCCGTAGATTGACCGTGATATGAGGACTACCATGGTCCAAAAAACAACTTATGGTCACTATTGAAAAAATGGAATAATCCATTTCCAACTGTTCAAAGGTTGGAATCCAAATTTACAGTGCTTTAGTTTCTGCGTGTAGTACAATAATGTACACAGCGATCGGCAACAATGCTTATTCTTGGTGTGAATTCACCACGTTTTTACACAATATTGAAAGGAATTAACATTATAAAAGAAACTAAATTATCATCTGTAAGTACTAAAGACGTTGTTGGTCATTTCCAAAGGTATTTTTTGATTAATTTCAATCACTTTGTTAACATTTTGTTCTGGTTTGTTACGATGGTACAGTTGAGAATTTGTGTGCACAACTTTCCGTACAACGCTATTGCAATCCGTTTGCAGAATACAGGTTCTCTAATTTAGTTGATGTTTCATTAGTAAAAGCAAACAAACAAATGTGTAAATCATTTGGACGAGAACATTATCCTCCACAAAATAAACAAAACTTGTTACCCAGCAAAATAATCAAAACGAAAGTTATATCAATACTTCTAGATACTGCATTAAACCGGTGACTTTTCCCTGCCCGTTCAATGAGTAAATGACTTACGCTGAAGTTGTGTGCAGTTGCTAATGGGTTAATGTGATTGTCACGTGAACTAATTAAGTGTTGTAAACTGTACAAACTTAGTCTAATTATAAGCTTTTCTCCATGATTCTTCACTTTAAAGATACAGGCTGAAAGAATAAGTACAGTTGGTAAAAAAATAATGAAATAAAGTAGTTTTGCTTATTTTGATCGCCACAATCTAAATAAGCCTAATGTATGAAGATGCGGGATTCTTGACAAAACATAAATCGTTTTCGCTGTTTTCACTCGAAGGTGACCGCCGAGTTTGACAACAATTTCACAGATTGGTTCGAATGGTATGTTCCTTGTTAACTTGGAGATGGGATTGAATTTGTTCTTCCAATTGCAAAATGAGTCACGGACGTTTAGCAGGACATTATGCCGCTAACAAAGTAACTATAAGACAAATAACAATCTTGACAGAAATAGTACATGTTTCGAATGTAAGTTCGCAAAGCTTAAACTATAATCAACTTTGTATTTACAATTAAGTTTAAATTAGCTAGAATTTGTTCAAAAAGTCAACTATGGCTCTACATGTGCTATACACTGCATTTGCTTTTAATTAAAGCTTTAAAAAAAATAATAAAATAATACAATTCTATACTAAATCACTCAGTGATCGTCCTCTTTTTGAGACAAAGTATAGGATTATCAATTTTCATACCAGTACCAATCTTCCCGAGAAACATTTCCGTCTGAAATGCCGATAAAAGCCACAAAGGTGACGACTTGTCTTTTACTGCATGTACTGTTAGTTATTTACAGCCAAGCAGCTCAAAACGCAGAGCGATGAATCTATTCCACTCAACGGGTACGATGCGAATCTTAACCGCCAAGACGGGCCTGAAGAAGTGCCTTTCCACGACGCTGTTCTTATCGGTGTTCCCATCAAATATCTAGAAGGAATGATGGCATTATTGTCAATTGTCTAAAAAGATATTGTTATCATCTGAACAGAATACGAAGTTTAATTTAGGCTGTATTGGCATACCTTAATTTGACCAAGTAGGCCTTTCACATCAACAAGACTTGCCGATGAGGGCGGTTCGAACTGCACTTTGTACTTGGTCACCCACTGGGGGTTATAACCATAACGCCCTTGTGTGAGTACCCCGGTGACGTAGGTTGGATGGCCTAAAACCACCTGTATCCACTGGTTGGTATCCGAAGCACTAGGGCACCATGCTCCTATGATATCATTATTCGAAGGTATCTTGTTGAGACGGCCGCCAGCCGGTGTGCTCATATCTGTATAACCATCTTGGCGTTCCCAGTTACTTGATGCGGAGAGGCTCTCATCGGGGATCGAACCATCTTCAAGACCGAGTTTCTCTGGATTGGAAGAAAAAGATACAATAAATATTGTAAACGTAATTTCTACATTGCAGAAACAATCAACAGAAAAGTCAAACTTCTTTACTTCGTCAAAGATGTAATTTACCCCGAATTAAAGCAGATTCAATTATCTGATTACTTACCAAAAACCCAACGGTCTTTCAAAGGGCTGCATTTTTCATTGTCGGAAACATAAGTATTCTGTAGAACAAGGTATATACACAATTATAAATTAGTAGTTTTTTTTATTGTTATTTGACATGGTTTTTATTCACGCTAAAAATGTACTTGCACCGGAGCCTGATTTAAAAATTTGAACAATAATAGACCGATTGCGTGACCCGCGTCACGTGACCTAATGCGGGCATTAAATGTAAACAAACACGACGTCCTCCATAGGAAAGTGCGTTACTGTACATGACGATTGTTGCATTTAGTTTATTCGATCGAGGCTTTTCTTTCTCAAAATCTGTAAAAAATATTCCAGACTTTGTACCAGGGACATTCGAGTGGCTGAATAAAGCCAGTAAGGACAGTTCCAGCAAGTCTTGGAAATTGTACAAGTAACGTATAAATGTGCACGACAGAACGTTTAGGCCAGACGACTGCGATCACACACTTTTCAACACAAGTATTTCACAGTTTTGAAGCTGAATCATCCAAAGAAATTGCTTTCCAAAACTGTGTGATCCCTTTGCCTGTTTGAAATGTCGCAAGGCTAGGTATTAATGCTCACTTTGCCAACGTTCTTTACCCTTTTTTCAGTGATTAAGGCCTACATTACAAACAAAATAACAGGCGGGTGGCTACTTAGTCGTCCGACGCTGGTAGTTCATAACTCAAAATAAACCTCCTTTGTAGTAGAATACTGGTAGCTTATGGAACAGTAATGTGATTAATATCAATGCCACAACATACAACTTTAATAAAATGGCTCAGTAACTGTGTTATTATTACCAAAAGCTGACATTGGTGTGACTCTGTCGTTCACGGCATGTATTTGCACGTAGTTTTGCCATCAGCTCAGATGGTCACGTGATGACTTGCAAACATTATGACATGCAAACATTGGTCATGCATTCGGTCTATTAAGACAATAGCAACTTGGGGGATTTATCAAATTAAATTAATTAATATAGGTTTACAAAAATACTTCAAAAGGTTTTATACATTGACCAATGTCCTTACAAAAACATGGTGAACAAATATTTTAAATTTGGTAACAAAAGTAAATTATTTCCTTTTAACCTTGTCAGCATAAATTGCACGGAGAAGTAGATACAACACAACAAGAAGTGTAATTTAATTTTAAAGTACCTGATGACAAGTCATTAGTTTTGCAGTTGCGTTGTAATACGAAAAAGACAGCATTCCTTGAAACTTGTCGCAGACTTGCTCTGAACATTTTGCGGTGATCGGAGTAAGCGTTAAAAAATTACGCGGGAAAAAAATGGTCGGGGTCACATTGTGGCCCCCGACTTGATAGGGTTAACTATGCCAACAAATCAGATGTAAAAGACATATTGTAGACAAAACGTGAATATTTAATAATGTGAACGAAGGTAACAAATACCTGGCAACTCATTGGTTTTGCAGTTGCGTCGTAATACGAAACAGACAACATGCGTTGAAATCTATCACAGATTTGATCTGCAGTAGCGTTGTTCATCTGACAGACTTGATTGATGTGATCGTAGTTGAAAGAGAAACATCCATGATGGCCGAGACACCGAACTGAACACATGACGGCAGAGATGCCCGAGATATTCATGAAGGACTGACCGAACAGGGCGCTGTGCTCTACCTGCTGGTGCCAGACCTCTCGGTAAAGACCGCTGACACTATAAGATGCTGAAACCTCAATAAAAATATCAAGCAGAAGGAAAATCAAACTACTCGCGATGGCCATTTTTTTTTCAACCCGTCAGATCCAGAGTAGATAGTCGGTGTAGACAATAATCTACTGCTAAAAATTGCTGAATTTATGGGCTATAAAAATAATTAAGTGTTGCAATCCAGCGAACAATTAAGGCTCGTGCTGATATCAGATGAATCCTTGGAGTTCTGGTTGTTACGTGAACCAGATTACAAGTTAATTGCTTTTTAAGTTAAAGGTGCATCGTGCAATTTATGTCATTTTGTCGGTTAAATGGGTTTTGGAATATTAAGGAGCTTTTTGTGAAGATGTGGAAGTTAATAATTTGTATGAGGCCCCGGCATTTTGTCAAAAGACCAGCCCTTTAAAATCAGTGCTAATTATAACGCTCAGTGTGTAGCGCCTGGTACACATAATATACTCAACTGCAGCCCTGTTTTAGATAAACAACTGTTGCTATCCCCACTATTTTGCGAAATGTTTTCTTTTTCAATTCTCAGTGAATAATATTTCAATTACATTTTAAAACTGTTTTTACTTACAATTTCCAACGCCCGGAAACTCGTACTAGGCCTCGTTGTGATTTTGCGTTTGAAATATTTATTTTTCATGAATCGTAAATTTTGTCTTTTTGACAAAAATAAAAAATAAATAACTAAATAAATAAAAAAAAAAAAAAAAAATAAAAATAAAAGGCATCTTTCAATGAAATTCTTTTCTCAGAAAAAACCGGTAGGTAATAAATACTACAAGAAAACGGATTCATTTCTAGTACGTGTCTGTAATAAAGCTGCTGAATAGCCTGGCTCATCAAGCATAGACTGATACGGGGCTGATAATTAGACTGGCTCACAGAGCATAGACTGATACGTGTGTTGAAAATGAGGCTGTCAAATAGACTGACTCATCGAGCATAGACTGATACGTGTGTTGAAAACGAGGCTTACAAATAAACTGGCTCACGGATCTGACTGGAATCAGGAATAGTCCTCACTGGAATCGGGGATAATCTATAGGATCAGGGGGTTGACCGGAAACAGTATCTTCTATTCAGTAGACAGTCGATGAAGGAACAGCGATGGGGAACTAGATGTCTCAAGTAAGGGTTGTAGTGATATCGGCCCTCTGACTATTGCCGGATCTCTTGCGGCAGCGGGTCCCGCGACGGGCCGAGACTAACCGGTCGCTGTGCCGGTGCCGCCGGGCTATGGTGTTGGAGATGGTGCCTTTAAAATCTCAGGTAAGCTTAGAGATGATTGAAGAACAGGAGCTAGCTTCCGTTGAGTTCCTCAATAACCAGATCTTCCACCAATGTGACGCTTACCAAAAACACACTATGACACTGTTGTTCTGTGGACGAAGATAAACATGTCTTTAATGGTCTTCGTCATGAACAAGATGATCAAATGACCAAATACAAATATTAATTATCAACATACACAATTATATTTACTTCAAGACAATTCCCGCGGTTTGCGCCAAAACTCTAGGCAGCATCCGCCATCTTGGATTGTCATCCATCTTGGATTGTCATCCATATGAAAACTAAGGTAAAAACTAATCCAAATTACAACATATTCAACAAATATTCAGACTAAATGAAAACTTAGAGGTACCTTAATCTAAAGAAAGGGCGATTTAAAGTAAAACGAGCCTGTCTTGGCCACATAAATAATCGTTAAGTAGGTAAACGTTTGCCACCAAAATGTTAGGCAAACGGGGGAATAAATCAGCAGAAATACAGCAATTATTCTCAAACCTAGGCAAATATAAACGAAATATGACGGTAGCTAATCTAAGTGGATGATATTAATGGAATATAGATGGAAATGCAATAAAAAGATAATTACCTGTGGACGAAGATAAACATGTCTTTAATGGTCTTTAATGGTCTGTCTTTAACTGGTTAGCAGTGGAAACATTTTAAAAATATTTTTGGCCTTTTTGGGGGGTTCTTGGGATTCATTGAACCTTTCTGAGTCTATTGATACCATGTTAGAAGAGTTTGTGAGCAGACAAAGACAGTTTTACACGCAATTTTACCACTACAGTCGCTGACTGCACGACCGTGGAAAATCGTGTTTTTTTTAATTAGAAAACGGCGTACTACCTCGTAAGGTTATTAGAGCATCGAATCCTCCATCCTCCGCTTTGCTGGAGGGAACTACTATAATATCATTTAAAATAGACTAAGTGATCCACACTCAAGACAAAGACATCACGATATTGATGATACTGTGGCCAAAAGTCTGCTTGTGTCGTAATAATTATGTCATAATGGTTTTTAACGCTAATGCAAGTTGATTTTATGCTATTGATTTTATATTTCAGTAACAAAGGTGGCAGTTGATATTTTGCCGCACGTAACTTATTTACAGCCATATCGTTGGTGCCATTGAAAATCTGGAAGGAATGATAACATAAAAATTGCATTATTGTCAAAAAAAATGTGAAAAGAGAGATTTGTATCATCTGAAATAAAAAAAAGAAATTAAATGGATGCTGTATTAGCATACCTGAGTTTGACCAAGTTTGTCTTTCACATCAACACATGCCGGTGAGGGCGGTTCGAACTGCACTTTGTACTTGGTTACTGGTAGGCTCTATTATAACGCCCTTGTGTGAGTACCCTAGTGACGTAGGTTGGGTGGCCTATACGCTTGTATCCACTGGTTGGTTTCCGCTACGTTAGGATGCCATGCTCATATGATAGCATAATGCGCATGTATCTTGTTGAGACGGCCACCAGCCAGTGTTCCTATCTGTTGGCCTTCCCAGTTTCTTGATGCAGAGAGGCTCTTATCGGGGATCGAACCATCTTCAAGACCGAGGTTTTTTTTGGGGATTCGAACAAAAATACACACAATTTCTTTTACACGTAATGCCGACAATGCAGAAAGGAATCAACAGAAAATACAAACTGTTTTACAACAACAAAGATGTTACATCGTTCCGATTTAAAACAAATAATTATCCGATCACTCATCAAAACCTCAACAGGTCTTCAAAAGGGTGCTTTTTCCAGTAGAATGTTGAACCATCACTAGAATGTCACCTAGGTATTTGGGGCGACGGATGACGACCATGGGGCGATCAGGAATTGCTGAACGCAACCTGTTAGAGGAGTGAAGAATATGCATCGTTAAGGATAGATGAAAGCTTGGGTAGTTTAGGGTGGAAAGTAGTAACCAGAGCAACACTATTGGTCGGGGTTCTCTTGGTACCCGTATTGGCCAACAGAGTGTGGCGAGGTATTCCAAAGGCGCTGTTGATTGCAAGTTGGACCCTTCGTTTGCTATGACCCCTGGAAACAAGGTGGTGCCTTAAGTCAGATGAACGCCTTTTGTACAGAGTATCTGTGGCGCAGATACGTCTTATACGTAAGGCCCGACTGTAGGCAATTGCCTCTTTGCAATATATATTTGTATAAATATTAATTGGGATGAGCAAAGAAAATTTGGCTGATGCTGGACTCGTACCTCTCGAATACCGTTCGAGCGTTCTAACCAACTGAGCTAACCAGCCCTATGTCGGTGGGCGGTCCTGTGTGTAACAATATCACTTGTCTATTTCTACACCCGCCAACAGAAGGTTGCTTCTCCTCATGGTTTCCCATAACTTAGTTCTGTCTCCAACCTGTACATTTCCTCCTGGCGTTTATTGACTTATCTAAAGAGAACCCAACTTTATAACACTGTGCAATGCCGAACCACTTTGCTCGGGGGGTCCAGTCAGAAGCCAAACCGTATCTGCCGATAAGCCAGGGATCAGCCCCCGGGTCAGATGCAAACAACCTGGTAAACGGCAATAGCGGGGATACACAATGAATGGATACAGCTTTTTACGTGGCTTTACACAGAAAGGATATAGGAAACTGACTGGGAAATATTATATTAATTGGGGTGAGCAAAGAAAAGTATATATATAATCATTGTGTTCCTAGATTCAATATTTAAAACCACCGTGGTGAAACCAAGGTTGCAAAACGTCTATATTTGGAAGACTTGCTTTCAACAATGTGTGTGTATACCAGCTTTTAACTAAAGCAGTTTCCATCGGGTCAATGATTTTTGTGACGTAAGATGACCAGAATTGAGAGACCACGGCAACGGAATCTCCGGCAGTCTAATTTGATACACGATTCTCAAGGAGTGGGAGTAGATATCGTTTGTGTTCGTGAACTCGCCATTAAAAGCCGGTGTGAGAAAATGGCCATCTTAAGTAGTTTGATTTTCCTCTTGCTAGGGATGTTTCTTGAGGTTTCATCATCCAGTGGTGTCTATCGAGGGGCCGTGTACCAGCCGGTAGCGCACCAAGCCCTACTAGGCCAGTCCTTCATGAATATCTCGGGCATCTCTGCCATCAGGTGTGCTGCTCGGTGTCTCAGGCATCATGAATGTTTCTCTTTCAACTACGATCACGTCAATCGAGTCTGTCAGATGAACAACGCCACTGCAGATCAAGTTCGATTTAAAGGAATGTCAAGTGTTTCGTATTACCACACAATTGCAAAACCAATGACTTGCCAGGTAGGTGCAATCAATTTCTGTAACCAGGTGCAGATTAATGGGTGGGCGCAGCCGGGCGCACGCCCCTGTTATTTTCGTATACTAATAATATATAAATAACGAGTAGAATAGTAAATAACGAATAGAACAAATCCCTTACTTCAAAATGGGTAAAAACTCAATGTGCAAAACGCTATAGAAATGTCCTGATTGCACCAGAGACAACCTGATATTTCAACATACCCCATGCCCTAAAAATTCAATCATGTCATGGAAATTGCACAAACATCTTCTAGGCTACACACATCATTTCCCTATTATTTTGTCAATGTCACGTTCATTCTTTCGTTTTTTTTTGACCAAATCCAAAATTGGCATAATTTGTCTTTTTTTTAAAGGAATGTTTCAGTTTTTTGTTGTCTTACTTCAATTAAAAAATATGGCTGGATGTTGCGTTAAAATTGTTTTTGTGAACTTTTTTTTCCAGACTAATAATATGGCATCCAGCAACGGGAAATGTGCTATTGTGAAGTCCTGTAGTAATTCCGGTAAGTCATGTTTTTGAATGAAAACTTGTTTTTGTTTAGTTCAAATAAAACAATTGCTTTGTAATGTGACAGGTAGAAGAAAACAAAGCTGGGAACCTATATTATTCATTCACATAATTTGCATCTTTTTAAACAAACCGGTTGGCGTGCCCTCATCTGCTGCAAGGCGTCGGAAGGTCACTCTCACCTCTGACGTCGAAAGACAATCTACTAGAGAGCTGTTTCTTTTTGTTTGTTTGCTTGTTTGCTTGTTTGTTTGTTTTACTACAGTTTTTCAGTAGTTTTCAAGTTGGGACCGGAGAGTCCCGTCTGTTTGGTTTAAGGAATCTACTTAAATCCCGTTTTGATTTCTACTCCTAAATTTGCCTTTAAGTCTAGTAGGTAATACTGTCCTTGTTTTTTGCTTTAAACTTGTAAATATTCCTGATTTAGTTGAGTAATTGTCTAAGTTCGTTAACTATTTCATGATGGCTGACGCGCATTTCACTTCTGGCGGGGACTCGCCAGTAGACATTTTAGTTTGCCTTTATTTATACATTTCTATTTGCCATCCAACCATAATCTTTGGCAAATTATTTATTATAGATAGTCTTCATCCTAGTTCGGGATTTATTTATTTGATTTGTTTATTCTAAAGCGAATACTTTCTGAGTTGGGGTATTTGTTTATTTATTGATTGATTTATTTCTTCTTTATACTTGGATTTCCCCATTCAGTGCTTACAAAGCGCTGATCTCCCATGGGTTCCAGTAACGTGATACAAACAGTTAAAAAAAAAAAAAACACGATAAAATTAGGGGAAGAGCCCGCTCCCGCCAGTTTGTGAGACACTTGCGTATTGTTAATAGTAGCATTGACATGTTACTTGTTTTATTTTATTGACGTGCAATTTAGTTAATGTTTTAGTTTACAGTGACTGTCACCTCTACTTTCAGAAATTAACGCCTATAGAGAGCAAAGAAGGTCGTTTCCCACATTTTGATCATTCTTAAAACCGGTCACAGAAATATAACTCAGCCGTTCTTATCTTATGAACAATTTCTGAAATAATCTGGACAGTGCACAAACAAGTTTTGTTTTTTTCTTATCCCCGAATCCAGAGAAACTCGGTCTTGAAGATGGTTCGATCCCCGATGAGAGCCTCTCCGCATCAAGTAACTGGGTAGGATACCGAATAGCAACACCGGCTGGTGGCCGTCTCAACAAGATACCCTCTCGGTCTAATATCATGGGAGCATGGCAGCCTATGGAAATGAATACTAAACAGTGGATACAGGTGGATTTAGGCAACCCGACCTACGTCACTGGGGTACTCACACAAGGGCGATATGAGGATGGTGGAATTGCCCAGTGGGTAACCAAGTACAACGTGCAGTTCGAACCGCCCTCAACGCCATATCTTTTTGATGTGAAAGACCAACTTGGTCAAACTCAGGTATGCTGATATTACTTCCATTTATTTTCAAATATAATTTACAGATGATAAAAACCTCGTTACTCAATTAACACTTTGCTATTTATCACCCCTTCTAGATGTTCAATGGCAACACCGATAGAAACAGCATCGTGGAGAGGCGCTTCTTCAAGCCCGTCTTGGCGGTCAAGATTCGCATCGTGCCCGTTGAGTGGGAGGACTCCATCGCTCTGCGTTTTGAGCTGCTTGTCTGTAAATAAGTGCAGCAACAGATTTAGCGTCACCTGTGTAGCGGAGAAGACACAAAAGTAACTATTTTTGGATCAGCGTTAAAGTTGTTTGGTCCGATTTTCGCCAAAAAAATTTGTTCATTTTCTCTGTATGATTTTTGCTAGATGATGCTGTTTCAAAACGAAAACATACAAAAAAACGTTCTCATATGCCACGGACAATGTACAAAATACATATGATATGCAAAATGTACTTTGTCGTGATAGTGTGAACTGTTTAGTTTAGTTTTTGTCGTGTGACCTTACAGTAAAGCTACATAGGCATTTCATGTAATTATTGTTGTTTTTTGTTTTAGTTTTTTTTTCGCAGGAAATTTTTAAGCGGCATACTTAAAAATTGGTAAAACAAAATAAATATGAGACATTTTTGGTTTGTGGAAGAGTAAACTTTTCACATTTTTGTTTGAAAACAAAAAATGTACCATAATTATATTGCCATTATTGAGTGAAAACAATTTGAACAATTATATTTTGTGCAGATAAATATCAAATTAGTTCAATAAGATCCAAAGAAGCAACAGTGATGTCGTACTCAAATTCTACTTTCTAGACTTCTGACAGTATGAAAACATAAACTTTTCTCACAAGATTTGGTACTGCATGAACTTTAATTAATAACCTTTAAAAAAAACCTGGTGTCAACCACGTGCTGATAAAATTCAGCAGGTACTACCAATTATGGCCGTAACTTTTTTTACAATGGGCCATAAAAGCCATGATTCCATGTAAACCTCACCCCTGGTATACCTCACAAGCCTGGAGACTTTCAACTTTGTATTAACTTTTTCTCAAAAATTAAATAACCGATTCTCTTTTTCCGCCAGAAGTGTGTGTAAACGTGGACTTGTTTTAATGAAATCATCATGACGCCACGAAATGCCGTTTGTATGTAAAATACTTCATTTAGCTGCATTTAGATAATAAAGATGAATTGTGATTGTTTCAATTTCAATACAAACTTTAGCGTGATTAAAATTCTCATGAAGGTTAAATTAAGTCAACAAATACTGTGATTCACAGTCTATTTTGACAGCCTCAATTTCAACACACGTCTCATCTGTCAATGCTCTGTGAGCCAGTCATATGGGATGCCCTGTGTAAACTAATTGTTTAGCGCATTTTTACATGTTTTTCGCCATGGTTTATAACAGTTAGGCCTACGTGTAAACCATAGAAAATGTTGCCAATTTGTTTATGGTGTACATTAAACGTCATTAAACGTGTTTTATAAACCATGGCTTATAAACCAATTAAAACATCATTTAAACGAAGAAAATGAAGCCTCAGCATAATCAAACATGGGTTATAAACCTTGAAAATGAAGCGTCAAAAAATATGGTTGGTAAACTATGAAAATTGAAGAACCATGAAACGTAGTTAGAAACAAAGAAAATGAAGCATAATAAAATATTGTATAATAACTGTGAAAAATGGTTTGTTAAAAAAAAAAAAAAAAAAATCATGGTTTTTAAACCATAAATGACAACGGCGTTGTCTGTGGAGCCGTTTGTCAATCAATAATTCAAGGCCAGCCCGACCGCCCTAATACGAGTTTCTAGGGTAGGAAATTGTAAAGAAAAGCAATATTAATATTAATTTCTTATTTATTCACATTTCGCAAGAAAGCATTTGTTGGACATTGTATATCTAAACCAGGGCTGCAGTATCTGTGTACCAAGCGCTATATCAGTCGTTTTAATACAATTTGATAGTAAAGGGCTTGTCTTGGAAGGAAAATGCCGGGGCCTAAAAGAACGTCAACTTCAAATTTAAAAGCAACATCCGTTTATAATCCGACGTTCCAATGTCTCAAATGAATATTTTTAACTTCATCACCTCCACATAAAAGCTATTCACGATTTAAACACCCTTTTTTCAGCAACCAAACATTCCCAAAATTGTGCGGTGCGTCCTTAACTTAAAAGGCAATTAATTTTCTAACTCGCAATCGATTTTGTGCTTATACACGTCACAACCAGCACTCAAAGGATGCGGCTAACATCAACACCAGGGTAAATCTACCCCATGGAAACTGCATTTTGTTATTTTTAAAGCCCATAATTTTAACTGAGTACGTGGAGTTAGCAGTAGGGTACCAATTATCCACACTACCGAGGTGAGAAATGGCCATCGTGAGCAGTTTGATTTTCCTCTTGCTTGAGATGTTTCTTGAGGTTTCAGCATCTTATAGTGTAAGTGGTCTTTACCGAGGGCTCTGGTACCAGCCGGTAAAGCACCACGCCCTATTAGGCCAGTCCTTCATGAATATCTGGGGCATCTCTGCCGTCAGGTGTTCAGTTCGGTGTCTCAGCCATCATGGATGTTTCTCTTTCAACTACGATCACATCAATCAAGTCTGTCAGATGAACAACGCTACTGCAGATCAAATCTGTAATAGATTTCAACGCATGTTGTCTGTTTCGTATTACGACGCAACTGCAAAACCAATGACTTGCCAGGTATTTGTTACTTTCGTTCACATTATTAAATATTCAAGTTTTGTCTACAATAATTATGTCTTTTACATCTGATTTTTTTTTGCATAGTTAACTCTATCAAGTCGGGGGGGCACAATGTGACCCCGACCATTTTTTCCCCCGTAACTTTTTAACGCTTACTCCTATCACCGCAAAATGCTCTGACTTTTCCCAAAAATACCTACGATCATATTGGCAAAAAATACCTGGTACCGGGGTTAGCTGTTGCCATGGCAACTGTTTGTTTGACCTTGGGTCACACGTGTTTACTGCTTTTTAATTGATTTTTTTAACACAAATTCCACTTATTTTTGATTTTGGGAATTCAAAATGGCCGCCATTTTGGGCGGCCATAATGGATTTTGTGTTTTCAGCCTGTAATTAGGGGGGTCAAATTATATAAAGTTTTGTAACAAAATAATATTTTCAATATACTAATTTCTTACTTTTCAGACCCAAACAATATATTTGGATTTGTCAACCAAGCCTTATTATTTTTCCCTGGGCCCTTGGCGGCGGACATTTTGATTTTTTAGTGAAAAAAAACGCAAAAAGAAAATGGGATAAGTTAATGGATTATAACGCACCCAAAGGTGACTCCAGTAACCAAAATAGGTTGAAATTATATTGATGTGTAAAAATGTACAAGTTTGCCAAGTCTCAAAACATTCGGACGAAAAACACAGAAGTTACTGGAAAAACACGATTTTTGACCAAAAAGGGCAAAAACAAAAACGCCCTCTAATGACATTTTTTGAATTTTTTTTATGTCATCATATAGAATGTGGCAAGTTTCATCAAAATCGATCAAACACTTAAACAAATACGGAGGGGGTGTGGGGGCACTATGTGCCCTCCCCCTACATCCACAAAAAAGACCGGTCGTGATAGGGTTAAAGGGTAAGTCTTTGTAATAAATCTTTAAAAAAGTGTTGATATCTGCTTTGCTCTACAGAATGCTTATGTTTCCGGCAATGGAATAAGCACCCCTTTGAAGACCAGTTGGGGTTTTGGTGAGTAATTAGATAATGATTTGTTTTAAATCGGAATGATTTAATCGGAAACATCTTTGGTGTAGTTTGTGTTTTCTTTTTTTCCCCCTGCATTGTCGGCTTTATATGTAAAAGAAATTGTGCATCTTTTTGTTCGAAACCAGAGAAACTCGGTCTCGAAGATGGTTCGATCCCCGATGAGAGCCTCTCTGCATCAAGTAACTGGGAAGGCGAACATATAGCAACACCGGCTGGTGGCCGTTTGAACAAGATACCTACGGAACCTAATATCATAGGAGCCTGGCATCCTAGCATAGATGATACCAACCAGTGGATACAGGTGGATTTAGGCCACCCGACCTACGTCACCGGGGTGCTCACACAAGGGCGTTATTTCGCTAATAGAGCTGACCAGTGGGTAACCAAGTACAAAGTGCAGTTCGAACCGCCCTCATCGGCAAGTCTTGTTGACGTGAAAGGCCAACTTGGTCAAACTCAGGTATGCTGATTAGATATAGCCTCCATTCAATTTTTAACAATTATTTTGTAATTATAAAACCACCTTTTTAAGCAATTAACAATATGCAAGTCATCATCCCTTCTAGATATTCATCGGCAACACCGATTGGAACAGCGTCGTGGAGAGGCGCTTCTTCAATCCCGTCTTGGCGGCCAAGATTCGCATCGTACCCGTTGAGTGGCATAAATTCATCGCTCTGCGTTTTGAGCTGCTTGGCTGTAAATAGGTTACGTGCAGCAACAGACGTTTGTTGTGGAATGGGAAAAAAAACTGTCGCATAAAATCGCATCACCGTTAATAGTCATTTGGTCTCATTATCATCAATATCGTGAACTTTTTGTCTTGATAGTTATTTAAATTGTAAACTTTGTAAATTTTTTAAGGATAGCACAATGGAGGATAGAGGATTTGATCAACTATGGAATGTGATTCATTTTTTCACTTTTTTTTTAAACGAAAATTCGTTTCATATTTTTAGTGAAAAAACGAACCTGTTAAAATTTGCTACAGATTTGGTCGTGTGTGATGATTGAATAGAATTTTTGGGTTAGAAATAACATCGTGTGCTTTCTTCAGTCTCTAAAAGATTGGTCAACATTGGGCAAAATTGAAGGGTCCAGGTTAGTCAAGATTTAGTCCAAGGATGTTACTCATCGGGTAGTTGTGTTTTCATTTGAAATAAGCCTAAAAATAATATAGATAATTGATGTTATTGGTTGCAAATAAGGATATATACAAGCGATTAATGATCATGCTAGGTCAGATGTTCGGCTGATTGGACCCCGTAATTTACATTTAATTTGCTGTTTGTGTTGATACGAGAAAGTCATATTAGCTTTCATTTAAGCTTTTACACGAAAAATCCGTCAATGATAAGGGGACCGGAGTGGTGCGTTCGCATTGGACTTCATGTCCCTGTTAAGTTAACATTGTTAAGTTACCGCGACTCGAATCGGCCTGTTAAGTTAACAGCGCTGTGGCGGTAATTTACCACCCCGGTAAGTTACCGGCTGTTCGCACTTGGACTTAATATCGGTAAGTTAGCAACTTACAGCGGTAAGTTAACCATTTTAAGTCCAATGCGAACGCGGCTTTATACTTTTTTTTCAATTGGTTGACCTTACTTTTCTGAAGGGTTGAACCATTGTTTGGATTTCACTATAGTTTCCCGCGAAAGTGGTCCAGCTCATTAAGTACGTTATTTTCTTAAATTTATATAAAAGGAAAACTAAAAAATGTCTGACGTTGATTGAAAGGGGCCCGTGTTTCCTTCTGTACAAAACAAGCACAGGTTTCAAATGAGGAACCGCTTCATGAAAAGCACGCTATTTATACTCTAGCCATGATTAATAATGGTAATGTTTAATACACACATCACGTGCTGGATCTAGCCTAATGTTAACAACAAACAACACCATACACCGCAAAAAAAACCAAAAAAAAAAAACAAAACTGGGGTGTGAAATTGAATCTCTTGCTATCTATATGCTCTTGCTACCTATAATTTTACCAATGGTAGAGCAATGGGGATAACTAACACCATGTCAGTGTTGTCACAAATTATACATACCAAGAGAATCAATTTAACACCCCAGTTTTTGCAGTGTGGTCGTAACTAAGGTTGCAAAACGGCTATGTTTGGAAGACTTTCAGATTGAAATTTCAAATCAAACTTTCCAATAAATGTTAATGCTGTACTTGTCTTTGAAAGAGAGGATGATCAATTTTGATTTAAGCTTACATGTTATTGGATTCTGTCATTTTAAATATTTAATTTTATTAAATATATATTATAAATTTATATAATATTGTAGCGGAAATGCATGTGACTAGCACGTGATAGTTTATATTTTAGTGTATTATGTACTGCGTGACTAGTTCGCGATGCAAGTAGGCGGAGTTTAGCACATGCAGTGACCCGGACTGGCAGGGTGCGCGTGCGCATTGTAGTTTTGAGACCGCATGCTTGGGCTGCTGTAGGGCGTGGCAGCGGCACTCGTGGCACTCCCAGCTAGGTCATCAAATAATAAAGTGCTGTAATAGTTAGGAGAGAGGACAAGACCGTAAGTTAACGTTCACTCTGTACAACTTGTATATTCTTTGGTTAATTCTTGCATAGTGTGTCAGGCTAGGTGCTTAGACATTGTTCTTGCATAAGTTGTGGTAAATATTGTGTGTATATTTTAACGTGATTGGCTTCTGTGACACGCTAGTAGAGTGTAGTCGCTGGCCACAAAAGCTTTAGCTTGTGGCAAGAGCGAGAACACCTTCTAGCAGTGGAATATTTAAGTAGTGGGATATTTAAGTAGTGTATAAGTAGAAACACACTAGGACAGTGTATGGGGTACGTCCTTTGAGTGTTGTAGTTTCCTTTAGTGCACCGGGAACGTGTACAGGCTCACGATTGAGTGAAAACAGCTACAAATTGATCACCTTTAGTCGTCAGGGGGGAAATGGGGAAGAAGAAATCGGGCTTGTTTTAATTGCAGCAACACTGATATGGTTAAGGGTCTTAACTTAAGACTGTTTTCTTCAATAATTACCAATACTGTATTTTGTCTTTCAGCCTGTTCATAAAAGAGACAGATCACGGAGGAAATTTGATGATTTTACATACTAATTAAAATGAGTTATTTGATAACAGTTAATCAATTCACGTAAAAAACATTAATATTTAATTAGAAAATATTGGAATCACTGTATCTCAAAACGTAAATAACCGACTTTCATTCCCCCCCCCCAAAAAAAATACCTTTAATTGTTAGAAAATTTAAATGTGCCAACAGGGACAAGTTTTTGATGACATCATTATGACGCCATTAATTGGCCCTCGTATGTAAGATACATTGATAAATGTATGTCATTTGCAAATTATAGCTGCAATTTTCGGGAATAAAAATTCATTGTCATTGCTTTTAGTTCCAATACTAACTTTAGTGTGATTAGAATTGTTATGAAAGTAAGTTATGAAAGTAAAATTAATTCAATAAACAACGGTACAAAAAAGGGTATAAATATCTGTACCAATATTTCTAAATCATTCCGAGGTGGTCTTTTTCTGGTCCTGTCTATGCTAGGGCGAAATATGCACACCACACTGGAACCCATTTCCAGCCTAGGAGAAAATTGTCATGTGCGCATGCTCATAATTACGTCAACAATGAAACTTTATCTAGATTGCGTTCCACTCATGTGACCGTCATGTTATTATAATTTGTATTTTTTGTTCATTCTTTACATTAGGGGTAAGTTTGCAAACATACGCCAACACCTCCTCTAGACCGTTTGCTGAATGTTCAACGTTGGAAACTTCCTTTGAAAACGTGTACGTAAGTCTGCTGCCACCTATTGTTCGAAACTCTCCCATTGTTTGCGTATTGTTGCAGCAGTCGATCCACTCATGTGACAAATATCCCTTATCCATTTGTACACCATATCAATTTGTGCACAGAGAACGCGTAACTCAATCATCGTCGGTGTCTAAGGTACACGCCCTCTGTGTCAGTTTTTTCGATAAAGTAGCACTACCACGACATATGCCTTTATGGCTCAATTTACCAGATAAACGGATATGCACAGATAACTGCACACAAATATTTCACCGGGTTCTATTTATGAGGTTTGTACACGTTCATTCGCCTTTTTTAAAGTAATGCTCACGTTCATGTTGTACATTGTTTGATTATTCAACTCACAGTCTTTTTACATTATGTTTGATAACTTCAAAGAGGACTAAAAACCATTATAGTCGAAGTCATATAGTGAGAGACTTTGGAACGCTGGGTGACAGCAGACGTACCAGCTAACTTTCCATTTTGTGTGTAGTTCTGAGCGTGTGCAACTTTCCGAAACAATGGGCTTACCGTGGTAAATCTGCTGCGACCTAGCGTCCTAAAAAGTCTCCCAATTTGGAAAACTATTTATATTTTAATTAAGTCACATGAACGCCTTTTGTACAGAGTATCTGTGGCGCAGATACGTCTTATACGTAAGGCCTGACTGTAGGCAATTGCCTCTTTGCAATATATATTTATATAAATATTAATTGGGGTGAGCAAAGAAAATTTGGCTGATGCAGGACTCGAATACCGTTCGAGCGTTCTAACCAACTGAGCTAACCAGCCCTATGTCTGTGGGCGGTCCTGTGTGTAACAATATCACTTGTCTATTTCTACACCCGCCAACAGAGGGCGCTGTTGAAGGTTCTTCTCCCCATGGTTTCCCATAACTTAGTTCTGTCTCCAACCTGTACATTTCCTCCTGGCGTTTATTGACTTATCTAAAGAGAACCCAACTTTATAACACTATGCAATGCCGAACCACTTTGCTCGCGGGGTCTAGTCAGAAGCCAAACCGTATCTGCCGATAAGCGGATTTACACAGAAAGGATATAGGAAATTGACTGGGAAATATTATATTAATTGGGGTGAGCAAAGAAAACTATATGTATAATAATTGTGTTCCTAGATTCAATATTTTAAACCACAATGGTGAAACCAAGGTTGCAAAACGTCTATATTTGGAAGACTTGCTTTCAACAACGTGTGTGTATACCAGCTTTTTAATTAAAGCAGTTTCCACCGGGGCATTGATTTTTGTGACGTAAGATGACCAGAATGGAGAAACCACGGCAACGGAATCTCCGGCAGTCAGATACACGATTCTCAAGGAGTGGGAGTAGATATCGTTTGTGTTCATGAACTCGTCATTAAAAGCCGGTGTGAGAAAATGGCCATCTTAAGTAGTTTGATTTTCCTCTTGCTAGAGATGTTTCTTGAGGTTTCATCATCCAGTGGTGTCTATCGAGGGGCCGTGTACCAGCCGGTATCGTACCAAGCCCTACTAGGCCAGTCCTTTATGAATATCTCGGGCATCTCTGCCATCAGGTGTGCTGCTTGGTGTCTCAGGCATCATGAATGTTTCTCTTTCAACTACGATCACGTCAATCGAGTCTGTCAGATGAACAACGCCACTGCAGATCAAGTTCGATTTCAAACAATGTCAAGTGTTTCGTATTACCACACAATTGCAAAACCAATGACTTGCCAGGTAGGTGCATTCAATTTCTGTAACCAGGTGCGGATTAAATTGGTGGGCGCAGCCGGGCGCACGCCCCTGTTATTTTCGTATACTAATAATATATAAATAACGAGTAGAATAGTAAATAACGAATAGAGCAAATCCCTAACTTCAAAATGGATAAAAGCTTAATGTGCAAAACGCTATTGAAATGTCCTGATTGCACCAGAGACAACCTGATATTTCAACATACCCCATGCCCTAAAAATTCAATCATGTCATGGAAATTGCACAAACATTTTCTAGGCTACACACATTATTTCCCTATTATTTTGTCAATGTCACGTTCATTCTTTCGTTTTTTTGACCAAATCCAAAATTGGCATAATTTGTCTTTTTTTTAAAGGAATGTTTCAGTTTTTTGTTGTCTTACTTCAATTAAAAAATATGGCTGGATGTTGCGTTAAAATTGTTTTTGTGAACTTTTTTCCAGACTAATAATATGGCATCCAGCAACGGGAAATGTGCTAATTTGAAGTCCTGTAGTAATTCCGGTAAGTCATGTTTTTGAATGAAAACTTGTTTTTGTTTAGTTCAAATAAAACAATTGCTTTGTAATGTGACAGGTAGAAGAAAACAAAGCTGGGAACCTATATTATTCATTCATAATTTGCATCTTTTTAAACAAACCGGTTGGCGTGCCCTCATCTGCTGCAAGGCGTCGGAGGGTCACTCTCACCTCTGACGTCGAAAGACAATCTACTAGAGAGCTGTTTTTTTGTTTGTTTGCTTGTTTGCTTGTTTGTTTGTTTTACTACAGTTTTTCAGTAGTTTTCAAGTTGGGACCGGAGAGTCCCGTCTTTTTGGTTTAAGGAATCTACTTAAATCCCGTTTTGATTTCTACTTCTTAATTTGCCTTTAAGTCTAGTAGGTAATACTGTCCTTGTTTTTTGCTTCAAACTTGTAAATATTCCTGATTTAGTTGAGTAATTGTCTAAGTTCGTTAACTATTTCACGATAAAATTAGGGGAAGAGCCCGCTCCCGCCAGTTTGTGAGACACTTGCGTATTGTTAATAGTAGCATTGACATGTTACTTGTTTTATTTTATTGACGTGCAATTTACTTAATGTTTTAGTTTACAGTGACTGTCACCTCTACTTTCAGAAATCAACGCCTATAGAGAGCAAAGAAGGTCGTTTCCCACATTTTGATCATTCTTAAAACCGGTCACAATAATATAACTCAGCCGTTCTTATCTTATGAACAATTTCTGAAATAATCTGGACAGTGCACAAACAAGTTTTGTTTTTTTCTTATCCCCGAATCCAGAGAAACTCGGTCTTGAAGATGGTTCGATCCCCGATGAGAGCCTCTCCGCATCAAGTAACTGGGTAGGATACCGAATAGCAACACCGGCTGGTGGCCGTCTCAACAAGATACCCTCTCGGTCTAATATCATGGGAGCATGGCAGCCTATGGAAATGAATACTAAACAGTGGATACAGGTGGATTTAGGCAACCCGACTACGTCACTGGGGTACTCACACAAGGGCGATATGAGGATGGTGGATTTGCCCAGTGGGTAACCAAGTACAACGTGCAGTTCGAACCGCCCTCAACGCCATATCTTTTTGATGTGAAAGACCAACTTGGTCAAACTCAGGTATGTTGATATCACCTCCATTTATTTTCAAATATAATTTACAGATGATAAAAACCTCGTTACTCAATTAACACTTTGCTATTTATCACCCCTTCTAGATGTTCAATGGCAACACCGATAGAAACAGCATCGTGGAGAGGCTCTTCTTCAAGCCCGTCTTGGCGGTCAAGATTCGCATCGTGCCCGTTGAGTGGGAGGACTCCATCGCTCTGCGTTTTGAGCTGCTTGTCTGTAAATAAGTGCAGCAACAGATTTAGCGTCACCTGTGTAGCGGAGAAGACACAAAAGTAACTATTTTTGGATCAGCGTTAAAGTTGTTTGGTCCGATTTTCGCCAAGAAAATTTGTTTATTTTCTCTGTATGATTTTTGCTAGATGATGCTATTTCAAAACGAAAACATACAAAAAAACGTTCTCATATGCCACGGACAATGTACAAAATACACATGATATGCAAAATGTACTTTGTCGTGATAGTGTGAACTGTTTAGTTTAGTTTTTGTCGTGTGACCTTACAGTAAAGCTACATAGGCATTTCATGTAATTATTGTTGTTTTTTGTTTTAGTTTTTTTTTCGCAGGAAATTTTTAAGCGGCATACTTAAAAATTGGTAAAACAAAATAAATATGAGACATTTTTGGTTTGTGTAAGAGTAAACTTTTCACATTTTTGTTTGAAAAAAAACAATGTACCATAATTATATTGCCATTATTGAGTGAAAACAATTTGAACAATTATATTTTGTGCAGATAAATATCAAATTAGTTCAATAAGATCCAAAGAAGCAACAGTGATTTCGTACTCAAATTCTACTTTCTAGACTTCTGACAGTATGAAAACAGAAACTTTTCTCACAAGATTTGGTACTGCATGAACTTTAATAAATAACCTTTAAAAAAAACCTGGTGTCAACCACGTGCTGATAAAATTCAGCAGGTACTACCAAATATGGCCGTAACTTTTTTTTACAATGGGCCATAAAAGCCATGATTCCATGTAAACCTCACCCCTGGTATACCTCACAAGCCTGGAGACTTTCAACTTTGTATTAACTTTTTCTCAAAAATTAAATAACCGATTCTCTTTTTCCGCCAGAAATGTGTGTAAACGTGGACTTGTTTTAATGAAATCATCATGACGCCACGAAATGCCGTTTGTATGTAAAATACTTCATTTAGCTGCATTTAGATAATAAAGATGAATTGTGATTGTTTCAATTTCAAAACAAACTTTAGCGTGATTAAAATTCTCATGAAGGTTAAATTAAGTCAACAAATACTGTGATTCACAGTCTATTTTGACAGCCTCAATTTCAACACACGTCTCATCTGTCAATGCTCTGTGAGCCAGTCATATGGGATGCCCTGTGTAAACTAATTGTTTAGCGCATTTTTACATGTTTTTCGCCATGGTTTATAACAGTTAGGCCTACGTGTAAACCATAGAAAATGTTGCCAATTTGTTTATGGTGTACATTAAACGTCATTAAACGTGTTTTATAAACCATGGCTTATAAACCAATTAAAACATCATTTAAACGAAGAAAATGAAGCCTCAGCATAATCAAACATGGGTTATAAACCTTGAAAATGAAGCGTCAAAAAATATGGTTGGTAAACTATGAAAATTGAAGAACCATGAAACGTAGTTAGAAACAAAGAAAATGAAGCATAATAAAATATTGTATAATAACCGTGAAAAATGGTTTGTTAAAAAAAAAAAAAAAAAAAAAATCATGGTTTTTAAACCATAAATGACAACGGCGTTGTCTGTGGAGCCGTTTGTCAATCAATAATTCAAGGCCAGCCCGACCGCCCTAATACGAGTTTCTAGGGTAGGAAATTGTAAAGAAAAGCAATATTAATATTAATTTCTTATTTATTCACATTTCGCAAGAAAGCATTTGTTGGACATTGTATATCTAAACCAGGGCTGCAGTATCTGTGTACCAAGCGCTATATCAGTCGTTTTAATACAATTTGATAGTAAAGGGCTTGTCTTGGAAGGAAAATGCCGGGGCCTAAAAGAACGTCAACTTCAAATTTAAAAGCAACATCCGTTTATAATCCGACGTTCCAATGTCTCAAATGAATATTTTTAACTTCATCACCTCCACATAAAAGCTATTCACGATTTAAACACCCTTTTTTCAGCAACCAAACATTCCCAAAATTGTGCGGTGCGTCCTTAACTTAAAAGGCAATTAATTTTCTAACTCGCAATCGATTTTGTGCTTATACACGTCACAACCAGCACTCCAAGGATGCGGCTAACATCAACACCAGGCTAAATCTACCCCATGGAAACTGCATTTTGTTTTTTTTAAAGCCCATAATTTTAACTGAGTACGTGGAGTTAGCAGTAGGGTACCAATTATCCACACTACCGAGGTGAGAAAATGGCCATCGTGAGCAGTTTGATTCTCCTCTTGCTTGAGATGTTTCTTGAGGTTTCAGCATCTTATAGTGTAAGTGGTCTTTACCGAGGGGTCTGGTACCAGCCGGTTAAGCACCACGCCCTACTAGGCCAGTCCTTCATGAATATCTCGGGCATCTCTGCCGTCAGGTGTTCAGTTCGGTGTCTCAGCCATCATGGATGTTTCTCTTTCAACTACGATCACATCAATCAAGTCTGTCAGATGAACAACGCTACTGCAGATCAAATCTGTAATAGATTTCAACGCATGTTGTCTGTTTCGTATTACGACGCAACTGCAAAACCAATGACTTGCCAGGTATTTGTTACTTTCGTTCACATTATTAAATATTCACGTTTTGTCTACAATAATTATGTCTTTTACATCTGATTTTTTTGGCATAGTTAACTCTATCAAGTCGGGGGGCACAATGTGACCCCGACCATTTGTTCCCCCGTAACTTTTTAACGCTTACTCCTATCACCGCAAAATGCTCTGACTTTTCCCAAAAATACCTACGATCATATTGGCAAAAAATACCTGGTACCGGGGTTAGCTGTTGCCATGGCAACTGTTTGTTTGACCTTGGGTCACACGTATTTACTGCTTTTTAATTGATTTTTTGAACACAAATTCCACTTATTTTTGATTTTGGGAATTCAAAATGGCCGCCATTTTGGGCGGCCATAATGGGTTTTGTGTTTTCAGCCTGTAATTAGGGGGGTCAAATTATATAAAGTTTTGTAACAAAAGAATATTTTCATTATGCTAATTTCTTACTTTTCAGACCCAAACAATATTTGGATTTGTCAACCAAGCCTTATTATTTTTCCCTGGGCCCTTGGCGGCGGACATTTTGATTTTTTAGTGAAAAAAAAACGCAAAAAGAAAATGGGATAAGTTAATGGATTATAACGCACCCAAAGGTGACTCCAGTAACCAAAATAGGTTGAAATTATATTGATCGTGTAAAAATGTACAAGTTTGCCAAGTCTCAAAACATTCGGACGAAAAACACAGAAGTTACTGGAAAAACACGATTTTTGACCAAAAAGGGCAAAAACAAAAACGCCCTCTAATGACATTTTTTGAATTTTTTTTATGTCATCATATAGAATGTGGCAAGTTTCATCAAAATCGATCAAACACTTAAAAAAAAAAGGAGGGGGTGTGGGGGCACTATGTGCCCTCCCCCTACATCCACAAAAAAGACCGGTCGTGATAGGGTTAAAGGGTAAGTCTTTGTAATAAATCTTTAAACAAGTGTTGATATCTGCTTTGCTCTACAGAATGCTTATGTTTCCGGCAATGGAATAAGCACCCATTTGAAGACCTGTTGGGATTTTGGTGAGTAATCTTTGTTTTAAATCGGAATGATGTAACATCTTTGGTGTAGTTTGTATTTTCTTTTTTTCCCCCTGGCTTTGGATGTAAAAGAAATTGTGTATTTTTTTGTTCGAATCCAGAGAAACTTGGTCTCGAAGATGGTTCGATCCCCGATGAGAGCCTCTCTGCATCAAGTAACTGGGAAGGCGAAAATATAGGAACACCGGCTGGTGGCCGTCTGAACAAGATACCTACGGAACCTAATATCATAGGAGCCTGGCATCCTAGCATAGATGATACCAACCAGTGGATACAAGTGGACTTAGGCCACCCGACCTACCCCACTGGGGTGCTCACACAAGGGCGTCATTTCGCTAATAGAGCTGACCAGTGGGTAACCAAGTACAAAGTGCAGTTCGAACCGCCCTCACCGGCATGTCTTGTTGACGTGAAAGGCCAACTTGGTCAAACTCAGGTATGCTGATTAGACATAGCCTCCATTCAATTTTTAACAATTATTTTGTAATTATAAAACCACCTTTTTAAGCAATTAACAATATGCAATTCATCATCCCTTCTAGATATTCATCGGCAACACCGATAGGAACAGCATCGTGGAGAGGCGCTTCTTCAAGCCCGTCTTGGCGGTCAGGATTCGCATCGTGCCCGTTGAGTGGCAGCACTTCATTGCTCTGCGTTTTGAGCTGCTTGGCTGTAAATAGGTTACGTGCAGCAACAGACGTTTGTTGTGGAATGGGAAAAAAACTGTCGCATAAAATCGCATCACCGTTAATTGTCATTTGGTCTCATTATCATCAATATCGTGAACTTTTTGTCTTGATAGTTATTTAAATTGTAAACTTTGTAAATTTTTTAAGGACAGCACAATGGAGGATAGAGGATTTGATCAACTATGGAATGTGATTCATTTTTTCACTTTTTTTTTTAACGAAAATTCGTTTCATATTTTTAGTGAAAAAACGAACCTGTTAAAATTTGCTACAGATTTGGTCGTGTGTGATGATTGAATATAATTTTTGGGTTAGAAATAACATCGTGTGCTTTCTTCAGTCTGTAAAAGATTGGTCAACATTGGGCAAAATTGAAGGGTCCAGGTTAGTCAAGATTTAGTCCAAGGATGTTACTCATCGGCTAGTTGTGTTTTCATTTGAAATAAGCCTAAAAATAATATAGATAATTGATGTTATTGGTTGCAAATAAGGATATATACAAGCGATTAATGATCATGCTAGGTCAGATGTTCGGCTGATTGGACCCCGTAATTTACATTTAATTTGCTGTTTGTGTTGATACGAAAAAGTCATATTAGCTTTCATTTAAGCTTTTACACGAAAAATCCGTCAATGATAAGGGGACCGGAGTGGTGCGTTCGCATTGGACTTCATGTCCCTGTTAAGTTAACATTGTTAAGTTACCGCGACTCGAATCGGCCTGTTAAGTTAACAGCGCTGTGGCGGTAATTTACCACCCCGGTAAGTTACCGGCTGTTCGCACTTGGACTTAATATCGGTAAGTTAGCAACTTACAGCGGTAAGTTAACCATTTTAAGTCCAATGCGAACGCGGCTTTATACTTTTTTTTTAATTGGTTGACCTTACTTTTCTGAAGGGTTGAACCAGTGTTTGGATTTCACTATAGTTTCCCGCGAAAGTGGTCCAGCTCATTAAGTACGTTATTTTCTTAAATTTATATAAAAGGAAAACTAAAAAATGTCTGACGTTGATTGAAAGGGGCCCGTGTTTCCTTCTGTACAAAACAAGCACAGGTTTCAAATGAGGAACCACTTCATCAAAAGCACGCTATTTATACTCTAGCCATGATTAATAATGGTATTGTTTAATACACACATCACGTGCTGGATCTAGCCTAATGTTAACAACAAACAACACTATGCACTGCAAAAAAAAACTGGGGTGTTAAATTGAATCTCTTGCTATCTATATGTGACAACACCGACATTGTGTTAATTTTACCAACGGTAAAGCAATGGGGATAACTAACACCATGTCAGTGTTGTCACATATTATAGATACCAAGAGAATCAATTTAACACCCCAGTTTTTGCAGTGTGGTCGTAACAAGGGTTGCAAAACGGCTATGTTTGGAAGACGACTCAGATTGAAATTTCAAATCAAACTTTCCAAAAAATGTCAATGCTGTACTTGATCTTTGAAAGAGAGGATGATCAATCTTGATTTAAGCTTACATGTTATTGGATTCTGTCATTTTAAATATTTAATTTTATTATATATATGTTATAAATTTATATAATATTGTAGCGGAAATGCATGTGACTAGCACGTGATAGTTTATATTTTAGTGAATTATGTGCTGCGTGACTACTTCGCGATGCAAGTAGGCGGAGTTTAGCACACGCAGTGACCCGGACTGGCAGGGTGAGCGTGCGCATTGTAGTTTTGAGACCGCATGCTTGGGCTGCAGTAGGGCATGGCAGCGGTGGTCGTTTTGGCCAGAGCGAGTCACTCAAAGCTAGGTCATCAAATAATAAAGTGCTATAATAGTTAGGAGAGAGGACAAGACCGTAAGTTAACGTTCACTCTGTACAACTTGTATATTCTTTGGTTAATTCTTGCATAGTGTGTCAGGCTAGGTGCTTAGACATTGTTCTTGCATAAGTTGTGGTAAATGTTGTGTGTATATTTTAACGTGATTGGCTTCTGTGAGACGCTAGTAGAGTGTAGTCGCTGGCCACAAAATCTTTGGCTTGTGGCAAGAGCGAGAACACCTTCTAGTAGTGGAATATTTAAGTAGTGGGATATTTAAGTAGTGTATAAGTAGAAACACACTAGGACAGTGTATGGGGCACGTCCTTTGAGTGTTGTAGTTTCCTTTAGTTAGCCGGGAACATGTACAGGCTTGCTACGAAAGCTTCGTGCTTGTGGTGAATGCAAACACAGTTCTAGAGGTGCTGTTGGTTACTACGAGTGCATTGCTTGTTCTATCAGCTGTTTAGTGTTCCACTGCCCGTGCTGGTTACACAAATATCAAGGATAACTTGCAAGTACTGATGGTTACATACACTAGCCTATTGGGTCACTACAGAATTTTGTCGGTTACCACAACTTCTGATGGTTACATGCTAGTGTTGTTGATTACATTCAAGTGTTGATGGTTACTACAAGGTTAGTTGGTTACTACTACCAGTTGGTTACTAGGAGTCTAGTTGCCATGGTTACCAAATTGCCTTTGGTTAGGTACAACTGTAAGGCTCTGTATTAGTTTTCAAGTGATGGTGTAGACTTGTACATTTGTTGGCCCTAAAGAAACAGATTGTGAATAAAAGAAATCCCTGTCCAATCATGTACATTGTTCAATTGAATATTGATTGCTGGAATAAATGATCTTGTAATTAGTCACCAACAATCCACTTGTCAAGGTGTGTGTTTTTGACTAACGGTGTATTTTAACAGAGAGTTGGACAATCATTCGCAACCGGCAGTATATTATATTTCCTCCAAAACGGACCTTGTCCCTTAGCCTTAGATCCCTCGATGATCTCAAGCCTGAGGAAGAATTAGGCCCAGGATCAAATTGTAATTTTGCCTGATAGTTGCAATTCCGCCCCAATGTTTTGTTGCAAAAATAATCCCATTGCTCCTGTACACATTAAGTGGCCTTCGTATGTTAAGTTACTTTGATAAATGTGCGCATGCTCATACCTCAACAATGAAACTTAATCTAGATTGCGTTCCACTTATGTGACCGTCATGTTATTATAATTTGTATTTTTTTTTTCATTCTTTACATTAGGGGTAAGTTTGCAAACATACGCCAACACCTCCTCTAGACCGTTTGCTGAATGTTCAACGTTGGAAACTTCATTTGAAAACGTGTACGTAAGTCTGCTGCCACCTATTTTTCGAAACTCTCCCATTGTTTGCGTATTGTTGCAGCAGTCGCTCCACTCATGTGACAAATGTCCCTTATCCATTTGTACACCATATCAATTTGTGCACAGAAAACGCGTAACTCAATCATCGTCGGTGTCTGAGGTACACGCCCTCTATGTCAGCTTTTTCCATAAAGTACCACTACCACGACATATGCCTTTATGGCACAATTTACCGGATAAACTGATATGCACAGATAACTGCACACAAATATTTCACCGTGTTCTGTTTATGAGGTTTGTACACTTTCATTCGCCCTGTTGTTTATTTAATGTTCACGAATCATGTCAGCCGATGTTTGGCTACGGCTTTAACCCTGGCACTCATTGCATGTCGTCACAATGTTGCAAACTGTAGTAAATGGTGCCCAGATAAGAATATAATTTATTCTCTAAACGCATATAATGAGAGACTTTGGAACGCTAGGTGACGGCAGACGTACCAGCTAACTTTTCACTTTGTGTGTAGTTCTGAGCATGTGCAACTTTCTGACACAGTTGACTTACCATGGTAAATCTGCTGCCACCTAGCGTCCTCAAAAGTCTCCCATTTTCGACAACTATTTATGTTTTAATTTAGACACATGGGGTTGAGTTTTCACTTTCAATAAGTACCCTGACTTCTTGTATGAAAACTACGCATACCGAAAGCTCAGTTTTTAAATTGATCAAACGCAAGTTGTAATTGATCGATAGTGGTATTGAGGGTGACTTGAATTTTTCTTTCAAAAGAAACCATATGATATAATAGTACGGTTTAAAACTGAAAACAGTGACAAACTTTATTGTTATTACAGAAAATTCCCACAAAACTGAGTCAATTACTCATTGTCTTTGTCATATTAAAAAATGGCACAATTAGGGGCATTTTTGAGTCCATCCAAAGTGTGTATCATTTTTGCACATGTACATTTTTCAAACAAATGTATACTTCGGGGAATGCAAATATATTTATTTGTTTTGGGAAACATTGTAATTACAAGGGTTTCGTTTATATTTAGTCACTGTAGCGCCCGAAACCGCCCAATATAATAACACACTTTGTATCTCAGGTTTTACACATTCAATTCCTTTCAAAAATGGTTTATTGAGAGAAACATGTGTCGCAGCCAAAAGCTGAAAAAACCATGTGAACAATGCTAGCGGATCATACCAAACAGCCGTAGATTGACCGTGATATGAGGACTACCATGGTCCAAAAAACAACTTATGGTCACTATTGAAAAATTGGAATAATCCATTTCCAACTGTTCAAAGGTTGGAATCCAAATTTACAGTGCTTTAGTTTCTGCGTGTAGTACAATAATGTACACAGCGATCGGCAACAATGCTTATTCTCGGTGTGAATTCACCACGTTTTTACACAATATTGAAAGGAATTAACATTATAAAAGAAACTAAATTATTATCTGTAAGTACTAAAGACGTTGTTGGTCATTTCCAAAGGTATTTTTTGATTAATTTCAATCACTTTGTTAACATTTTGTTCTGGTTTGTAACAATGGTACAGTTGAAAATTTGTGTGCACAACTTTCCGTACAACGCTATTGCAATCCGTTTACAGAATACAGGTTCTCTAATTTAGTTGATGTTTCATTAGTAAAAGCAAACAAACAAATGTGTAAATCATTTGGACGAGAACATTATCCTCCACAAAATAAACAAAACTTGTTACCCAGCAAAATAATCAAAACGAAAGTTATATCAAGACTTCTAGATACTGCATTAAACCGGTGACTTCTCCCTGCCCGTTCAATGAGTAAATGTTTTACGCTGAAGTTGGGTGCAGTTGCTAATGGGTTAATGTGATTTCACGTGAACTAATTAGTTTTGTAAACTGTACAAAACTTAGTCTAATTATAAGCTTTCCTCCATGATTCTTCTCTTTAAAGATACAGGCTGAAAGACAAAGTACAGTTGGTAATACAAACAAAAATTAATAAAATAAAATAGTTTTGCTTATTTTGATCGCCACAATTTAAATAAGCCTAATTCATGAAGATGCAGGATTCTTGACATGACATAAATCGTTTTCGCTGTGTTCACTCAAAGGTGACCGCCGAGTTTGACAACAATTTCACAGATTGGTTCGAATGGTATGTTCCTTGTTAACTTGGAGATGGGATTGAATTTGTTCTTCCAAGTGCAAAATGATGTCACGGACATTTAACAGGACATTATGCCGCTAACAAAGTTCGTGTACAAACGCAATGAGATTCTGCGGAAAAGAAAAATAACCATAAGACAAATAACAATCTTGACAGAAACAGTACATGTTTCGAATGTAAGTTCGCAAAGCTTAAACTATAATCAACTTTGTATTTACAATTAAATTTTAATTAGATAGAATTGGTTCCAAAAAGTCAACTATGGCTCTACATGTGCTCTACACTGCATTTGCTTTTAATTAAAGCGTAAAAAATAATAATAAATTAATAAAACAATTCTATACTAAATCACTCAGTGATCGTCTTCTTTTTGAGACAAAGTATAGGATTATCAATTTCATACCAGTACCAATCTTCCCGAGAAACATTTCCGTCTGAAATGCCGATAAAAGCCACAAAGGTGACGACTTGTCTTTTACTGCATGTACTGTTAGTTATTTACAGCCAAGCAGCTCAAAACGCAGAGCGATGAATCCTCTCCACTCAACGGGTACGATGCGAATCTTGACCGCCAAGACGGGCTTGAAGAAGTGCCTTTCCACGACGCTGCTCTTATCGGTGTTCCCATTAAATATCTAGAAGGAATGATGGCATTATTGTCAATTGTCTAGAAAGATATTGTTATCATCTGAACAGAAAACGAAGTTTAATTTAAACTATCAGCATACCTTAATTTGACCAAGTTGGCCTTTTACATCAACAAGACTTGCCGATGAGGGCGGTTCGAACTGCACTTTGTATTTGGTCACCCACTGAAAGTTATGACCATTACGCCCTTGTGTGAGTACCCCGGTGACGTAGGTCGGGTGGCCTAAATCCACCTGTATCCACTGGTTGGTATCCGCTACTCCAGGATGCCATGCTCCTATGATATCATTATTCGAAGGTATCTTGTTGAGACGGCCGCCTGCCGGTGTGCTCATAAGTGAATAACCATCTTGGCGTTCCCAATTACTTGATGCGGAGAGGCTCTCATCGGGTATCGAACCATCTTCAAGACCGAGTTTCTCTGGATTGGAAGAAAAAGATACAATAAATATTGTACACGTAATTTTTACATTGCAGAAACAATCAACAGAAAAGTCAAACTTCTTTACTTCGTCAAAGATGTAATTTACCCCGAATTAAAGCAGATTCAATTATCTGATTACTTACCAAAAACCCAACAGGCCTTCAAAAGGCTGCATTTTTCATTGTCGGAAACACAAGTATTCTGTAGAGCAAGGTATAATATACACAATTTTAAATTATTAGTTTGTTTTATTGTTCTTTGACATGGTTTTTATTCACGCTAAAAATGTACTTGCACCGGAGCCTGATTTAAAAATTTGAACAATAATAGACCGATTGCGTGACCCGCGTCACGTGACCTATTGCGGGCATTAAATGTAAACAAACACGACGTCCTCCATAGGAAAGTGCGTTACTGTACATGACGATTGTTGCATTTAGTTTATTCGATCGAGGCTTTTCTTTCTCAAAATCTGAAAAAAAATCTTCCAGAGCTTGTACCAAGGACCTTCGAGTGGCTGAATAAAGCCAGTAAGGACAGTTCCAGCAAGTCTTGGAAATTGTACAAGTAACGTATAAATGTGCACGACGGACTTGGGCACGACAGAACCTTTAGGCCAGACGACTGCGATCACACACTTTTCAACACAAGTATTTCAAAGTTTTGAAGCTGAATCATCCAAGAAATTGCTTTCCAAAACTGTGTGATCCCTTTGCCTGTTTGAAATGTCGCAAGGCTAGGTATTAATGCTCACTTTGCCAACGTTGTTTGCCCTTTTTACAGTGATTTAGGCCTACATTACAAACAAAATAACAGGCGGGTGGCCACATAGTCGTCCGACGCGGGTAGTTCATAACTCAAAATAAACCTCCTTTGTAGTAGAATACTGGTAGTTTATGAAACAGTAATGTGATTATTATCAATGCCACAACATACAACTTTAATAAGATGACTCAGTAACTGTGTTATTATTACCAAAAGCTGACTTTTGGTGTGATTCTGTCGTTCACGGTATGTATTTGCACGTAGTTTTGCCATCAGCTCAGATGACGTAGTACCCACAATAGGTCACGTGATGACTTGCAAACATTATGACATGCAAACATTGGTCATGCAGTCGGTCTATTAAGACAATAGCAACTTCAGGATTAATTAAATTAAATTAATTGATATAGGTTTACAAAAATACTTCAAAAGGTTTATAAATTGAACAAGGTCCTTACGAAAACGTGGTGAAAAATATCTTTAAAATTTAGTAACAAAAGTAAATTATTTCCTTTTAACCTTGTCAGCATAAATTACACGGAAACGTAGATACAACACAAACAAAGTGTAAATGGATTTTACAAATACCTGATGACAAGTCATTAGTTTTGCAGTTGCATCGTAATACGAAAAAGACAACATTCCTTGAAATCTACCACAGATTTGCTCTGCAGTGGCGTTGTTCATCTGACAGACTTGATTGATGTGATCGTAGTTGAAAGAGAAACACCCATGATGGCTGAGACACCTAACTGAACACATGACGGCAGAGATGCCCGAGATGTTCATGAAGGACTGGCCTAGTAGGGCGTGGTGCTCCACCGGCTGGTACCAGACCTCTCGGTAAAGACCACTTACACTATAAGATGCTGAAACCTCAAGAAGCATCTCAAGCAAGAGGAAAATCAAACCGCTCGCGATGGCCATTTTCTCACCTCGGTAGTGTAGACAGTTGGTGCACTATAACATCTACTGCTAACTCCACGCACTCAGTTAAAATTATGGGCTTTAAAAATAACAAAATGCAGTTTCCGTGGGGTAGATTTAGCCTGGTGTTGATGTTAGCCGTATCCTTTGAGTGCTGGTTGCGACGTGTATACGCACAAAATCGATTGCGAGTTAGGAAATTTATTGCCTTTTAAATTTAAGATACACCGCACAATTTGGGGAATGTTTGGTTGCTGAAAAAAAGGTGTTTGAAACGTAAATAGCTTTTATGTGGAGATGATGTAGTTAAAAATGTTCATTTGAGACATTGGAACATCAGATTATAAACGGATGTTGCTTTTAAATTTGAAGTTGACGTTCTTTTAGGCCCCGGCATTTTCCTTCCAAGACCAGCCCTTTACTATCAAATTTTATTAAAACGACAGTGTATAGCGCTTGGTACACAGATACTGCAGCCCTGGTTTAGATATACAATATCCAACAAATGCTTTCTTGCGAAATGTTTTCATTTTCTATCCGTTGTGAATAAATAAGAAATTAATATTAATATTGCTTCTCTTTACAATTTCCTACCCTAGAAACTCGTATTAGGGCGGTCGGGCTGGCCTTGAATTATTATTTGACAAACGGCTCCACAGACAACGCCGTTGTCATTTATGTCTTACAAACCATGATTTTTTGTCAAACCATTTTTCACGGTTATTAAACAATGTTTTATGATGCTTCCTTTTCTTGGTTTCTAACTACGTTTTATAGTTCTTAAATTTACATAGTTTATCAACCATATTTTATGACGCTTTATTTTCAAGGTTTATAACCCATGTTTGATTATGCTGATGCTTCATTTTCTACGTTTAAATGATGTTTTAATTGGTTTCTAAGCCATAATTTATAAAACACGTTCAATGATGATTCAATTTCCATGGCTTATAACCAACATTTTTAAAATGTTGATCACGTGTTCATAGTTTGTAAACCATAAGTATAAACACTTCATCAAAAACATGGATTATAAAAGCGCAAAACATTACTTTACTGAAAGTTACACCATCAACAAATTGGCAACATTTTCTATGGTTTACACATAACTGTTATAAACCATGGCAAAAAGCATGTATAAAATAATGCGTAAAACAATAAAAGACACAGGGCACCCCATATGACTGGCTCACAGAGCATTAACGGATGATACGTGTGTTGAAAATGAGGCTGTCAAAATAGACTGTGACTCACAGTATTGAGTCAGACTTAATTTTATTTTCATAAGAATTTTAATCACGCTAAAGTTTGTATTAAAATTTAAACAATGACAATTCATTTGTATTATCTAATTGCAGCTAAATGAAGTATTTTACATGCAAGCAGCATTTCGTGGCGTCATGATAATTTCATTGAAAAAGGTGAATACAACGTTTTTCAAATAAATATTAATGTTGTTTTCACGTGAATTAATTAACAGTTCTAAACTAACTTATTTTAACTACTAAGTAAAATCATCAGCTGTGAGAGTGGTGAGAGCGGATGAGAGTGACCCTCCGACGTCTTGCGGCCGATGAGGGCGCGCCAACCGGTTTATTTAATTAAAAAGATGCACATTATGTGAATAAATAATGTAGGTTCCCGGAATTGTTTTCTTCTACCTGTCACATTACAAAGCAATAGGCCGATTGCGCGACCTACGTCACGTGACCCCTGTTGGGTTAAAAATGTAAACACACATGTAATCTTCCATAGGAAAGGGTGGTACGGTACACTACCACGACAAATGCCTTTATGGCACAATTTACCGGATAAACTGATATTCACAGATAACTGCACACAAATATTTCACCGGGTTCTGTTTATGAGGTTTGTACACTTTCATTCGCCCTTTTGTTTATTTAATGTTCACGAATCATGTCAGCCGATGTTTGGCTACGGCTTTAACCCTGGCACTCATTGCATGTCGTCACAATGTTGCAAACTGTAGTAAATGGTGCCCAGATAAGAATATAAATTATTCTCTAAACGCATATAATGAGAGACTTTGGAACGCTAGGTGACGACAGACGTACCAACTTACTTTCCACTTCGTGTGTAGTTCTGAGCATGTGCAACTTTCTGACACAGTTGACTTACCATGGTAAATCTGCTGCCACCTAGCGTCCTCAAAAGTCTCCCATTTTGGACAACTATTTATGTTTTAATTTAGACACACGGGGTTGAGTTTTCACTTTCAATAAGTACCCTGACTTCTTGTATGAAAACTACGCATACCGAAAGCTCAGTTTTTAAATTGATCATAATCGTGAGTTTCCTTGACGGATTGGGTATCCATAATGGGACGTATGAAAGAGTCTTACGTCATCCACGGTGGTAGAAGGGCGATCGCAAATGAAAGGTAGATAATGAACTGAGCTGTGGTATGGAAGAGTGTAATTGGCGGTGTCTCCCTCCTATGGTAGAAACTTTTTTTTTCTTTTTCGAGGCATCAGAGTCGTCACTCTTGTTTGTTTTAGTAACTCTGTGGGATCGGGAGCGACCAATGAACAACTTAATATGTCTCCCTCCCCCCAAAATGACCAACAAGTTCAGGAAGACGGCTGCAATTCGCCAGACACTGTCTGCGACACCAAGAGTGCCCTGCCTAGCCGAACCATCATGAGGGAATTTTGGAGGATGCATCGTGGGCGTCCTAACAAAACCATGGTTAAGACTCTGATGGAGGACAGTGGCACCGTGACTGCTGATGAACTCAAGATACTGATGATGGAATGGGACATGTGGCGCATCTGTCATCGCACCCGACGCAAACGCAAGTTGTAATTTATAGATAGAGGCATTGGGGGTGACTAGAAATTTCCTTTCAAAAGAAACCATATGATGTAATAGTACGTTTTAAAACTGAAAAAAGTGACAAACTTTATTTTTATTACAGAAAATTCCCCCAAAATTGAGTCAAATTACTCATTGTCTTTTTCATATTAAAAAATGACACAATTAGGGACATTTTTGAGTTCATCCAAAGTGTGTATCCTTTTTGCACATGTAATTTTTCCAACAATACTTCGGGGAATGAAAATATAATTATTTGTTTTGGGAAACATTGTAATTACAAGGGCTTCGTTTAATTTAGTCACTGTAGCGCCCGAAACCGCCCAATATAATAACACACCTTGTATTTCAGGTTTTACACATGCTAGCGGATCACACCAAACAGCCGTAGATTGACCGTGATCTGAGGACTACCATGGTTCAAAACAAAACTTATGGTCACCATTGAACAAATGGAATAATCCATTTCCAAAGGTTCAAAGGTTGGAAACCAAATAAACATTGCTTTAGTTTCTCTGTGTAGTACAAACCGTATTGTATGTACAATGCATTTAATGCACATTAATAAATACCTAGGACAGTTTGTGGATTCTGATTGGTCAAAATGTGATCACGTGGGGGTGTATTAACGGCGATATAAAGACCGGCTAACAAAACAAGAAAATTTTAGCCGTTTATTTCGTTAAAAAGGTATTTATTAATGGGAATAACAGTGCGAGGACCCGGTCTTCACTGCTTGGTAATGACCTTGGGTGGTGGCTGGCTGCTGTTAACGACCGCGCCTCCGGCTTGGTCGTTAACAGCGGCCAGCCACCACCCCGGTCATTACCAAGCAGTAAAGACCGGGTCCTCGCACTGTTATTCCCTAAATAATGTACACAGCGATCGGCAACAATGCTTATTCTCAATGCTTATGCTTTTCACACATCGGTGTAAGGCAAATTGAAATTTATATTCATTCCCCCGATGCAAATATTAACATCTATCTAATGCTTATTCTCGTTGTGAATTCACCACATTTTTACACATTATTGAAAGGAATGTACATTACAAAAGAAACTAAATTATTATCTGTAAGTGCTAAAGACGTTGTTGGTCATTTCCAAAGGTATTTTTTGATTAATTTCAATCACTTTGTTAACATTTTGTTCTGGTTTGTTACGATGGTACAGTTGAAAAATTTGTGTGCACAACTTTCCGTACAACGCTATTGCAATCCGTTTACAGAATACAGGTTCTCTAATTTAGTTGATGTTTCATTAGTAAAAGCAAACAAACAAATGTGTAAATCATTTGGACGAGAACATTATCCTCCACAAAATAAACAAAACTTGTTACCCAGCAAAATAATCAAAACGAAAGTTATATCAATACTTCTAGATACTGCATTAAACCGGTGACTTTTCCCTGCCCGTTCAATGAGTAAATGACTTACGCTGAAGTTGTGTGCAGTTGCTAATGGGTTAATGTGATTTCACGTGAACTAATTAAGTTTTGTAAACTGTATAAAACTTAGTCTAATTATAAGCTTTCCTCCATGATTGTTTTCTTTAAAGATACAGGCTGAAAGACAAAGTACAGTTGGTAATACAAACAAAAATTAATAAAATAAAATAGTTTTGCTTATTTTGATCGCCACAATTTAAATAAGCCTAATTCGTGAAGATGCAGGATTCTTGACATGACATAAATCGTTTTCGCTGTGTTCACTCAAAGGTGACCGCCGAGTTTGACAACAATTTCACAGATTGGTTCGAATGGTATGTTCCTTGTTAACTTGGAGATGGGATTGAATTTGTTCTTCCAAGTGCAAAATGATGTCACGGACATTTAACAGGACATTATGCCGCTAACAAAGTTCGTGTACAAACGCAATGAGATTCTGCGGAAAAGAAAAATAACTATAAGATAAATAACAATCTTGACAAAAACAGTACATGTTTCGAATGTAAGTTCGCAAAGCTTAAACTATAATCAACTTTGTATTTACAATTAAATTTTAATTAGATAGAATTGGTTCCAAAAAGTCAACTATGGCTCTACATGTGCTCTACACTGCATTTGCTTTTAATTAAAGCCTAAAAAAATAATAATAAATTAATAAAACAATTCTATACTAAATCACTCAGTGATCGTCTTCTTTTTGAGACAAAGTATAGGATTATCAATTTCATACCAGTACCAATCTTCCCGAGAAACATTTCCGTCTGAAATGCCGCTAAAAGCCACAAAGGTGACGACTTGTCTTTTACTGCACGTACTGTTAGTTATTCACAGCCAAGCAGCTCAAAACGCAAAGCGATGAACTCTCTCCACTCAACGGGTACGATGCGAATCTTGACCGCCAAGACGGGCTTGAAGAAGCGCCTCTCCACGACGCTGTTCCTATCGGTGTTGCCATCAAATATCTAGAAGGAATGATGGCATTATTGTCAATTGTCTAAAAAAATATTGTTATCATCTGAACAGAATACGAAGTTTAATTTAGGCTGTATCAGCATACCTTAATTTGACCAAGTAGGCCTTTCACATCAACAAGACTTGCCGATGAGGGCGGTTCGAACTGCACTTTGTACTTGGTCACCCACTGAAAGTTATGACCATAACGCCCTTGTGTGAGGACCCCGGTGACGTAGGTCGGGTGGCCTAAATCCACCTGTATCCACTGGTTGGTATCCGCTACTCTAGGATGCCATGCTCCTATGGTATCATTATTCGAAGGTATCTTGTTGAGACGGCCGCCAGCCGGTGTGCTCATAATTGAATAACCATCTTGGCGTTCCCAATTACTTGATGCGGAGAGGCTCTCATCGGGGATCGAACCATCTTCAAGACCGAGTTTCTCTGGATTGGAAGAAAAAGATACAATAAATATTGTACACGTAATTTCTACATTGCAGAAACAATCAACAGAAGAGTCAAACTTCTTTACTTCGTCAAAGATGTAATTTACCACGAATTAAAGCAGATTCAATTATCTGATTACTTACCAAAAACCCAACAGGCCTTCAAAAGGCTGCATTTTTCATTGTCGGAAACACAAGTATTCTGTAGAGCAAGGTATATACACAATTTTAAATTAGTAGGTTTTTTTTATTGTTATTTGACATGGTTTTTATTCACGCTAAAAATGTACTTGCACCTGAGCCTGATTTAAAAATTTGAACAATAATAGACCGATTGCGTGACCCGCGTCACGTGACCTATTGCGGGCATTAAATGTAAACAAACACGACGTCCTCTATAGGAAAGTGCGTTACTGTACATGACGATTGTTGCATTTAGTTTATTCGATCGAGGCTTTTCTTTCTCAAAATCTGTAAAAAATATTCCAGAGTTTGTACCAGGGACCTTCGAGTGGCTGAATAAAGCCAGTAAGGACAGTTCCAGCAAGTCTTGAAAATTGTACAAGTAACGTATAAATGTGCACGACTGACTAGTGCACGACAGAACGTTTAGGTCAGACTACTGCGATCACACACTTTTTAACACAATTATTTTCAAAGTTTTGAAGCTGAATCATCCAAAGAAGTTGCTTTCCAAAAGTGTGATCCCTTTGCCTGTTTGAAATGTCGCAAGGCTAGGTATCAGTGCTCACTTTGCCAACGTTCTTTACCCTTTTTACAGTGATTTAGGCCTACATTACAAACAAAATAACAGGCGGGTGGCTACATAGTCGTCCGACGCGGGTAGTTCATAACTCAAAATAAACCTCCTTTGTAGTAGAATACTGGTAGTTTATGAAACAGTAATGTGATTAATATCAATGCCACAACATACAACTTTAATAAGATGACTCAGTAACTGTGTTATTATTACCAAAAGCTGACTTTTGGTGTGACTCTGTCGTTCACGGCATGTATTTGCACGTAGTTTTGCCATCAGCTCAGATGACATAGTACCCACAATAGGTCACGTGATGACTTGCAAACATTATGACATGCAAACATTGGTCATGCATTCGGTCTATTAAGACAATAGCAAAATGGGGGATTTATTAAATTAAATTAATTGATTTAGGTTTACAAAAATACTTCAAAAAGTTTATACATTGACCAATGTCCTTACAAAAACGTGGTGAACAAATTTTTTAAATTTGGTAACAAAAGTAAATTATTTCCTTTTAACCTTGCAAGTATAAATTACACGGAGACGTAGATACAACACAAAAAAAAGTGTGAATGAATTTTACAAATACCTGATGACAAGTCATTGGTTTTGCAGTTGCGTCGTAATACGAAAAAAACAGCATTCCTTGGAACTTGTCGCAGACTTGCTCTGCAGTGGCGTTGTTCATCTGACAGACTTGATTGATGTTATCGTAGTTGAAAGAGAAACATCCATGATGGCTGAGACACCGAACTGAACACCTGACGGCAGAGATGCCCGTGATATTCTTGAAGGACTGACCGAACAGGGCGCTGTGCTCTACCTGCTGGTGGCAGACCTCTCGGTAAAGACCGCTAACACTATAAGATGCTGAAACCTCAATAAAAATATCAAGCAGAAAGAAAATCAAACTACTCGCGATTGCCATTTTTTTTCAACCCGTCAGATCCAGAGTAGATAGTCGGTGTAGCAAATAATCTACTGCTAAAAACTGCTGAATTCATGGGCTATAATAATAATTAAGTCTTGCAATCCAGCGAACAATTAAGGCTCCTGCTGATATCAGATGAATCATTTTACTTCTGGTTGTTACGTGTACTATATTACAAGTTAATTGCTTTTTAAGTTAAGGTGCATCGTGCGATTTCTGTCATTTTGTCGATAAAATGGGTTTTGGAATATTAAGAAGCTTTCTGTGAAGATGTGGAAGTTAATAATTTTGATGAGGCCCCGGCATTTTGTCAAAAGACCAGCCCTTTAAAATCAGTGCTAATTATAACGCTCAGTGTGTAGCGCTTGGTACACATAATATACTCAACTGCAGCCCTGTTTTAGATAAACAACTGTCGCTATCCCCACTATTTTGAGAAATGTTTTCTTTTTCTATTCTCAGTGAATAATACTTCAAATACATTTTAAAACTGTTTTTACTTACAATTTCCAACGCCCGGAAACTCGTACTAGGCCTTGTTGTGATTTTGTGTTTGAAATATTTTTTTTTTCATGAATCGTAAATTTTGTCTTTTTGACAAAAATAAAAAATAAATAAATAAATAAATGAATAAATAAATAAATAAGAATAAAAGGCATCTTTAAATGAAATTCTTTTCTCAGAAAAAAAATCGGCAGGTAATAAATACTACAAGAAAAACGGATTCATTTCTAGTACGTGTCTGTAAAAAAGCTGCTGAATAGCCTGGCTCATCAAGCATAGACTGATACGTGTGTTGAAATGAGGCTGATAATTAGACTGGCTCACAGAGTATATATAGACTGATACGTGTGTTGAAATGGGGCTGATAATTAGACTGGCTCACAGTGTATAGACTGATACTTGTGTTGAAAATGAGGCTGATAAATAGACTGGCTCACAGAGTATAGACTGATACGTGTGTTGGAAATGAGGGTGATAAATTGACTGGCTCACAGAGTATAGACTGATACGTGTGTTGAACAGAGGCTGACAATTAGTCTGGCTCACATAGTGTAGACTGATACGTGTGTTGAACAGAGGCTGACAATTAGACTGGTTCAAAGAGTATAGACTGATATGTGTGCTGAAATTGAGGCTGTCAAATAGACTGACTCATTGAGCAAAGACTGATACGTGTGTTGAAAATGAGGCTGACAATTAGACTGGCTCAAAGAGTATAGACTGATATGTGTGCTGAAAATGAGGCTGTCAAATAGACTGACTCATTGAGCAAAGACTGATACGTGTGTTGAAAATGAGGCTGACAATTAGACTGGCTCAAAGAGTATAGACTGATATGTGTGTTGAAAATGAGGCTGTCTAATAGACTGACTCATCAAGCAAAGACTGATACGTGTGTTGAAAATGAGGCTGACAATTAGACTGGCTCAAAGAGTATAGACTAATATGTGTGTTGAAAATGAGGCTGTCAAATAGACTGACTCATCGAGCATATACTTACACGTGTGTTGAAAATGAGGCTGACAATTAGACTAGCTCAAAGAGTATAGACTGATATGTGTGTTGAAAATTAGGCTGTCAAATAGACTGACTCATCGAGCATAGACTGATATGTGTGTTGAAAATTAGGCTGACAATTAGACTGGCTCACAGAGTATAGACTAATACGTGTGTTGAACAGAGGCTGACAATTAGACTGGCTCAAAGAGTATAGACTGATATGTGTGTTGAAAATGAGGCTGTCAAATAGACTGACTCATCGAGCAAAGACTGATACGTGTGTTGAAAATGAGGCTGACAATTGGACTGGCTCAAAGAGTATAGACTGATATGTGTGTTGAAAATGAGGCTGTCAAATAGACTGACTCATCGAGCAAAGACTGATACGTGTGTTGAAAATGAGGCTGACAATTAGACTGGCTCAAAGAGTATAGACTAATATGTGTGTTGAAAATGAGGCTGTCAAATAGACGGACTCATCGAGCATAGACTTATACGTGTGTTGAAAATGAGGCTGACAATTAGACTGGCTCAAAGAGTATAGACTGATATGTGTGTTGAAAATGAGGCTGTCAAATAGACTGACTCATCAAGCAAAGACTGATACGTGTGTTGAAAATGAGGCTGACAATTAGACTGGCTCAAAGAGTATAGACTAATATGTGTGTTGAAAATGAGGCTGTCAAATAGACTGACTCATCGAGCATATACTTACACGTGTGTTGAAAATGAGGCTGACAATTAGACTAGCTCACAGAGCATAGACTGATACGTGTGTTGAAAATGAGGCTGATAATTAGATTGGCTCACAGAGTATAGACTGATACGTGTGTTGAATTGAGGCTGATAATTAGACTGGCTCACAGAGTATAGACTGATACGTGTGTTGAAAATGAGGCTGATAAATAGACTGGCTCACAGAGTATAGACTGATACGTGTGTTGAAAATGAGGCTGATAAATAGACTGGCTCACAGAGTATAGACCGATACGTGTGTTGAACAGAGGCTGACAATTAGACTGGCTCAAAGAGTATAGACTGATATGTGTGTTGAAAATTAGGCTGTCAAATAGACTGACTCATCGAGCATAGACTGATACGTGTGTTGAAAATGAGGCTGACAATTAGACTGGCTCACAGAGTATAGACTAATACGTGTGTTGAACAGAGGCTGACAATTAGACTGGCTCAAAGAGTATAGACTGATATGTGTGTTGAAAATGAGGCTGTCAAATAGACTGACTCATCGAGCAAAGACTGATACGTGTGTTGAAAATGAGGCTGACAATTGGACTGGCTCAAAGAGTATAGACTGATATGTGTGTTGAAAATGAGGCTGTCAAATAGACTGACTCATCGAGCAAAGACTGATACGTGTGTTGAAAATGAGGCTGACAATTAGACTGGCTCAAAGAGTATAGACTGATATGTGTGTTGAAAATGAGGCTGTCAAATAGACTGACTCATCAAGCAAAGACTGATACGTGTGTTGAAAATGAGGCTGACAATTAGACTGGCTCAAAGAGTATAGACTAATATGTGTGTTGAAAATGAGGCTGTCAAATAGACTGACTCATCGAGCATATACTTACACGTGTGTTGAAAATGAGGCTGACAATTAGACTAGCTCACAGAGCATAGACTGATACGTGTGTTGAAAATGAGGCTGATAATTAGATTGGCTCACAGAGTATAGACTGATACGTGTGTTGAATTGAGGCTGATAATTAGACTGGCTCACAGAGTATAGACTGATACGTGTGTTGAAAATGAGGCTGATAAATAGACTGGCTCACAGAGTATAGACTGATACGTGTGTTGAAAATGAGGCTGATAAATAGACTGGCTCACAGAGTATAGACTGATACGTGTGTTGAACAGAGGCTGACAATTAGACTGGCTCAAAGAGTATAGACTGATATGTGTGTTGAAAATTAGGCTGTCAAATAGACTGACTCATCGAGCATAGACTGATACGTGTGTTGAAAATGAGGCTGACAATTAGACTGGCTCACAGAGTATAGACTAATACGTGTGTTGAACAGAGGCTGACAATTAGACTGGCTCAAAGAGTATAGACTGATATGTGTGTTGAAAATGAGGCTGTCAAATAGACTGACTCATCGAGCAAAGACTGATACGTGTGTTGAAAATGAGGCTGACAATTGGACTGGCTCAAAGAGTATAGACTGATATGTGTGTTGAAAATGAGGCTGTCAAATAGACTGACTCATCGAGCAAAGACTGATACGTGTGTTGAAAATGAGGCTGACAATTAGACTGGCTCAAAGAGTATAGACTGATATGTGTGTTGAAAATGAGGCTGTCAAATAGACGGACTCATCGAGCATAGACTTATACGTGTGTTGAAAATGAGGCTGACAATTAGACTGGCTCACAGAGTATAGACTAATACGTGTGTTGAACAGAGGCTGACAATTAGACTGGCTCAAAGAGTATAGACTGATATGTGTGTTGAAAATGAGGCTGTCAAATAGACTGACTCATCGAGCAAAGACTGATACGTGTGTTGAAAATGAGGCTGACAATTAGACTGGCTCAAAGAGTATAGACTGATATGTGTGTTGAAAATGAGGCTGTCAAATAGACTGACTCATCGAGCAAAGACTGATACGTGTGTTGAAAATGAGGCTGACAATTAGACTGGCTCAAAGAGTATAGACTAATATGTGTGTTGAAAATGAGGCTGTCAAATAGACGGACTCATCGAGTATAGACTTACACGTGTGTTGAAAATGAGGCTGACAATTAGACTGGCTCACAGAGCATAGACTGATACGTGTGTTGAAAATGAGGCTGATAATTAGACTGGCTCACAGAGTATAGGCTGTTACGTGTATTGAAAATGAGGTGTCAAATAGACTGGCTCACAGAGCATAGACTGATACGTGTGTTGAAAATGAGGCTGTCAAATAGACTGACTCATCGAGCATAGACTTATACGTGTGTTGAAAACGAGGCTTACAAATAAACTGGCTCACGGATCTGACTGGAATCAGGAATAGTCTTCACTGGAATCGGGGATAATCTAGAGGATCATGGGGTTGACTGGAAACAGTATCTTCTATTCAGTAGACAGTCGGTGAAGGAACAGCGATGGGGAACTAGATGTCTCAAGTAAGGGTTGTAGTGAGATCGGCCCTCTGACTAGTGCCGGATCTCTTGCGGCAGTGGGTCCCGCGACGGGCCGAGACTAACCGGTCGCTGCGCCGGTGCCGCCGGGCTATGGTGTTGGAGATGGTGCCTTTAAAATCTCAGGTAAGCTTAGAGATGATTGAAGAACAGGAGCTAGCTTCCGTTGAGTTCCTCAATACCCAGATCTTCCACCAATGTGACGCTTACCAAAAACACACCATGACACTGTTGTTCTGTGGACGAAGATAAACATGTTTTTAATGGTCTTCATCATGAACAAGATGATCAAATGATCAAATACAAATATTAATTATCAAAATACACAATTATAATTATTTACTTCAAGACAATTTCCGCGGTTCGCGCCAAAACTCTAGGCAGCATCCGCCATCTTGGATTGTCATCCATCTTGGATTGTCATCCATATGAAAACTAAGGTAAAAACTAATCCAAATTACAACATATTCAACAAATATACAGACTAAATGAAAACTTAGAGGTACCTTAATCTAAAGAAAGGGCGTAAAGTAAAACGAGCCTGTCTTGGCCACATAAATAATCGTTAAGTAGGTAAACGTTTGCCACCAAAATGTTAGGCAAACGGGGGAATAAATCAAGAGAAATACAGCAATTATTCTCAAACCAAGCCAACAATAAACGAATAATGACTGTAGCTAATCTAAGTGGATGATATTAATGGAATATAGATGAAAATGCAATAAAAAGATAATTACCTGTGGATGAAGATAAACATGTCTTTAATGGTCTTCGTCATGAACAAGAATGATGAAGCCCGCGAAAAATCAACCGCTGAGGGCGCTAGTGAGATGATTACGTAATACTTAAAGTCAACCAAATAAAGGCTTCATGGGAAAAACTATTATTTATGTCCGTCACATAATGATACGTGTATTGAAAATGAGACTGCCAAATAGCCTGCAGTTTGGAAGCAGGTTATTTTTTGAAAATAGAAATTCACTTAATGTAGTCGTCAAAGCAAGATGATTATGCATGAATATAAATATCAAATTTCCGAACTAGTCGAGGAGTAAACTTCTTTGATCTAAATCTTGACTGATCCTGATACGCAGATCAGATTGTTTGAATTTGTTTATTTAGAATCACTAATTGAATATTCAACAGTCTTAGCTACCGAGCTGTTTCGTCAACGGGCATGTTCAGTGGTCGACAGACTGAACATCTACTCTAGAATGTCGGTGGTCGTGGGTTCGAATCCCACCTGCCTAGTATGACTGTGGATTGTTTCCTCAGCTCGGGGAAAGCATTGAGTATGCAGTGCTTATTACACATCGGTGTAAGGGTCAAGCAAACAACAATACTCTTCGTAACTTATTAGACACCGTTTGTCAGTAATTGTGTCTCTAAAGCAACAACCGTATCCTTTTTTTATTAAAATACAAAAGGTAAACTGTATTACATGAATTGAACAAATACACAAATCCCTAGAACCCTAAATGAGGGTTACGTTGGAGGGGCATTCTACAAGTACTTTTAATTTAATTAAGTTTTTTAATTAGTTTCAATCTGGTACCATTATAATTCAACAAGTTAATGACGCTGGAAATCGTCTACAAAAACTGAAAGTCTGAAAAAACGTCAAGGTCGGAAAATAGCACTTGAAGACCCATGAAATTTATCATAGCTTATTACGATTTCTGCAATCGAAACAAGCCCCGTAGTTTTGACTGAAGAGGCAAAATATTTGAATATTCATAAAAAAAAAAAATCATTACAAGACACAATGTCTGTTCCGATTATAAGGTCGTGCAACTAATTATAATCTCCTTGACAAATTGCCATATAGCTCAAAATAGATCAAATTAGTTCCAAAAAGCAAACTATTTTTAGTCTTTATGGCAAATGCATTTGCTTTGAAATCGAAACTGTTAAAATCATCAAATAGAACAATCTAAATATCTATCAACTCATTAAGTAATCGTCCTTTGTTTCAAAGATAAAGTATAATTTATGACTAAATTAATAAATAATTATCGAAAAAAAGGGTGATTTATAATTTCAATCTTAAAGCTCATACCAGTACCGAATCCCCCGAAAATATTTCCATCTAAAAATGTTGATAAAGTTGTATCATGTTGTATCATACGTTCAATTAGACCCTGCCGTATAGGATCGCGCAGCGGGCGACTGCACCATTGTAAACAAATTGTGTTTACTCAACAACGGTACGGTCAAAAATCGCGAAATTTCACAAGTTCCTCAATGGAACATAGCCAGATAATACTATTACCAGCAAAATTAGCTTGGGGTGGGTATTCGACCTACAGTCACCACGACCATGTAAAATCGTTTTTTTTTTTACGGCATACTACTCAGTAAACTGGTAAGCAGTGGAAACATTTGTACAATATTGTTTGGCCTTTTTTTTTCTTTCTTTTTTTTTTTTTTTTTTTTTTTTTTTTTTTTTTTTTTTTTTTGGGGGGGGGGTTCTGGGGATTCATTGAACCTTTCTGAGTCTATTGATACCATGTTAGAAGAGTTTGTGAGCAGACAAAAACAGTTTTACTCGCAATTTTACCGCTACAGTCGCTGACTGCACGACCGTGAAAAATCGTGGAGGGAACTACTATAATATCATTACAAAAATAGACTAAGTGATTCACACTCAAGACAAAGACTTCACGATATTGATGATACTGAGGCCAAAAGTCTGCTTGTGTCGTTATATGTCATAATGGTTTTTAACGCTAATGCAAATTGATTTGATGCGATTGATTTTATATTTCAGTAATAAATTCAGTAACAAAGGTGGCAGTGTTGGTCTTTTGCCGCACGTAACTTATTTACAGCCAAGCAGCTCAAAACGGAGAGCGATGAACTCTCTCCACTCAACGGGTACAATGCGAATCTTGACCGCCAAGAAGCGCCTCTTCACGATGCTGTATATATCGTTGTTGCCATTGAAAATATAGAAGGAATGATAACATAAAAAATGCATAATTGTCAAATGTGAAAAGAGAGACTTGTATCATCTAAAAAAAAAAATGAAATTAAATGGATGCTGTATTAGCATACCTGAGTTTGACCAAGTTGGTCTTTCACATCATCACATGCCGGTGAGGGCGGTTCTAACTGCACTTTGTACTTGGTTACTGGTAGGCTCTATTATATCGCCCTTGTGTGAGTACCCTAGTGACGTAGGTTGGGTGGCCTATATATGCCTGTATCCACTGGTTGGTATCCGCTACGTTAGGATGCCATGCTCATATGATAGCATAATGCGCTTATATCTTGTTGAGACGGCCACCAGCCTGTGTTGCTATTCGTTCGCCTTTCCAGTTACTTGATGCAGTTCCAGTTACTTGATGCAGAGAGGCTCTCATCGGGGATCGAACCATCTTCAAGACCGAGTTTTTCTGGATTCGAACAAAAATACACACAATTTCTTTTACACATAATGCCGACAATGCAGAAAAGAATAAACAGAAAATACAAACTTTTTTACAACACCAAAGATGTTACATCATTCCGATTTAAAACAAATCATTATCCGATTACTCACCAAAACCTCAACAGGTCTTCAAAAGGGTGCTTTTTCCAAGAGAATGTTTAGCCATCACTAGATATCACCTAGGTATTTTGGGCAACAGAAGACGACCATGGGGCGCTCAGGAATTGTTGAACGCAACCTGTTAGAGGAGTGAAGAATATGCATCTTGTCATTGAGGATAGATGAAAGCTTGGGTAGTTTAGGGTGGAAAGTAGTAACCAGAGAAACTATTGGTCGGGGTTCTCTTGGTACCCGTATTGGCCAACAGAGTATGGCGAGGTATTCCAAAGGCTTTGTTGATGGCAAGTTGGACCCTTCGTTTGCTATGACCCCTGGAAACAAGGTGGTGCCTTAAGTCAGATGAACGCCTTTCGTACAGAGTATCTGTGGCGCAGATACGTCTTATACGTAAGGCCTGACTGTAGGCAATTGCCTCTTTGCAATATATATTTATATAAATATTAATTGGGGTGAGCAAAGAAAATTTGGCTGATGCAGGACTCGAATACCGTTCGAGCGTTCTAACCAACTGAGCTAACCAGCCCTATGTCGGTGGGCGGTCCTGTGTGTAACAATATCACTTGTCTATTTCTACACCCGCCAACAGAGGGCGCTGTTGAAGGTTCTTCTCCCCATGGTTTCCCATAACTTAGTTCTGTCTCCAACCTGTACATTTCCTCCTGACGTTTATTGACTTCCAGTCAGAAGCCAAACCGTATCTGCCGATAAGCCAGGGATCAGCCCCCGGGTGAGATGCAAACAACCTGGTAAACGGCAGTAGCGGGGATACACAACGAATGGATACAGCTTTTTACGTGGATTTACACAAAAAGGATATAGGAAATTGACTGGGAAATATTATATTAATTGGGGTGAGCAAAGAAAACTATATGTATAATAATTGTGTTCCTAGATTCAATATTTTAAACCACAATGGTGAAACCAAGGTTGCAAAACGTCTATATTTGGAAGACTTGCTTTCAACAACGTGTGTGTATACCAGCTTTTTAATTAAAGCAGTTTCCATCGGGCCATTGATTTTTGTGACGTAAGATGACCAGAATGGAGAAACCACGGCAACGGAATCTCTGGCAGTCTAATTTGGTACACGATTCTCAAGGAGTGGGAGTAGATATCGTTTGTGTTCATGAACTCGTCATTAAAAGCCGGTGTGAGAAAATGGCCATCTTAAGTAGTTTGATTTTCCTCTTGCTAGGGATGTTTCTTGAGGTTTCATCATCCAGTGGTGTCTATCGAGGGGCCGTGTACCAGCCGGTAGCGCACCAAGCCCTACTAGGCCAGTCCTTTGTGAATATCTCGGGCATCTCTGCCATCAGGTGTGCTGCTCGGTGTCTCAGGCATCATGAATGTTTCTCTTTCAACTACGATCACGTCAATCAAGTCTGTCAGATGAACAACGCCACTGCAGATAAAGTTAGATTTCAAACAATGTCAAGTGTTTCGTATTACCACACAATTGCAAAACCAATGACTTGCCAGGTAGGTGCATTCAATTTCTGTAACCAGGTGCGGATTAAATTGGTGGGCGCAGCCGGGCGCACGCCCCTGTTATTTTCGTATACTAATAATATATAAATAACGAGTAGAATAGTAAATAACGAATAGAGCAAATCCCTAACTTCAAAATGGGTAAAAGCTTAATGTGCAAAACGCTATTGAAATGTCCTGATTGCACCAGAGACAACCTGATATTTCAACATACCCCATGCCCTAAAAATTCAATCATGTCATGGAAATTGCACAAACATTTTCTAGGCTACACACATTATTTCCCTATTATTTTGTCAATGTCACGTTCATTCTTTCGTTTTTTTGACCAAATCCAAAATTGGCATAATTTGTCTTTTTTTTTTTAAGGAATCTTGCAGTATTTTGTTGTCTTACTTCAATTAAAAAATACGGCTGGATGTTGCGTTAAAATTGTTTTTGTAAACTTTTTCCAGACTAATAATATGGCATCCAGCAACGGGAAATGTGCTATTTTGAAGTCATGTAGTAATTCCGGTAAGTCATGTTTTTGAATGAAAACTTGTTTTTGTTTAGTTCAAATAAAACAATTGCTTTGTAATGTGACAGGTAGAAGAAAACAAAGCCGGGAACCTATATTATTCATTCACATAATTTGCATCTTTTTTAAACAAACCGGTTGGCGCGCCCTCATCGGCTGCAAGGCGTCGGAGGGTCACTCTCACCTCTGACTTCGAAAGACAAACTACTAGAGAGCTGTTTTTTGTTTGTTTGTTTGTTTGTTTGTTTGCTTGTTTGCTTGTTTGTTTTACTACAGTTTTTCAGTAGTTTTCAAGTTGGGACCGGAGAGTCCCGTCTTTTTGGTTTAAGGAATCTACTTAAATCCCGTTTTGATTTCTACTCCTAAGTTTGCCTTTAAGCCTAGTAGGTAATATTGTGCTTGTTTTTTTTTTTTTTACTTTAAACTTGTAAATATTCCTGATTTAGTTGAGTAATTGTCTAAGTTCGTTAACTATTTCAAGATGGCTGACGAGCATTTCACCTTTGGCGGAAACTCGCCAGTAGACAATTTAGTTTGCCTTTATTTATACATTTTTATTTGTCATCCAATCATAATCTTTGGCAAATTATTTATTATAGATAGTCTTCATCCTAGTTCGGGATTTATTTATTTGATTTGTTCCATTCTAAAGCGAATACTTTCCGAGTTGAGATACTTATTTATTGATTGATTTATTTCTTCTTTATACTGGGTGTTCCATTCAGTGCTTACAAAGCGCTGATCTCCCATGGGTCCCAGTAACATGATACAAGCACTTAAAAAAAACACGATAACATTAGGGGAAAAGCCCGCTCCCGCCAGTTTGTGAGACTGTTGCGTATTGTTTTAATAGTATCATTGACATGTTTCCCCCTTTTTTTTGACGCACAATTTATTGTTTTAGTTTAAAGTGACTGTCACCTCTGACGTCGAAAGACAATTTACTACCGTACTTTCTCCGTCTACTTTCAGAAATAAACGCCTAGAGAGCAAATAATATAAGATGGTCGTTTCCCACATTTTTGATCACTCTTAAAACCGGTCACAATAATATAACTCTTATCTTATGAACAATTTCTGCAATAATCTGGACTGTGCACAATCTAGTTTTGTTTTTTCTTATCCCCGAATCCAGAGAAACTCGGTCTTGAAGATGGTTCGATCCCCGATGAGAGCCTCTCCGCATCAAGTAACTATAAAGGCCGACGAATATCAACACTGGCTGGTGGCCGTCTCAACAAGATACCCCCTCAGTCTGATATCATGGGAGCATGGCAGCCTAAGGGAACGGATACCAACCCGTGGATACAGGTGGATTTAGGCAACCCGACCTATGTCACTGGGGTACTCACACAAGGGCGATATGCGGATGGTGGAATTGCCCAGTGGGTGACCAAGTACAACGTGCAGTTCGAACCGCCCTCACCGGCATATCTTATTGATGTGAAAGACCAACTAGGTCAAACTCAGGTATGCTGATATCACCTCCATTTATTTTCAAATATATTTTACAGATGATAAAAACCTCGTTACTCAATTAACACTTTGCTATTTATCGCCCCTTCTAGATGTTCAATGGCAACACCGATAGAAACAGCATCGTGGAGAGGCTCCTCTTCAAGCCCGTCTTGGCGGTCAAGATTCGCATCGTGCCCGTTGAGTGGAACTACGCAATCGCTCTTCGTTTTGAGCTGCTTGGCTGTAAATAAATGCAGCAACAAATTTAGCGCCACCTTTGTAGCGGAGGAGACAAAAAACGTTACTACGTTTGGATCAGCGTCAAAGTTGTTTTTATCGTGTGACCTTACAGTGAAGCTACATGTAATGATTGTTGTTTTTTGTTTTAGTTTTTTTTCGCAAGAATTTTTTCAACGGCATACTTAAAAATTGGTATAACAAAATAAATATGAGATATTTTTGGTTTCTGGAAGAGTAAATTTTTCACATTTTTGTTCTAAAAAAGTATACTTGTCTCCTTTTTGAAAAAAAAATGAAACCGGGGTTTCCATGACAACCATTTCTTTGACCTTATGTCACTCGTTTTTTATGTTTTGAATGATTTTGTTGTTGTAGACTTTTTTAACGTAGTTTCCACTATTTTTGACTTAAATTTTGTGGACTTATTATTTGGCAGAAAAGTTATAATGATGAGTCACGTGACAGCCTGAAATGATTTGAAGATTTAAAAATGGCTGCCATTCTTTGCGGCCATCTTGGATTTTGTGTTTTCAGCCTGTATTTAGGGGGGGGGGGCAAATTCTATCCTTTCTATCCAATCTTATTTGTTAAGCGAAAGAAAATAATAATAATAGTAATAATAATAAATAAATGTTTTTTTTTTCCCAAAACAGGATAAATTCTTGGATTATAGTGCCCTGAACGGTGACTCCAGTTATTAAATTTAGTTGGAATCATATTGATGATGTTTAAATAAAGCAGTTTGCCAAGTTTCAAAACAGTTGGACAAAAATGCATAAGTTATGGGGAAAACCATCAAAAACGCCCTCTAGTGACGATTTTTTGAGTTTATTACGTCATCATGTAGAACTCGTTGAAATTTGTGGCAAATTTCCTCAAAATCGGTCAAAATCTTTGGAAAATATGGAGTTGGCCACTATATGCCCCCTCTTTTCCTGTTCCCCGTACATCCCAAAAAAGCCCGGTCCTGATAGGGTTAAGTTAAAGATGCAAAGCACAATGTCGGTCAATTTTGATAGTAACAAAAGGGTGTATGAAATGTTAAACAGTTTTTGTGTGTGTAGGGGGGGGGTGTTGTACTTATTAGATGTAATTTCCATTATTGAGACATTAAAACACTAAATTATAAACGGACGTTGCTTTTAAATTTGAAGTTGACGTTATTTTAGGCCCCGGCAGTTTCCTTCCCGGCTCTTTACTATCAAGTTTCATTAAAAACAAATATGTACAGCGCTTGGTACACATATACTCTTCTGCAGCCCTGGTGTTAGACGTACAACCAACGCTTTCTTGCGAAATGTTTTCATTTTCTATTCTTTAGTGAATACATAAAAAAAAAAAAAAAATACACAACTACTTTTCTTTACAATAGACCAATACAGGACCGAACTTTCCCGAACGCGAACGAGTCATCACGAAAGTACTCGAAGTGTTTAAGCCCTAAACCAATCAGACGCCTCCCCTGCGCATACGAAACTGCAGGCAACTGTAAAAAAAAAACAACAAAAAAAAAAAAACACGCGGTGTCGTGCACGTCAACGATGGCGTTGCGTGTGCACGGGCATGATAGTTATCGTAACGAAAACTTGTTTCTCTGTCTTCGGTAGCCCCACTGATAAACCGGTTTCAGTCATATAGCGTAATAAATATGCCGACCTATTGTTGTGTTACTGGGTGCAAAAAAAAAAAGACATCGAAAGGACAACCTAGTTGGGTTTTTCTCCATTCCACGGGCTCAGAAGAGACGGAAGTTGTGGTTGGATTTTTTACAATCCGACGGCACCGAAGGCCAAGATGGGCCTGCCTGTACGTATCTTCGCAAACGAGTATGCGGAGAGCATTTCGTGTCAGGTAGTACTAATATTTGAAGACTGAGGCCTAAACGTTTATAGGGTAGCTTCACCTACATTAATAAAGTAGCCATTTGTTATCTAATCCTCTTAGGCCTAACGTTACTCCCAAATCCAAACATCAAATTCCATTTTTTTTGGTAGATTTAGTTTATTGGAAATTACACAACAAAGTCACGAACTTAGAAAACATTTTCCCAAAGCCGGCCACCGATAACGGTATTCCATATAATTACTGGACGTTATCCAAGAAGCATAATAAAATAATATAAAACAGACAGTTGAGTCCAATGTACGTACGATCAAACGGAATGAGCATGAAGTACACGTACGATACACAAACCACGTTACCACATGATTAGAAAAAGACGACACGTTTCAACATTTTAGGCTACAAAATCCACAAAACAGTAAAATATATTCCCGCATATTAATGACTACAGAGATAAAACACCACTTGAAGTGTGAAGTCATCCATACAGGTAGTATTCAGTCTAATTACTTTGAAATCTTGATTCTGCCGTTTTTGAAAGTGAAAATGGTCGGCCGCCATCATTCTACAGTTTTCTACGGGCGCCCCGCTCACGGCCATGCGTGCGATTATGCAAATTAGGTATCGCGAAGTTTACCGAGCGCCGGTGTAATGGTCTATTTTCAACCCATATCGGGTTGTATTGAACTAATTTACGCGTAGCGCAATCAATACATAGCGGTACTCAATGTAAAGTCTACATTGCGTACGCGCAACCTTTGAGCGTGGATCCCTCGCAAAATGGACCCTGAGGACGTGGCAAGAATTAAAAAACAGAAAAGTTTCTTGAATTGCTGTACATTATTACGCTTAAAAAAAGTGGCATTTATGAATGGGAATAAAAGAGTAGTGAATCGGTCTTAAACGGCCGTTGAACATCTTGCAGGGTCGTGGCCGTGTGATAAACGACCTCGCCTTCGGCTCGGTCCTTTATCACACGGCCACGCCCCTGCTGGTTTTAAACGGCCGTTTAAAACCTCGGTCACCACTCTTTTATTCCTTTATTGTACCATGTAAGATTTACAAAATAACTACAACGTTGCTAGAAAAACACACACCATACAATGTGACTCTTGTTAACAGAGAAAACCAACACAAAATGTCAATACACCGTTGTAGTCACAACATTAATACACCGTTGCCAGAAAACCAACACAACAGCAATACTTTGTTATAATCACTAAAAATATACTAAGTTCTCAATAACCCTAGTCACGATATTTATGCAACGTCATATGCTTAGATCATAATTACAACATACATCAACCCTACGTTGTTCTAACGTTGCCACAACGTCGACATAGCACGTTACCAAATTAAAACTTTGTCACAACATTGTACAGTTTTTTTACAAGACAGTGTCTGCCTTTAGGTGGAGTGAGCTGTGCAAGGTTTGTAACGTATGGTTAGTTTTCCCTAACATTAATGCAGGGGCCATTGGCATAACATCAATCGTTTTCGCTGTTTTTCGCTGATAACAGTTTCACAGATTGGTTTGAATGGTATTGTAACGATTGGCCCGGCCCGTCGGCAAGAAGGCGTCTGCAAGATTCCGGAGTGGAGTCGGCAAATGGTGGGAGGGCGCTGACACGGCCCCGGTGGGAGCCGTGTTACTGAGCAGCGTCCTAAAGGGCGCTACAGCACGGCACCGTTGTGGAGCTGTGTTGTAGCGAGCCCCTGCTGAAGTGTCGGGACACCCGTCCCGTTGGGAGGACGGGATCTAAGCGTTCTTCTTGTTTTGGTTTCCATGATTGTAAGACGTGAATAAAGAAAGAGGAAAAACGAACAGGAATTGCTTCTTGCTGTGTGTGTTCTTTTGTGTTGTGCCGAGGAGGATCCGACAAGAATAAATTCTTGTTACAGTATGTTCCTTGTTAACAATTGGAGATGGGATTGAATTTATTCTATTGCAAAATGAGGTCACGGATCTTTAATAGGACATTATGCTGCTAACAGAGTCCGTGTACAAATACAAACGCAATGAGATTTTCGTGCAAAAGAAGAATAAGCACAAGATAAATACAAATCTTGACAGAAACAATACATGTTCCGACTGTAAGTTCGCAAAGCTAGTTATAATCAACTTGATATTCAAAATTGAGTTCAAATTGGATCAAATTGTTTCAAAAAGTCCAATATTACTCTATAGTTACTGAATTTGCCATCAACTATTATGTTTATAAAATACAAGTTAAAAGATATATGCTTAATCATTCAATGCAGGTCCTCTTTTTCAAGACAAAGTATGTTTTGTTTTAGTAATTATCGAAAATGTGCTGATTTATAATTTTAGTCTGACAGCTCACTAATTATCAGTTCCATACCAGTACCATTCTTCCAGAGAAACATTTCCGTCTGAAATGCTGTTAAAAACAACCTATCCTTTACTTCATGAACTGCTACCTATTAACAACCAAGCAGCTCACAACGTAGAGCGATGAACTCTCTCCACTCAACCGGCACGATGCGAATCCTGACCGCCAAGACGGGCTTGAAGAAGCGCCTCTCCACGATGCTGTTCCTATCGGTATTGCCGATGAATATCTAGAAGGGGTGATAAAGAACATTATTGTCAAATTGTCTAAAGAGAGATTGTTATCATCTGAACAGGATAGGAAGTTTAATAGCGACTGTATCATCATACCTGAGTTTGACCAAGTTGGTCTTTCACGTCAAGAAGACAAGCTGGTGAGGGTGGTTCGAACTGAACTTTGTACCTAGTCACCCACTGGGCACCACCATTATAACGCCCTTGTGTGAGTACCCCAGTGACGTAGGTCGGGTGGCCTAAATCCACCTGTATCCATTGGTTGGTATCTGCTACGCTAGGATGCCATGCTCCAATGATATCATTATTCGAAGGTATCTTGTTGAGTCGGCCACCAGCCGGTGTTGATACGTCTGTGTGGTCCCAGTTACTTGACGAGGAGAGGCTCTCATCGGGGATCGAACCATCTTCAAGACCGAGTTTCACTGAATTGGAACAAAACGAAAGAATGATTATTGTACACATAATGCATACATTGCAGAAGCAATCCACAGAAAAGCAAACATCTTTACTTCATCAAAGATGTTATTCAATTTGAATCAACAGAATTGCAATTATCTGATTACTTACCAAAACCCCAACAGGCCTTCAAAGGAGTGTTTTTTCCATTGTCGGAAACATAAGTATTCTGTAAAGCAAGACATACAAAAAATTATACATAATGGTTTTATTAGTAAGTTTTTTTTTTTAATTTTGTTTAATTTTTCTTTATGTGATTTGAACTTTTTCATTCACAATAAAAATGTACTCAGAGCCAGAAGCCGAATGCAATTAACCCTATCAGCACCGGGCTTTTATTTTTGGATGTACGGGGACCGGGGGAGGGGGGGTTGTGATACATGATGCCCCCCCCCCTCCTCTGTATTTTCCAAAGTGTTCGACCGATTTTGATGAAACTTGCCACAAATGTTTATTTTACCGAGTTCTATATGATGACGTCAAAAATCGTCACTAGAGGGCGTTTTGACTGTTTCTTTTTTGCCCATTTTTGGTCAAAATTCGTGTTTTCGCCATAACTTCTCTATTTTTTGTCCGAATGTTTTGAAACTTGGCAAACTTGTGCATTTTAACAAGATCGATTTAACTTTAACTTAATTTAGTTACTGGGGTCACCTTTGGGGGCGTTATAATCCATTAATTTGGCCCATTTTTGGGGAAATGGTTTTGTTGTTTTTTGCGTTTTTTACGCCAAGGGCCCAGGGAAAAATAATTAGGCTTGGTTGACAAATCCAAACATATTTTGGGTCTGAAAAGTAAGAAATTAGCATGTTGAAAATATTCTTATGTTACAAAACCTGATATAATTTGACCCCCTAATTACAGGCTGAAAAGACAAAATCCAAGCTGGCCGCCAAACATGGCGGCCATTTTGAATTCCATAAACCATTTCAGACAATCACATGACTCATCACTATCACTTTTCTGGCAATGAAATGAAAAAAAAGTGAAAATTATGTTCAAAAAGTAAAAAAAACAACAACACAAAAAACACTATAAATCAGTAAATCCGTGTGACCCAAGGTCAAACAAATGGTTGCCATGGCAACAGCTTACCCCTGGTATCATTCTTTGTTTTGCCAACATGATTCTAGATGTATTTTGGGAAAATTCAGAAAATTTCGCGGTGAACGAATTAAGCGTTAAAAAGTTACGGGAAAGAAAATGTGCTCCCTGGTCCTGATAGGGTTAATTGATATCGATGGTCAACAAAAATACTTAAAAAGAAACAAATTGAAAAATACCTGTACGAAAACGTGTTAAACATTTATTTTAGTTTGGTAACAGAATAAAGTTATTTCTATTTTACCTTGTCACCAACAAAGACATGGAGATGTGGACAGAACATGAACGAAAAATTGAATGAATTTTAAAATACCTGATGACAAGTCATTGGTTTTGCAGTTGCGTCGTAATACGAAAAAGACACCATTCCTTGAAACTTGTTGCAGAATTGCTCTGCAGTAGCGTTGTTCATCTGACAGACTTGATTGATGTGATCGTAGTTGAAAGAGAAACATCCATGATGGCTGAGACACCGAACTGAACACATGACGGCAGAGATGCCCGAGATATTCATGAAGGACTGACCCAGCAAGGCGTGGTGCTCCACCGGCTGGTACCAGACCCCTCGGTAAAGACCACTAACACTATAAGATGCTGAAACCTCAAGAAACATCTCAAGCAAGAGGAAAATCAAACTGCTCGCGATGGCCATTTTCTCACCCTGGTAGGGTAGATAACTGGTGTATACTGCTAACTCCACGCACTCAGTTAAAATTATGGGCTATAATTAACAACAATGTGCCGTATCCATGGGGATAATTAAGTCACTTATTGGTTAATCGAGTTCTTTCTGGCAGTGACCGATATATTAAATAGCTGGCGAGTTTGGAAATTAATTGCATTTTAAGTTCAAGGTGCAACGCATAATTTCAGTCAATTTTTATGTTTATGAAGGGTTTTTAAGAGGTGTGTTACAAATTTTCATTTGAGACGTTGAAACATTCAATTTTATAAACGGACGTTGCTTTTAAATTTGAAGTTGACGCTTTTTTTTTTAGGCCCCAGCATGTTCCTTCTAAGACCAGCCCTTTACTGTCGAGTGTGTATAGCGCTTGGTACACACGAACTCAACTGAACTGTTGCCCCAGACTGTTATGTTTTGGTCGGAAGTTTTACCCCGTGTCCACTATCTGGGGGCAAAAAGACAAAGGTGAGCGGGCGAGACGGGGCTATTAACCGTACCGTGGTGGCCTGTTTAGTTCTTCTCCTGTGGGTTTGATTGCCCACCCTCAGATTATGCGGTCCAATTGCGAGCTTTTCGTTCAGGATGGTGTGCACATAACGGACGAGTCTGCTCGCTATTTACTGCTTAAATTTCGAGAGGCTCTCCTTTCTTCTTATTCCACTTTCCCGTGGTTGATTGAATCCAATGAAGAGGCTATTGTGGCGGCGGTCACTATTGCAATGACCGTGTGGCGGAATTGGCTTATTTACACCTCAATAGTCCTAACTAATGTTTAAGATCTCGTGGATATAAAGTTACTGCCGGAGATCAGTGTTGTGTTAAATTGATGATTTAGTGGATTGGATAACTACCAGTAACTGATCAGGCAAATGTTCTAGGTCTCGCGGATTGAATGATACTGCCGGAGATCAGTGCTTTTTTTTTATTTCGCGGATTGGAGTACTGTCGGAAACCATTTTGCTAAATGAGTTGTTTTCAGTTTTGGATACCAATTTGTCAAATTGGTTGCATTCATGACGACCAGAGATCACTTTCAAGATTATGTTTTTTTTTTATTATTGAGTTCAAATTATAGGGCTTCTCAGGGCACTTAGTGGAAACAAATTGTCTGCTTGTCGTATGTGGTAAGGTAATAAGTGCAGCAAACGATTTAGCGTCACCTTTGTGGCGGAAAAGACAAAAAAGTAACTATGTTTGGACCAGCTTTAACATTTATCGAGTGAAAACAGTTTTAACAATTATACTTGGTGCAGATAAATATCAGATTTATTCAATTGCTGCAATTAAATTAAGCAACAGAGATTTCGGGGGTCATCAAATTCTGCTTTCTAGACTTATGATAGTGTTTCAGACAGAAACTTTCCTCATAAGATTTGATACTGCATTAACGTTAATTAGTAAGCATTGAGGTTGAAACTATTAATGATATTATAGTAGTCTCCCGTCAGCACACTGAAGGAGAGAGGATTTGACAGAAATATATCAGGCTCCACATTAAAGGCTTTAGAAAAGCAAACATCATTTTGATGCTGGTGTTAAATTTCATCAGATTCGCTGGAAAGAAAACACCAGGAAATTATGCATGTGTTGTTACCTTTTTGATGCTTGATTTCATTATTTTTTCATTTTTATTATTATTATTATTTTTTTTTTTTTTAGGAGACAAATTCTTAAAAATATGTGTACTTATATACGCATTTGTATTTAATTAACAACACTTTTGGTTTTAAACCCTATGCGACCCAGACATGAGTAGATTATTTTTATAAAACGGTCAAATACTTCTTGAAAATCATCAAACAGTGTGCAAAATACATTCAGTGACCTTGGAAAATACCTTTGTACAGGTTTTATTGAACCAAAAGGACATTGAATTGCTCAAAATCAGTCAGAACCGAGCCACTGTCAAACGAGGGCGCTATATTGTGTAAGGATGAATTGCGCCCTCTGTTGATTAAGATTTGCAGTCAGCGTCTCAACGTGTTACATAAGCTTTTTTTCATTTACCGAGTGACACCAAATGCGAGGTTTCTCTAAATAAAATATTAAATAAAGGTATGTAGCTTTGAGGACACCATTAATGTCACAATTACCTTTTTAATTATGTTCGAAGTGCCATTACATCATAAACTTTTCATTATATATCATGATGATTACAATGCTTTTGGTTCGTGTTAGAGCATTTATCGAAAAATGTAATTTATTTTGATGTGACTGCTACTTCGATTTTCTCCGTTTTATCCATTCTTCTAGTAAAGTGCGGATTCTTTGGGATATTTTTTCTTGAGTGAATTCGGTTCCGCGTAGGCTGTAATCTTCAATTATTTCTCTCGCAGCATCAATATAACCTGGTCTCTTACGGCCGACCCATCTCCCGTTTACCTATCTTTTCCAAATTTCCCTTTTTGAGGGTGGATCAGGCTGTTCCATTGTTTGCCTATAATTAACATTAATGAGGATTAATCAAAAATCTCAACCGACATGAGTTCTGGAATATATATATATATATATATATATATATATATATATATATATATATATATATATATATATATATATATATATATATATATATATATATATATATATATATATATATATATATATATATATATATATATATATATATATATATATATATATATATATATATATATATATAATATATATATATATATATATATATATATATATATATATAATATATATATATATAAATAAATAGGGTGAGCAAAGAAAACTTGGCTGATGCCGGACTCGAACCCGCGACCTCTCGAATACCGTACGAGCGCTCTACCAACTGAGCTAACCAGCCCTTATTGTTGGTGGGCGGTCCTATGTGCAATACCAAATCCACTTTGCTCGGGGGGACCATCTTAACCGGGGTAGTGATCCCTGGCTTATCGGCAGCACGGTTCGGCTTCTGACTGGTCCCCCCGAGCAAAGTAGATTTGGTATTGCACATAGGACCGCCCACCAACAATAAGGGCTTGTTAGCTCAGTTGGTAGAGCGCTCGTACGGTATTCGAGAGGTCGCGGGTTCGAGTCCGGCATCAGCCAAATTTTCTTTTCTATATATATATATATTTTGGAGATTTTTGTATTGTTATATTTCGCTGAGCAATGTGTATACAAAAACAAAAACTGTGATCAGTATCTAAAGAAAAAATCCACATAAGCCCTAAGGGTTGTACAAGCTTGAAACCTTGAGATAATAAGACACAGTGACAGGTTCAGCCGAAGCTACGTTTCTTAGCTCATGAACAAACTAACATTCCCGGCTTTAAAGTTTGAAGAGGTTCATTCCCAGGGACTACAAAACCATTTCTAGCTGGAGAAACAAAAACGATTTTGCCTTTTGATCTTATGTGGTTGGTTATTATTTGCAATAAAGCGTTTGGAATCGTCATAAACACTGTAGCCCAGCCCAACCCCACCCCAACTAATCGGAAAAAGTAAGTTTTAAGGGGTTTGCCAGGGAATGTAAAACAATTGCCAACAAAATGTTGCTTTTTGCAAAAAAAGTGGTAAATATGATTGAATATCTCCAATAACTCGATAGAATAATATCCCAAAACCCATACCATATTTTAGAAATAAATACACGATACTAACCCATGACTCTATGCGGTCAGAAAGGGATCGGAAAACACCTTTCGAACTGTAAGGAGGTTGGTTGTAAAGCAGTACAAACTACAACTTGTCTGTAAGTTTGACTGAACTAAGTCAGCCAAGCCAACAGAGGGCGCTGTTTAAAATCTCGAAAGCATACAGAATGGCTTAAAACACACTTTACAAAATTCGTTTTTTTCCCAAAACAGAGAAACTTCGCCTAATTTCCGCCGAATTTCTTTTGTTACCAGATATGTGAGCTACCATTTTTTGACAAAATTACAACATTTGGGCCATGCGTATAGTCGCTTATTACGAAAATGTGTAACTGTATAAAACAAAATAGAAGTTTCAGAATTACGTTTGTGGAGATTTCGGTACAGAGTTTATATCTTATTACAGTACTTTAGGAATTATTTTTCCTATTATACTTTATACCATTAGAAAGAGTACATCATGGGCTATATGTCAATATTGTTACTTTTGTTCATAGCTTTATTTTTATTTGCATGGCAGCTATTTTATTTAAACATAAGAAAATGTGGACTTTATCATTATTTCAACTCTGCCATTTTACACATGTTTAGTAAAATGTACCCCCAATGATGCAATACACATTTTAAGAACTTAATTTTAATAAAAACTGGATGTTTAGACTTGGCAGGAACTAATAAAAAACAAATCTCAAATAAAAATTTCGGACAAAATGTCTGGGTCTTAAACCACTGTGACTTGAGATGGGAATACTTCTCTTGAGGATTGGTACTGATGTCGTGAACTTCATCATCAGTGAGCTTTCAGATTGAAATTGAAACTCAAACTTTCCAATAAATGTTAATGATGTAATATGTCTTTAAAAGAGAGGATGATCAAAGTTGAAATAGTTTTACATTTTAAATTCTTTATTTGGAGGCAAAAATCAGTAGCCACAAAGAGTGTAACTTTTCTGAACTAATTTGATTTGACTTAGAATAAAAGATAATTGTATGTCAAATTCTTGTTGATTATAACTAGCTGTAAACCTTACAGTCGAAACAAGTATACTCATTGTTTCTGTCACAATTTTGTCTTTTAATTATCATTTTGTTACCAAAACTCACTTTGTTCTTGTACACAAATTGTTTGAACGGCATGTCCTCAATAAGGACCGATTGATCATTGCTATTCGGAAAAGACGTCACGATTGAGTGGAAACAGCTAATTGTTCATGATTAGTCAGAGGGTATTGTGCAAGTCCATATCGGGCTTTTAATGTAATTGCGGCGATCAAAAGCAACACTGATATGGGTTGGGGTCCTAAAAGGCTATTTTCTTATTTTTAGACCTTTTCTTTAATTACTAAGACTGTGTTTTGTCTGTCAGCCTGTTCATAAAGAGACAAATCACGGAGGAAAGCTGATGATTTTACTTAGTGGTTAAAATAAGTTAGTATATGACTGCTAATTAATTCACGTGAAAATAACATTAATGTTCAGTTTAAAAACTTTGTATTCACTTTTTTTGAAAAAGGAGATAACCGATTTTCATTTTTCCCGCCAGAAATGTGTGCAAACGGGGAATTCATTTTAATGAAATTATCATGACGCCACGAAATGCCGTTTGTATGTAAAATACTTCATTTAGCTGCATTTAGATAATAAAGATGAATTGTGATTGTTTCAATTTCAATACAAACTTTAGCGTGATTACAATTCTTATGAAAGTAAGATTAAGTCAATAAATACTGTGAGCCACAGTCTATTTTTTCAGCCTCATTTTCAACACACGTATCATCTGTCAATGCTCTGTGGTCCAGTAATATAAGGTGCCCTGTGTCAATTAATTGATTAGCGCATGTTTACATGCTTTTTTGCCATGGTTTATATCAATTAGTTGTAAACCATAGAAAATGTTGCCAATTTGTTTATGGTGTAACTTTAAGTAAAGTAATGTTTTGCGCTTTTATAATCCATGTTTTTGATGAAGTGTTTATACTTATGGTTTACAAACCATGAACACGTGATCAACATTTTAAAAATGTTGGTTATAAGCCATGGACATTGAATCATCATTAAACGTGTTTTATAAATTATGGCATATAAACTAATTAAAACATCATTTAAACGTAGAAAATGAAGCATCAGCATAATCAAAAATGGGTTATAAACCTTGAAAACGAAGCGTCATAAAATATGGTTGATAAACTATGAAAATTGAAGAACCATAAAACGTAGTTAGAAACCAAGAAAAGAAAGCATCATAAAACGTTGTTTAATAACTAAAAAAAATGATTTGTGAAACAAAAAATCATGGTTTGTAAACCATAATGACAACGGCGTTGTCTGTGGAGCCGTTTGTCAATCAATAATTCAAGGCCAGCCCGACCGCCCTAATACGAGTTTTGTAGGGTTGGAAATTGTAAAGAAAAGAAATATTAATATTAATTTCTTCATTTATTCACAAATGATAGAAAATGAAAGCATTTCGCAAGAAAGCATTTGATGGACATTGTATATCCAAACCAGGGCCGCAGTATGTGTGTACCAAGCGCTATACACAGTCGTTTTAATAAAATTTGATGGTAAAGGGCTTGTCTTCGAAGGAAAATGCCGGGGCCTAAAAGAACGTCAACTTCAAATTTAAAAGCAGCGTCCGTTTTTACTTTGAATGTTCCAATGTCTCAAATGAACATTTAAATCTTCATCAGCTCCACATAAAAGCTACTTGCGGTTTAAACACCTTTTTTTTCAGCAACCAAACATTCCCGAAATTGTGCGGTGCATCTTTAACTTAAAAAGCAATTAATTTCCTAACTCGCAATCCATTTTGTGCGTATAATACACGTCACAACCAGCACTCAAAGGATACGGCTTACATCAACACGAGGCTTAATCTTCCTCATGGAAACTGCATTTTGTTATTTTTATAGCCCATAATTTTAACCGAGTACGTGGAGTTAGCAGTAGATATTACGGTACACCAGTTATCTACACTACCGAGGGGAGAAAATGGACATCGCAAGCAGTTTGGTTTTCCTCTTGCTTGAGATGTTTCTTGAGGTTTCAGCATCTTATAATGTAAGTGGTCTTTACCGAGAGGTCTGGTACCAGCCGGTTGGGCACCAAGCCCTGTTGGGGCCAGTCCTTCATGAATATCTCGGGCATCTCTGCAATCAGGTGTTCAGTTCGGTGCCTCAGCCATCATGGGTGTTTCTCTTTCAACTACGATCACATCAACCAAGTCTGTCAGATGAACAACGCCACTGCAGAGCAAATCTGCAACAAGTTTCAAGGAACGGTGTCTTTTTCGTATTACGACGCAACTGCAAAACCAATCACTTGTCATCAGGTATTTTTAAAATTCATTCATTTTTTTCTTCGTGTTTTATCTACATATCCGTGTATTTTATGGTGAAAAGGTTAAAGGGAAATAATTTTCTTCTGTTACAAACATTAAGTTATTTTTCAACAATTTTTTTTTGTAAAAAGAACCTTGTTCAATTTACATATCTTGTTAAGTATTTTTGTAAACCTATTTCAATTGATTTCATTTAATTTTCCCACAAAGGTAAATAATGTCTTAAGAGTGGGTGCGCGTAAAAACATTTATTTTTTTTTTAATTAAATGAAAGGACTAGGTGAGCAAGTAACCAAACATTATGTAAACATTTTCCCAAAGGCCTGTTGCCATGGAAACGGGCTATTTCGTGTTTTGGGCATTTTGGGCCAATTTTTGGGTCTGAGAAACTTTTTTTTCTTTTTTTTAGCTTATTTTTTAAAACGCCACCTAGCCAAAATGCAAAATTATGTCACAAAACCAATTATATCATTACAAAGTATCATCCTTGCCCTAACTTCAGATTTTTTTAAAATCTTTTAAACGTCACCCTTATGCTATTTTTAGAACATGCCTTAAAGCATGTTTTCAGAACTTGTTATTTTTACCCTAGTTTTGTCTCTCAAAAAGTCAACTTGCCAGGGGTCTCAGAATATTTTCCTTTTGGATTTGATTAGAGACAAGATTGGTCTTTCCATATCTGGTGAGAAAGGTTTGGGGGATTGTAATCCTTTTTAGGTAGTACAGCATTAAAATGTGTAATTCCCCCCCCCAAAAAAAAAAAAAAAAAAAAAAAAAAACGTAAAAGTGAGATTTGAGGTTTCCCTTCAGTTTGAAGTAATAATACACAAAAAAGAATACTTTTATGAATCTGCGGCCTTTTTCATATCTTACGAGTGGGTTGCAGGACTGTGATTTACTTCTTATGGATAAGCAGCATTTTTGTTAGCAAAATTTCGATTTCTAGCATTTAATCTTCTGATTTTATTTAAGTGGCATAAAACAATAAATAAAACGGAAATTGTCAACTTTATAAGGCATCATTTATATAGACTCCAGCTAAAGCATTGTTTTACAAACCAAAATACAACCAGGATAGTCTTGGGCCAATTTATTGCTGTTTCGAACAATATTGTGTAATTTCCCCTATTTTGAGAGAGAGCGAGAGAGATTCATCAAAAGGGACTGCTATAAAGCAACACTTTGAATACCAAGCAATAAAGTTATATTTTTTAGGGGTGACAACCATAAAGGGGGCTTTCAGGTTCTGTAGAAATAATGCTTTAGTTAATAACAAGTATTGTTGCCATTAGAAAATGGAGCCTGAAACACGCTGGGTGGGGTTGGGAGTGGGGGGAGGGGTAGTGGGTTAGTCAATGCTGCTCATTAAGTAGGAATAATAGACCGATTGCGCGACCAATGTTTACATGTCATCACGTGACCTGTAGTGGGTACTATGACATCTGAACTGATGGTAAACTACGTGCAAATACATGCTGTGTCCGACAGATAACGCAGTTACTAATCCATGTTATTAAAGTTGTATGTTGTGAAATTGAGTGTGATCACATTACTGTTTCATAAACTACTAGTATTCTACTACAAAAGAGGTTTATTTTTAGTTCTGCACTACCGGCGTCGGACGGCTATGTATGTAGTTACCCGCCTGTTATTTTGTTGGTATTGCAGGCCTAAATCACTGTAGAAAGGGTCAAGTACGTTGGAAAAGTGAGCATTTATACCTAGCCTTGCGAAATTTCAAATAGGCATAGGAATCACACAGTTTTAGAAAGCCATTTTTGTTATGATTCAGCTTCAAAACTGAAATTCTTGTGTTGCAAAGTGTGTGCTCGCCGTCGTCTGGCACAAACATTCCGTCGTGCAACTAGTACTACATCATTGTGCACATTTACGTTACTTGTACAATTTCCAAGACTTGCTGGAACTGTCCTTACTGGTTTTATTCAGCCACTCGAAGGTCTCTGTTACAAACTCTGGAATATTTTCACCGATCTCGAGAATGAAAAGCCTCGATGGAATAAACATAGGCAACAATCATTATGTACCGTACCGCACTTTACAATGGTTTGTTTACATTTATTACCCACTACAGGTCACGTGACGCAGGTCGCGCAATCGGTCTATTCACAGGCTTACAACTCACTCATATGATTTGAAAAAGTCACCAGATTCTTGATTAGCGTTCCTTTGGGGTATATTATTACTTCGAATTGAAGTAAAACCTTACATTTCACTTTTAACAAAAGAGGACACCATGACAAGACAATTTTACATACCAATTGTAAGCAATACAGTTTTGTTTTTGAAAGGTGACATACTTTAAGGGGCTGTTGGGCTATGTGATAATAATGCTTTAGTTGGAGTCTGTATAAATTATGCTTTATAAAGTTGACAAGTACTGTTTCATTTTTTTTTCATGCCACTTAAACAAAATCAGAAAATATTGTGGGGGCGGATTAACAAATGGAAATTTTGCAAACAAAAATGCCGCTGATCGATTAGAAGTAAATCATAGGCCTACAACGCACTCTTAAAATATGAAAAAAGACCACAGATTCATAAAGTATTTTTAATTTTTTTCATTGTTTATTATTACTCAAATTTCACTTTTACGTTTTGGGGAAAATTACAATTTATGATGCAATGGGCTTACTGTCTAAAAAGGATACAATCCCCTAAGCTTTTCTCACTAGATATGGAAAGACCAATCTTGTCTCTAATCAAATCCAAAAGGAAAATATTGCCTACAGTCAAGCCTTACGTATAAGACGTATCTGCTCCACAGATACTCTATACAAAAGGCGTTCATCTGACCTAAGGCACCACCTTGTTTCTAGGGGCCATAGCAAACGAAGGGTTCAACTTGCCATCAACAGAGCTTTTGGCATACCCCGCCATACTCTGTTGACCAACACGGGCACCAAGAGAACCCCGACCAATAGAGTTGCTCTGGTCACTACTTTCCACCCTAGGTTACCCAAGTTGTCATCTATAATCAATGACAACATGCCAATTCTCCACTCCTCCAACAGGTTGCGCTCAGCAATTTCTGAGCGCCCCATGGTCGCCTTTCGTCGCCCTAAGAGCCTAGGTGACATTCTAGTTAGAGCAAAACTCCCCCCAGGTACAGGCCAAACTCCCTCCCCACAAGACATACAGGGTTGTCACCACTGCACCCGCTCTAAGTGCAAGACTTGTATGTATATCAAACCCACTGTACAGGTTAAAAGCCACAGCACTGGCTTTACCTACAAAATCAAGACCAACTCCCAATGCCAAACCCCAAATGTCATCTATGTCATATCATGTAAGAGATGTGGAGTACAGTATGTGGGAGAGACAAAGACCAAACTTAGTCTTCGCTTTGCGAACCATGTCTCCTCCATAAAGACCAAAAAACTGTACCCAGTATCTATCCACTTTAATAGTCCTAATCATAGTGTTAAAGATGTGGAACTAACTGTCATTGAAGCCTGCAACGGCGACGATTCACATCGTAAACTCAGAGAATCCCACTGGATTCACAAACTCCGAACAATCCAACCATTCGGATTAAACATAAACACAGGTGTTAAATAATTCCTCTTGGCAAATAACTACTTTATTTCCATGCTTTTACATCATCATCATAGTATTCTCATTATAGCCCCCTCTCTATTATTCAATGTTTACACTTCTACTGCTTTATTTAGGGAGATTACCCTTAATCACCTCCCTCATGTGAGTAAATAATCCTGTCCTTTCATGTCAGCCGCATTTCCCACCATGCAGCTTTCCTCCTTTGTTCACTAATCTCCTTTTTGTACTAACCGACCACTGGACATGCCATTGTCCACACTGCTGTATTTTGATTGGTCATCAACAATCTCTTTGTCTGTATTTAATTAACTTTGATTGGTTGTCTTTTTCCCGCCTATTTTGGATACTCTCCATCTATTTTAATCCCTAGGTTTTTCTATAAATGGATCTGTTTTTATGTTTGTGCTTGTTTTTGCCTCTGACGAAGGTCCGGTTTGGATCGAAAGCTAAGGCCATCAACCCTACTAGTTTTATATATATATATATATATATATATATATATATATATATATATATATATATATATATTTATATATATATATATATATATATATATATATATATATATATATATATATATATATATATATATATATATATATATATATATATATATATATATATATATATATATATATATATATATATATATATATATATATATATATATATATATATATATATATATATATATATATATATATACACTGTCTTAACTGACCCACAGGTAAAACTGCTCTCAAGGGGCCTTAAGTTTTGCCCCACACCCACAGAACCCAACCAGCTGTCTTTACAACAAGACATTGCCCAATTTAATCGCAGGCTACGTTTACGTGAATATTTTCATGTAGACCCCTCAACAGATGATGAGTCACCTGAGGCCACTCAGCCTGCTCGCAATCGCTTCAAAGAAAAGAGCAATTGGGTACCCCCAAAGAACCGAGATGTAGCTTTGGACACCTACATCAACTCAGTTAACACTGAGGTGCTTAAGGTTGCCAATACCAGAGTACCTAATAACCTCCCCCAAGAGGAACGCAAGGCCTTAACTCAACTTCGGCAGTCACCTAACATAGTGATTAAACGTGCTGACAAAGGGTCCGCAGTTGTAGTCATGAACACAGATGACTATATAGCTGAGGGCCTCAGACAGCTCAGTAACACTGATCACTATGTTGAATGTGACACTGACCCCACTCATTCATTCTCCAAACAAATCAGTGACACCCTCGTAAGCATTCACAATGCTAAGGGTATCGACAAGGATACACTTAACTACCTTCTCCCACAGGATCCCCGTACAGCACGCTTCTATCTTTTACCGAAGATACACAAGCCTAACAACCCAGGCCGTCCCATTGTATCTGGCAATGGCAGCCCCACAGAACGTATCTCTGAATTTGTTGATAGCTTTCTAAACCCACTCGTACCTCGCATTCCCTCATACACCAGAGACACCACTGACTTTCTTTGTAAATTGGAGGGTATCAAACGCAAAATACCTGACTCTGCTTTTCTGGTGACTCTAGATGTATCGTCACTGTATACTAACATACCTCATAAAGAAGGAATTAAGGCATGTGGTTCTGTACTCCGAGCCAACAAACAAACCCGCCCCTCTGTGAGACACCTTACAGAACTCATCAGCCACATCCTAACTAAGAATAACTTTTCTTTCACAGAAAGGCACTTCTTACAGACACAAGGTACTGCCATGGGTACTAAAATGGCGCCTTCATATGCTAACTTGTTCATGTCTGACTTAGAAGACAAACTATTGTCTTCTGCTCCCAACCGCCCACTCGTGTGGTGGAGATTTATTGATGACATTTTCGCTATCTGGTGTGGTAGCCAAGATAGCTTGGAAGAATTCATTGATCATATAAACTCATTCCACCCCACCATTAAATTCACTGCCGATTTCTCTGTTACCTGCGTGAATTTTCTAGATGTGACTATAACTAAATCCCCTAATGGTATTGTGACAGATGTATATAGCAAACCCACTGACACCCATCAATATCTTCTCTCTAATAGCTGCCACCCTAGCCATTGCAAGGAGGCAATTGCCTACAGTCAAGCCTTACGTATAAGACGTACCTGCTCCACAGATACTCTATACAAAAGGCGTTCATCTGACCTAAGGCACCACCTTGTTTCTAGGGGCCATAGCAAACGAAGGGTTCAACTTGCCATCAACAGAGCTTTTGGCATACCCCGCCATACTCTGTTGACCAACACGGGCACCAAGAGAACCCCGACCAATAGAGTTGCTCTGGTCACTACTTTCCACCCTAGGTTACCCAAGTTGTCATCTATAATCAATGACAACATGCCAATTCTCCACTCCTCCAACAGGTTGCGCTCAGCAATTTCTGAGCGCCCCATGGTCGCCTTTCGTCGCCCTAAGAGCCTAGGTGACATTCTAGTTAGAGCAAAACTCCCCCCAGGTACAGGCCAAACTCCCTCCCCACAAGACATACAGGGTTGTCACCACTGCACCCGCTCTAAGTGCAAGACTTGTATGTATATCAAACCCACTGTACAGGTTAAAAGCCACAGCACTGGCTTTACCTACAAAATCAAGACCAACTCCCAATGCCAAACCCCAAATGTCATCTATGTCATATCATGTAAGAGATGTGGAGTACAGTATGTGGGAGAGACAAAGACCAAACTTAGTCTTCGCTTTGCGAACCATGTCTCCTCCATAAAGACCAAAAAACTGTACCCAGTATCTATCCACTTTAATAGTCCTAATCATAGTGTTAAAGATGTGGAACTAACTGTCATTGAGGTCTGCAACGGCGACGATTCACATCGTAAACTCAGAGAATCCCACTGGATTCTCAAACTCCGAACAAGGGTCCGCAGTTGTAGTCATGAACACAGATGACTATATAGCTGAGGGCCTCAGACAGCTCAGTAACACTGATCACTATGTGGAATGTGACACTGACCCCACTCATTCATTCTCCAAACAAATCAGTGACACCCTCGTAAGCATTCACAATGCTAAGGGTATCGACAAGGATACACTTAACTACCTTCTCCCACAGGATCCCCGTACAGCACGCTTCTATCTTTTACCGAAGATACACAAGCCTAACAACCCAGGCCGTCCCATTGTATCTGGCAATGGCAGCCCCACAGAACGTATCTCTGAATTTGTTGATAGCATTCTAAACCCACTCGTACCTCGCATTCCCTCATACACCAGAGACACCACTGACTTTCTTTGTAAATTGGAGGGTATCAAACGCAAAATACCTGACTCTGCTTTTCTGGTGACTCTAGATGTATCGTCACTGTATACTAACATACCTCATAAAGAAGGAATTAAGGCATGTGGTTCTGTACTCCGAGCCAACAAACAAACCCGCCCCTCTGTGAGACACCTTACAGAACTCATCAGCCACATCCTAACTAAGAATAACTTTTCTTTCACAGAAAGGCACTTCTTACAGACACAAGGTACTGCCATGGGTACTAAAATGGCGCCTTCATATGCTAACTTGTTCATGTCTGACTTAGAAGACAAACTATTGTCTTCTGCTCCCAACCGCCCACTCGTGTGGTGGAGATTTATTGATGACATTTTCGCTATCTGGTGTGGTAGCCAAGATAGCTTGGAAGAATTCATTGATCATATAAACTCATTCCACCCCACCATTAAATTCACTGCCGATTTCTCTGTTACCTGCGTGAATTTTCTAGATGTGACTATAACTAAATCCCCTAATGGTATTGTGACAGATGTATATAGCAAACCCACTGACACCCATCAATATCTTCTCTCTAATAGCTGCCACCCTAGCCATTGCAAGGAGGCAATTGCCTACAGTCAAGCCTTACGTATAAGACGTACCTGCTCCACAGATACTCTATACAAAAGGCGTTCATCTGACCTAAGGCACCACCTTGTTTCTAGGGGCCATAGCAAACGAAGGGTTCAACTTGCCATCAACAGAGCTTTTGGCATACCCCGCCATACTCTGTTGACCAACACGGGCACCAAGAGAACCCCGACCAATAGAGTTGCTCTGGTCACTACTTTCCACCCTAGGTTACCCAAGTTGTCATCTATAATCAATGACAACATGCCAATTCTCCACTCCTCCAACAGGTTGCGCTCAGCAATTTCTGAGCGCCCCATGGTCGCCTTTCGTCGCCCTAAGAGCCTAGGTGACATTCTAGTTAGAGCAAAACTCCCCCCAGGTACAGGCCAAACTCCCTCCCCACAAGACATACAGGGTTGTCACCACTGCACCCGCTCTAAGTGCAAGACTTGTATGTATATCAAACCCACTGTACAGGTTAAAAGCCACAGCACTGGCTTTACCTACAAAATCAAGACCAACTCCCAATGCCAAACCCCAAATGTCATCTATGTCATATCATGTAAGAGATGTGGAGTACAGTATGTGGGAGAGACAAAGACCAAACTTAGTCTTCGCTTTGCGAACCATGTCTCCTCCATAAAGACCAAAAAACTGTACCCAGTATCTATCCACTTTAATAGTCCTAATCATAGTGTTAAAGATGTGGAACTAACTGTCATTGAGGTCTGCAACGGCGACGATTCACATCGTAAACTCAGAGAATCCCACTGGATTCTCAAACTCCGAACAAGGGTCCGCAGTTGTAGTCATGAACACAGATGACTATATAGCTGAGGGCCTCAGACAGCTCAGTAACACTGATCACTATGTGGAATGTGACACTGACCCCACTCATTCATTCTCCAAACAAATCAGTGACACCCTCGTAAGCATTCACAATGCTAAGGGTATCGACAAGGATACACTTAACTACCTTCTCCCACAGGATCCCCGTACAGCACGCTTCTATCTTTTACCGAAGATACACAAGCCTAACAACCCAGGCCGTCCCATTGTATCTGGCAATGGCAGCCCCACAGAACGTATCTCTGAATTTGTTGATAGCATTCTAAACCCACTCGTACCTCGCATTCCCTCATACACCAGAGACACCACTGACTTTCTTTGTAAATTGGAGGGTATCAAACGCAAAATACCTGACTCTGCTTTTCTGGTGACTCTAGATGTATCGTCACTGTATACTAACATACCTCATAAAGAAGGAATTAAGGCATGTGGTTCTGTACTCCGAGCCAACAAACAAACCCGCCCCTCTGTGAGACACCTTACAGAACTCATCAGCCACATCCTAACTAAGAATAACTTTTCTTTCACAGAAAGGCACTTTTTACAGACACAAGGTACTGCCATGGGTACTGAAATGGCGCCTTCATATGCTAACTTGTTCATGTCTGACTTAGAAGACAAACTATTGTCTTCTGCTCCCAACCGCCCACTCGTGTGGTGGAGATTTATTGATGACATTTTCGCTATCTGGTGTGGTAGCCAAGATAGCTTGGAAGAATTCATTGATCATATAAACTCATTCCACCCCACCATTAAATTCACTGCCGATTTCTCTGTTACCTGCGTGAATTTTCTAGATGTGACTATAACTAAATCCCCTAATGGTATTGTGACAGATGTATATAGCAAACCCACTGACACCCATCAATATCTTCTCTCTAATAGCTGCCACCCTAGCCATTGCAAGGAGGCAATTGCCTACAGTCAAGCCTTACGTACACTGTAAAAAATGTTGGGCATTTTGTGCCCAATTTCTTGCCCCAAATTGGTGTAAATATCAACTTCCCAACTTTTGGTCAAATTGTCCCCAACTGCAGTTGGCAGATCAGTTTAACCAGAAGATGGTGATGAGGGTATTACACAATTTTTGGTAAAGATTTTATATAATTGAGTTGGTCAATCTTTGGTTTTTGTATTTTATTGGTTAAATTGTCTTACACAATAGATGGTTAGTAGGATTTGACCAATAAAATGGAATATCTACAAATTTACTTTATGGTCAAATATATTTCAAAAATACTGGTGTATTATAAGCTCTCATAAGTTGGTCACGGGCTTTTTACCAACGTCTATAACGTCTATTTACTCATTTATTGGTCAACTATAATTTATGAAAATTGGTCAGACTATTTGTCACGTTTTTGGTGTCTTTTAAGCTCTTATAAATTGGTCACAGGATTTTCACCAACATTAATAAATCCAATAACCCATTTATTGGTCACCTATATGGTGTAGAAATTGGTCAAGCTGGTCACATTGTTGGTGTCTTGTAAGCTTATATTTTAATTGGTCACATATTTTTACGGTCAACTCTTTTATTGGTCAACTTTTGGAAAATTGGTCTCGCTTGGCTTCATGTTATTGGTCAAAGACTCTTGTCAGTAATTGTCGGAACACATTTCTGCTTTTGGTCAATGATTGATTGATCATGTTGGACAGTCGTGCCAACAAAATGTGGTCAATAAAATTTCAAATCACTCGCAGCAAACATCTTAAATCTCCAATAACATGCAACAGGCACTCAAAAAGACAGGCAAAGGACAAATACACACACTTTAAATACAAATTGTTCAACAACCTGAAATATAACTTTAATTTGCCTCTTGTCAACAGTCAGATAGTAATATTTGTCTACAATCAACTGTGGAATAGTTGCAATTAAGCTTTTCCAGAAGAACTTCGACAACATTTTTTTCTAAAGAAAAGTTGACCGTCTGATGATGCAAAGGGAACTTATAATACCGCTGTTATAAAACAACAGTTTACATCTTGTGATTTAATAACATGTTAATTCCTCTACAACGTTTTGAAACCTAAGCTACAGTTTTGAATAAAACTTCATATAATAGAAACTGATTTCTGACAATGATCAAGCATAGAGCAAGGAACAGGATCAAGGAACAATAGTTTCTGCCATAATATTCTTTCATGGCTGTTTTGTTTTGCTCCATGTGCTTAGAAATGCCAGTATCTTCCTGGCCATACAAAAGAAGTTAGAATCTTGCTCTGTTTTGTTTTTCTTTTCTTTATTTTCTTCTTCTTTTTTTCGGGGGGGGGGGGGGGTAGAGCGTGTCATACTCTCCGAGAACATTGTTCAATGCAATTTTTTTTCCATTAGTTTTTAGGATCACAGATAAAATGATAATAACCTGTTGTTGGTAATCTACAAACAACGTTATACCAAATCAACGTTTGCAATGACTATGTCATTGTTAAAGCCCATATTATGTACTATTGGTAAGATCAAAAAACATAAAATGTCCACAACTTACATAGTTTTAAGATGGTCATGGTAGAAATCTTTCCATGAAATATTGTTCCCTAAGATACTTTGGTTTTTGAGAAATGAGTAAATTTTTTAGTTTAAACTCTGCCATAGAACTGAATACAAAATGCAGAATGCACTTTTGCTGTTTTCTCGTAAATTTATTTTCTTCTTCTTCTTTTTTTTCGGGGGGGGGGGTAGACTCTGTCATAAAGTTAAAGCCCCTATGTACTATTGGTAAGATCAAAAAACTTAAAATGTCCACAGATTTACACATAACTTACATAGTTTTAAGATGGTCAGGGTAGAAATCTTTCCATGAAATATTGTTTCCCTAAGACACTTTGGTTTTTGAGAAATGAGTACAATGTTTAGTTTTGATCTCGCGAGATCAAAACTCTGTCATAGAATGAATACAAAATGAAGAATGCATTTTTACTGTTTTCTCGTAGCGGAAACAATGCAATGAGCTGAAACTTTCACAGGTTGGTGTTATCGCATAGCTATTGATTCTTGTTAAGTATGATGACATCTACAGACACTTTACCAATAGTACATAAGGGCTTTACGCAAACTTAAAAGACCACAATTCACTACCCACTAGATTTTACCCAGCCTGTTCACTGAAACAAACCGAGTGGTCACTTTCGACCGACCATTTTATGCCTGTTTTGTTTTGGTCCATGTGCTTAGAAACGCTCGTATCTCACGTATTGCTGGTTTTACATTTCCCGGGAGGTCATACACTACAATCTGAAGGAATTCCCAAACTAACTTTACTTGCTGTTGGTAGTCCAAATTTAGCACATAGTGTGCCTTGAAGATGTGGTCCACGGCCTTGGAAATTGAGGGATGCAGAGTGGCTTGGCGTTCAATGATGCTGAACACTTGTGTTGGTTGCAGCCTCTTTAATGCATAGAGAGCCAAAATAAATGGCTGTGGGCGGTCCTTCGCACTGATGTGCTGTAAATAGTGCTCAACACTTATAATTGCCTTTAAAAAAAAAAGTACAACAAAACGTTATCCATAAAACTAGAACTAAAAAAGATAACTGTGCTTTGACTTTATGTAACAAAGTGTACTCTTGTCACTTGTGTATCAGTACAAAGACTACAAAACCGACAAAGTGACAGTGTAAAAAACACTTCTTATATTAACCAAATGGAAAAAGCACTGAGCTTATTTTAGTTTCATTATTTCTATGGACCGAGGGTCGGTTTGTGTATGGAACTATAGCTCAAAAGCATGAATGAACCGGAGGGGAAAAAGATGATAGCATGGTCACTTTGTAGTAGTCAGACGAAAACCACAAAGTCTTAATTATTCTCAGGAAGACCCAAGGAGTCATTATGAACTTAGAATCAAATTGACTTGTTGAACCAAGAAGTGATTCAAACTGTGGTTAATAGAGAGAGTATACATGAGCTGCATCAACCTGACTCTCTAAACAGCTCAATGGTCTTTGATTGAATATTAGCAGCCTGTGCTTTGTGTGCAGGTAAGACATATAAAACCAAGTTATGAGTGCCAAACAAAAGGAAAGGTTAAAAGCAAAACATCATACCGGTTGCAAGTCTACAAATGCCTTGAGGCTTTCTGACAGAGGACACCGGCCTCCAACTTTCCCACGTCCTCGACCACCAAATACAAACGGGAGAAGCAAAAAGGCCAGGTTTTTTCTCTCATCTGAAAAGGAACAAAAAAATAAAACATATATCCCGTAAAAGAAATCATCTCTTCTTCTTGATTTTATCTGTCTGGTACAGCACAAATGACCGGTATTAAATGACCGGTATTTGCTAATACTACTTTACAGTTTATTTCCATGTTTATAAAACGAACTTTTTGTGACTAGCTAAACATTTTTGTGTGCAACTATAGTTATGTAAGGATAGCGAGGCAAAGCATATTCTAAGCATTGGCTGGTTAGTTAGAGTAGTTTCATAGTATTGACGGGTTACAATTGTTCAAAATGCTCAAATTGTTTCATTGTCCTTTTCATTTAGCAATCCACATGCCCCATCTTCAATATTCATCTGAACATCTTCCACATTTTCATCTCTTTTGTATGCGTTTGGATTTGTGATCTGGTGTTTTATAAGATGTTTTTTGTAAGAAGAACAATATGAGAATTTCTCAAAACACCCTTCTTCACAGCAAATGATTTTTGTTGCCGAGCCAGAAGTTATATTATGGATGTATTTCAAGTGATAAAACAGTTGCTGTACTCCTTCCACAACAGTCAAACATTTGAAACAGGTGAAACCCATTGAAGCCAGGACATACAAAAACTTACTTCTGCTCTCCAACCCTGAAGAAACTTAACTCGTAATCCAATTTTAGGGACGAGTTCAGCAATTGAGGACTCATCCAGCAGTTTTAAAGCTGATATGTCAATGTCGTGTTCTGGAAACAAATGAAACAAATAAATAAAACATTTTATTAGGAATGTACATGGTACAGTTTTCTCCATGGTTTTTGCAATATTAACAAATTGAAATCTGATCACAGGATGACAACTAATGATCAGCAGTCTCAATGGTATTTTTCCCAAATACGTTTTGACCCATCCACCTCCACCCCTGCCTTTACTCTGAAAGTGAAGAACAAGATGCTTCAAAATTCTCTTAAATAAAATAAATTATGTTATATTTCATTTTTCCCTTTTCCTTTTTGCAGGACTTCCTTGGTCAAACTATTCAATTTTGTAGATTAAGATTTTATTACAGATTCGTTTTCATTATTTTGAAACGACAAAAAACATTCAGAGCAAGGGCAGATCAAAGAATTTATGCAGCGCGGGGGGGGGGGGGGGTCGAGTGACAAGCCCTTCACATTTGTTTTGTTTCGAATAAAACTCATGTAAATGTTGTTTTATTATTGGTGTCATTGTGGAGGAGACTCAACCTTCAACCCGTCTGGGCCATGCCTGCAGAGATGACTTTTTCCATGAATTTTCTAAAATCAAAGAAAAGTCAGCATATTCAAAACACAGAAACTGTGATTCTCACCTTTAAAAATATCACAAAGCTCCGGTACGCCCCACTTGTCTAAGAAGCTTCGGATAGAGTTTGCTGTAGCAGTAGGAGCGTCCTCATTCTCCAAAATGACTTGCTGTTTAAAACAAAAAATAAAATTATGTTTATAATCATCAAGGGTGGAAGTCGTATGTCTATAACTTATTTTCATTAAAATAATTATCCGATCACCACCAAACTTCTTTTGAAATGTATAAATGGTAAAAAAAAAAGGTTTCAATTGGTAAAAACTGTTGCCAACTTGTTCAATTGGTTGATTTGTTTAATTAACTTGTACACAAGTCCTTTGTACACAAGTCCTGCAGACACCGTGCATTAAATACTAATGCACACTACCTGGAGGAAACACTACATGACTTAGGCCTAGTACAAGTTGAATTACGATGGAGCGATGGCAAACCGTGCTTGTGGAGTATGGAAGAACTGTTTTGAACGTATCGGCTTGGCCATTTCCTTAAAATTGCATAAAAACAAATCAGAACATCAACATTTTTATTTAAGGAATAGAATTACACAAGGGGTAAGTGAAGAAAGTGTGTAAAATTTGTGGGTAACATTTGGGGGAACACCGGCTGCTTTTGTTCGATAAAATTGTCCCTAGTTTTTAGGACATGACTACGGGGCAAAAGAATAAATGGAGTGTATGGAGTGGCCTGACACCGTTTTTGGGTCTACTTATACACATAAAGACATTTTTGACATTTACCAAACAACTGGTTAATAAGTTTTTTCAAAACAATTGCACTGTCCAACACTTTTTGCCATAGAACAGTAACACGTGGTATTGGGTAGCTGTCTATGAAAATGACCAACCTTTATAACTACAAGTACAACTAGTACAATTTGTAGTAATAAAGGTTGGTCATTTTCATAAATTGCCCAGATGTTGGTCATTTTGTAGTACAATTGACCAACATCTGGGCAAATTGAGTTTCCCCAACGTACTAAGACTATTTTAATTATATTATTTATTTTTTATTAGTATTTTTTTTTCCTGCCTGAATGAAAAGACAGCATTTTGTCCAACTTACTAACCTTGCAAGTCAGCACACAAATAGGCCTAGTGTAGGCCTATACATTTTTTGTAATTTTTCCAGTAAGTCCCCTACAGTTTAAATTTCTTACAAATCATATGATTGAAAGGTTATCATGTAACGGTATGGTTGTGGTGTGCTATAGTTTCATCAAGCCACTAGCACTATAGGCCTAGTTAGTGCCAACAGTTATCATGGTTATGAATTTAATGGGAGTCCGAAGGTATTTTACACGTTGATTTTCAACCTTCGAAACTAAACTAACCTGCCAATGAAGTTCAATTCCAGTCATCGATATCATCACCATAATCATTGTCATTATCGCTACTTACTACAGGTTCATAGAGTGGTGGAAATAAGTCAAACAAAATTCCATCGTCGAGGCCGTTATGTTTAAGAATGAAATGAAGTATTTGATATTGTCGTTGATCGAACACAAAAATGAACCAAACGCCTTCAAACTCGATAAATTTTACTGTTAAGCGAGATTGACATGTCAACTCAAAAATGTATTGGACTAATGATGATGATATTGAAAAGAAAAGACCTACTGGTACTTCTGGTAGCTGGGACAGTTGCTCATAATCACTATCATCAGTGTCGAACATCATCTTTGGCACGAAGGTGTGAGCTTGTATAATGGCGGACTCCACACACAACACGATGTACACTGCACACACGACCGGCGGCCTGCTAGAGCTAGCTCTGCGCTACACGCGCGACTTGAATGTAATACTTTTATGTAAATTAGGCCTAGGCCCAGACCAACTGTTGGTCAAGATACGTACACAACAAGGGGGGATAGGCGCAGCACCGGCCTGCCGAGAGCTACCTCTGCGCTACACACGTGACTTGAATGTAATACTTTTATGTAAATTAGGCCTAGGCCCTGACCAACTGTTGGTCAAGATTTGTTTACACCGACCAAAAGTTGTACAAAGTCAAAAAGTTGGAAAACCGGGGATGTGTGATTTGTTTGCCTAATGGTGCATACATACACGTAGGCCAAATTACACAGGCCTGCACGTCTATGCTTAATAACAATGAGACAGTACCATAGGTCTCCGACCCACCATTGTTAAAGTTGTGCTTATTCAATCATAAAGAGACGCAGTCCTCGGTATAAGAAAGTGACTGACAAACACCTTTTCAGTCAGCTAAGCGGCTATTATTTCAAGTGAAATAAATTCAAAACTTGTTGTATAATGCATTTGGCCAATTTAGAGTAGGCCTACATGTTGTTGCGTAAATTTCTCGGATTATTTCAAAATATTTAACTAAAATGGCCACCATCTGGGTAGTGTAACACTCGCCAACGTTTTACTACCCAGAATAATCTATAGGTAATTAATGTCCCCCATCCGAGAGGACAACATTAGCCCAAAACAGTTGGGGTAATCAGACTATAAAACAGATGGTCAAATATTCCAGAACCTTTTGTGAAATACCGTTGACCAACTTTGCACAAAATGGTGTCGGTTATACTGTTTTTGAAAATTACCAACTTTTGAACAAAATTTGCCAACAACTGGGTAATCTAGCAATTCCCAACGTTTTGCTACCCAAATAATCTATTGGTAAAAACTGGTTCCCCATCTTAGAGGACAACATTTGCCCAACTAAGTTGGGTATTCAAGATATGAAAAATCTGGTCAAATTTTCTGAAACATTTATCTGACGCTATTCACCAACTTTGAACACCTGGTGTTGGGTAAACTTCTTTGAACATGACCAATCTTTACACTAAGAATGACCAACATCTGGGCAATCCGGCTTTCCCCAACATTTTATTAACCAACTTTTTTGCAGTGTATAAGACGTACCTGCTCCACAGATACTCTATACAAAAGGCGTTCATCTGACCTAAGGCACCACCTTGTTTCTAGGGGCCATAGCAAACGAAGGGTTCAACTTGCCATCAACAGAGCTTTTGGCATACCCCGCCATACTCTGTTGACCAACACGGGCACCAAGAGAACCCCGACCAATAGAGTTGCTCTGGTCACTACTTTCCACCCTAGGTTACCCAAGTTGTCATCTATAATCAATGACAACATGCCAATTCTCCACTCCTCCAACAGGTTGCGCTCAGCAATTTCTGAGCGCCCCATGGTCGCCTTTCGTCGCCCTAAGAGCCTAGGTGACATTCTAGTTAGAGCAAAACTCCCCCCAGGTACAGGCCAAACTCCCTCCCCACAAGACATACAGGGTTGTCACCACTGCACCCGCTCTAAGTGCAAGACTTGTATGTATATCAAACCCACTGTACAGGTTAAAAGCCACAGCACTGGCTTTACCTACAAAATCAAGACCAACTCCCAATGCCAAACCCCAAATGTCATCTATGTCATATCATGTAAGAGATGTGGAGTACAGTATGTGGGAGAGACAAAGACCAAACTTAGTCTTCGCTTTGCGAACCATGTCTCCTCCATAAAGACCAAAAAACTGTACCCAGTATCTATCCACTTTAATAGTCCTAATCATAGTGTTAAAGATGTGGAACTAACTGTCATTGAGGTCTGCAACGGCGACGATTCACATCGTAAACTCAGAGAATCCCACTGGATTCTCAAACTCCGAACAAGGGTCCGCAGTTGTAGTCATGAACACAGATGACTATATAGCTGAGGGCCTCAGACAGCTCAGTAACACTGATCACTATGTGGAATGTGACACTGACCCCACTCATTCATTCTCCAAACAAATCAGTGACACCCTCGTAAGCATTCACAATGCTAAGGGTATCGACAAGGATACACTTAACTACCTTCTCCCACAGGATCCCCGTACAGCACGCTTCTATCTTTTACCGAAGATACACAAGCCTAACAACCCAGGCCGTCCCATTGTATCTGGCAATGGCAGCCCCACAGAACGTATCTCTGAATTTGTTGATAGCTTTCTAAACCCACTCGTACCTCGCATTCCCTCATACACCAGAGACACCACTGACTTTCTTTGTAAATTGGAGGGTATCAAACGCAAAATACCTGACTCTGCTTTTCTGGTGACTCTAGATGTATCGTCACTGTATACTAACATACCTCATAAAGAAGGAATTAAGGCATGTGGTTCTGTATATATATATATATATATATATATATATATATATATATATATATATATATATATATATATATATATATATATATATATATATATATACATATATATATATATATAGATATAGATATAGATATAGATATAGATATAGATATAGATATAGATATAGATATAGATATATATAGATATATATATATATATATATATATATATATATATATATATATATATATATATATATATATATATATATATATATATATATATATAAATAGCGTGAGCAAAGAAAATTTGGCTGATGCCGGACTCGAACCCGCGACCTCTCGAATACCGTACGAGCGCTCTACCAACTGAGCTAACCAGCCCTTATAGTTGGTGGGCGGTCCTATGTGCAATTCCAAATCTACTTTGCTCGGGGGGACCAGTCAGAAGCCGAACCGTGCTGCCGATAAGCCAGGGATCACTACCCCGGTTAAGATGCAAACAACCTGGTAAACGGCAGTAGCGGGGATACACAACGAATGGATACAGCTTTTTACGTGGATTTACACAGAGAAAGTACATGAGAAACTGACTGGGAGAATATTATAAATAAATAGCGTGAGCAAAGAAAATTTGGCTGATGCCGGACTCGAACCCGCGACCTCTCGAATACCGTACGAGCGCTCTACCAACTGAGCTAACCAGCCCTTATAGTTGGTGGGCGGTCCTATGTGCAATACCAAATCTACTTTGCTCGGGGGGACCAGTCAGAATATATATATATTTATATAAAACTAGTAGGGTTGATGGCCTTAGCTTTCGATCCAAACCGGACCTTCGTCAGAGGCAAAAACAAGCACAAACATAAAAACAGATCCATTTATAGAAAAACCTTGGGATAAAAATAGATGGAGAGTATCCAAAATAGGCGGGAAAAAGATAACCAATCAAAGTTAATTAAATACAGACAAAGAGATTGTTGATGACCAATCAAAATACAGCAGTGTGGACAATAGGATGTCCAGTGGTCGGTTAGTACAAAAAGGGGATTAGTGAACAAAGGAGGAAAGCTGCATGGTGGGTAAGGCGGCTATAATGAGAATACTATAATGATAATGTAAAAGCATGGAAATATAGTAGTTATTTGCCAAGAGGAATTATTTAACACCTGTGTTTATGTTTAATCCGAATGGTTGGATTGTTCGGAGTTTGTGAATCCAGTGGGATTCTCTGAGTTTACGATGTGAATCGTCGCCGTTGCAGGCCTCAATGACAGTTAATTCCACATCTTTAACACTATGATTATGGCTATTGAAGTGGATAGATACTGGGTACAGTTTTTTGGTCTTTATGGAGGAGACATGATTCGCAAAGCGAAGACTGAGTTTGGTCTTTGTCTCTCCCACATACTGTACTCCACATCTCTTACATGATATGACATAAATGACATTTGGGGTTTGGCATTGGGAGTTGGTCTTGATTTTGTAGGTAAAGCCAGTGCTGTGGCTTTTAACCTGTACAGTGGGTTTGATATACATACAAGTCTTGCACTTAGAGCGGGTGCAGTTGTGACAACCTTGTATGTCTTGTGGGGAGGGAGTTTGGCCTGTACCTGGGGGAGTTTTGCTCTAACTAGAATGTCACCTAGGCTCTTAGGGCGACGGAAGGCGACCATGGGGCGCTCAGAAATTGCTGAGCGCAACCTGTTGGAGGAGTGGAGAATTGGCATGTTGTCATTGATTATAGATGACAACTTGGGTAACCTAGGGTGGAAAGTAGTGACCAGAGCAACTCTATTGGTCGGGGTTCTCTTGGTGCCCGTGTTGGTCAACAGAGTATGGCGGGGTATGCCAAAAGCTCTGTTGGTGGCAAGTTGAACCCTTCGTTTGCTATGGCCCCTAGAAACAAGGTGGTGCCTTAGGTCAGATGAACGCCTTTTGTATAGAGTATCTGTGGAGCAGATACGTCTTATACGTAAGGCTTGACTGTAGGCAATTGCCTCCTTGCAATGGCTAGGGTGGCAGCTATTAGAGAGAAGATATTGATGGGTGTCAGTGGGTTTGCTATATACATCTGTCACAATACCATTAGGGGATTTAGTTATAGTCACATCTAGAAAATTCACGCAGGTAACAGAGAAATCGGCAGTGAATTTAATGGTGGGGTGGAATGAGTTTATATGATCAATGAATTCTTCCTAGCTATCTTGGCTACCACACCAGATAGCGAAAATGTCATCAATAAATCTCCACCACACGAGTGGGCGGTTGGGAGCAGAAGACAATAGTTTGTCTTCTAAGTCAGACATGAACAAGTTAGCATATGAAGGCGCCATTTTAGTACCCATGGCAGTACCTTGTGTCTGTAAGAAGTGCCTTTCTGTGAAAGAAAAGTTATTCTTGGTTAGGATGTGGCTGATGAGTTCTGTAAGGTGTCTCACAGAGGGGCGGGTTTGTTTGTTGGCTCGGAGTACAGAACCACATGCCTTAATTCCTTCTTTATGAGGTATGTTAGTATACAGTGACGATACATCTAGAGTCACCAGAAAAGCAGAGTCAGGTATTTTGTGTTTGATACCCTCCAATTTACAAAGAAAGTCAGTGGTGTCTCTGATGTATGAGGGAATGCGAGGTACGAGTGGGTTTAGAAAGCTATCAACAAATTCAGAGATACGTTCTGTGGGGCTGCCATTGCCAGATACAATGGGACGGCCTGGGTTGTTAGGCTTGTGTATCTTCGGTAAAAGATAGAAGCGTGCTGTACGGGGATCCTGTGGGAGAAGGTAGTTAAGTGTATCCTTGTCGATACCCTTAGCATTGTGAATGCTTACGAGGGTGTCACTGATTTGTTTGGAGAATGAATGAGTGGGGTCAGTGTCACATTCCACATAGTGATCAGTGTTACTGAGCTGTCTGAGGCCCTCAGCTATATAGTCATCTGTGTTCATGACTACAACTGCGGACCCTTTGTCAGCACGTTTAATCACTATGTTAGGTGACTGCCGAAGTTGAGTTAAGGCCTTGCGTTCCTCTTGGGGAGGTTATTAGGTACTCTGGTATTGGCAACCTTAAGCACCTCAGTGTTAACTGAGTTGATGTAAGTGTCCAAAGCTACATCTCGGTTCTTTGGGGGTACCCAATTGCTCTTTTCTTTGAAGCGATTGCGAGCAGGCTGAGTGGCCTCAGATGACTCATCATCTGTTGAGGGGTCTACATGAAAATATTCACGTAAACGTAGCCTGCGATTAAATTGGGCAATGTCTTGTTGTAAAGACAGTTGGTTGGGTTCTCTGGGTGTGGGGCAAAACGTAAGGCCCCTTGAGAGCAGTTTTACCTGTGGGTCAGTTAAGACAGTGTCAGACAGGTTAACAACTGTAGTAGGCTGTGTGGTTACTGATGGCCCTTCAGTAGGAGGGTCACTAAACCCCTGTTTGTGGAAACGCCTTAGAATGTATTTCTTGTGGTTAGCTTGTACATTACGGCGCTTCTTGTTTTGTTTGTCCAATAAGCTGGTCCTTAAGTGGTTGATGTTAGACAACAGAATGGCTTGGAAATATTCATACTCAAGATTGGAACATGAATCTTTCAGTTGAGATTCAATCTGAGTAATCTCAAGCAATTGGTCATCAATGCATTGTTGGCATTGTACTTCCAACAACATGAGTAAATGGAAAGACGTGTCTGTTAGTGTCTTATTCCATTTCTTCTGAAATGCGGGGTTAAGGTCCCCAAAGGAAGGGGCACATTTGATTTGAAGGCCTTTTGGGAGGATACGGGATAGACGGTAAAAACGGTAGTTATCAAGATGTGACAAGTAACGCACATTCTTTTCTTTCAGTTTGCGTAACTGACGGAAAAGACATTTAGCATTAACGGGGAATTCCATGTGAACAATGAAATATAAACAGCCGAAAAGTTGGGTACAATGGAAACGGATATGGAGACAATGGGTAAAAAATACCTGAAAAGCAAAATGTTAAACTTAAAAATCTGTGGAGAAAACGGGTTATTAAGACCTGTGGGAGAGAAAGTAAAAGACCTGGAAAATAGAACAGTTAACTTACAAACCTGTGGAGAAAACGGTTAACTTACAAACCTGTGGAGAAAACGGTAAACTTACAAATCTGTGGAAAAAACGGGTTATAAATGTAAGCCGTACACCTCCGATGTTACCACATCAATAAATCACCAAGTTCACATTAATTTACAACAATGTCTTCTTATTTATTTCAATAACAACAGCAATGAAAATGTTTACTTATTAAAAGAAAACGATCGTATACCAGGCCTTAATAAAAAAAGAATAAAAGAGATCTCTGTAGGGAGTCAGTGCACTCACAAACTCAAACAGTTTACCGGTACTTGCTAATTGGGTTCCTCGTCCCTAAACTCTACTCCTACTCACTGACGTGACGATATCGACATTCCCACAAAAATAGCTGAGAGAGAGTCCGCAGTCCTGAGTGTGCTCGGTGACGGAGTGAAGGTCCAGTTGATCACCGCTGAGCATGAAATAGGGCTGAGTCCAATTTAATTCACCGCAATCTTTATAATTTGCGGTCCAAAACAGTTATTTCTCCTTAGGGTTCAATCCTGAGACTAAACTAGCTGAGAATCAATCCTGACAGTAGACTAGCTGATATCCAATCCTGAGAATAGACAAAACACACTTCAAAGTGTATAATCCACACACATCTTTTCCTTTAAAGTTCACAAACTCATTCACGTTGGTCTAATAAAAGACCATGATGAAGCTGAGAACAAATCTATACACATATACATGTATATAATATGCGCTCCTGGCAATTATCCAAAACTTCAGAATACCACAAAATATCACTTATAATAGTAGTTTTACTTAAGCAAATTATTGGTAAACAAACTTTTACATACATGTTTCTGACATGTCATGTTTATCCACATGTAATATTTACTCAAACAATCCATGTTTTAACCAAAAACCCTTAATTATACACTCACCTGAGAGCCAACAATCCTCAATAAAATGATAAATGTGATGTGATGATCTTGATTGATAATCTATGATCTGATTATAACAACATTCTATAAAATAAACTGGAGACTTATTACGAATTTAACTCTGCAAACATGGCTGACCTCTATCACATGGCCCTAACCATATCTCGCCAAATGAGGGCGCTATTCACATCTGGGGCAGGGGCTACACATCCCCCCTTCTAAACAGGTGGCATCGTCCCGATGCGACTTTTGGTTGGGAAGAAGAATGGCTTACAGAAATCTGGAACCCATTGCTCAAGTGCGTTTACGCTGAATTTGTTGCATGTCGGTTGACCAAACGTGTCGTAGGTAAACCTCTTAGGTGGTCGACGCTGTCTACCTGACCTGGACACATAGACCTCATCTGAAGTCTCCACACTTGATTCAACAGCGGATTCTGTCTTCACAGATACGTCAGCGGTTGTAGTGTCTTCTCCTGTTGCCACGTCTACCACACTTGTACTCTCAAAGGAAGGGCTAAGCATGCTATCAGCGACTATCTCTACGCCAATGTCTGGATCTTCACCCCCATCTGGTACACACTCAATAGTCCCATTGCAAACACCGCTTAAATCTTTTGAGGTGGCATCAAGAACTTCACTACTGGATCCTTCATTTACAGGGTAGATGTCACTTGTCCCATCATCTACTGAATCATTGCAGTGGCCTTCGCAGGAAACCTCAGCATCCGGAACTTCGTCGCAAGCTAGAGAAGCAGCCAATAACTTTCCACCTTCTCCATCAACTTCTGGGTTGTTGATCATGGGCTCAGTCTTTCCTTGACTTGCACCAGCAGAATCAGTCTCCATTTGTTCAGTCTCTTCTGGACTAACACCAATGGAATCTGTTTCCATCTGTGACAAAGTCGAAGTGTGGCTGTTGGCTTCATCTAGTGGCATAATGTCATCATTGGTAGATTTCCATCCCGATGGAACGAATGATTCTGCATCAATCCGCAACGGGCTGGTAGCAGCAGTGGGATCTTCATAACTTTTCTGAATCTCCTCACTACCAGTTTCTCTGGAACTTGAATTTTCAGCGACATTAACTTCAGTACCTGAAACTGGAACATTCTCTTTATGTTTAGACCAGATGGTGATGATGTTACTTGTTTCATCATCATCTTGATCTTCTGCCTGATCTTCTGTCAAGCTTTCTTTGTCTTGTGTTAATTCACTTGACACTTCCAACTTCTGGTGCTTCATTTGCCTTGTCACAGGCCTCTTTGGTGTTTCCACAGCTGGTGGGGGTTGATTTTCACCGGTGAGTACTCCAATTGGCAGGATCATGTTGCGATGTAACACTTTGGTTGCACCTTTTCCTTGTTCTGGCTTCACTCTGTAGACAGGAATCCCATCATTTTGACGATTAACAACACAGTACACTGTGTCATTCCACTTATCTGCAAGCTTGTGGGGACCTTTGAATCCAACATTTCGAATGAGCACTCTATCACCTTCATTCAAGTCACTCCCTCTCACTCTAAGGTCATAACGTTTCTTGTTTGATGCTGACAACTTTGCAGATTCCCTGGAAGCAAGTTGATACGCGTTCTCCAGACTTTGTCGGAGCTGGGAAACATATTTGGAATGGTCTTTGTTTGTGACACCATCTGGGGTTGTGCCAAAGCATAGATCAAGTGGTATTCGTGCCTCTCGCCCAAACATGATGTAGTATGGTGAGAACCCAGTACTGTCATTCCTCGTACAATTATACGCATGTACTAATGGGCCAACAAATTTGCTCCACTTCTCCTTCTTGTCTCTAGGAAGAGTACCAAGCATGCTCAGCAAGGTTCTGTTGAAACGTTCTGGCTGAGGGTCACCCTGGGGATGGTACGGTGTAGTTCTTGATTTTCGTATCCCCAAAAGATGAGTCAGCTCCTTGATCAACTTGTTGTCAAACTCACGACCCTGGTCAGAATGGACCCGTTTTGGTAGTCCATAGTACAGGAAATACTTCTCCCAGAGTACATGAGCTACAGTACGTGATGACTTATCACGTGTGGGGTATGCCTGGGCATATCGTGAGAAATGGTCAGTAACAACTAGGATATACTGTGCACCACTGCTATCTGGCTCCAACTTCAAAAAGTCAATGCATACTAATTCTAGAGGGCAAGTAGTGCTAATATTCACCAGTGGAGCTGCTACTTTCTGAGTCGTCTTGTAGGACACGCATCTGGCACAGTTGGAAACCCACGCCTCTATCTGAGTTGCCATCCTCGGCCAATAAAATCGACGTCGGGCTAAAGCAACTGCACGCTCAGCTCCAAGATGTCCAAGCTCGTTGTGAACTCCAACAATGGCTTTCTCTCTGAACGAACTGGGTAGAACCAACTGAAAGCACTCTTTCTCCTGGGCATCCACTACTCGACGATACAGTATCCCCTCTCTCAGGTGTAGCTTACTGAACTGGTTCAACATCAATCCAACTTCCTTTGGAAAAGCTGAAATTCCCTGGGGTTTTCTGCCCTTTCCGACAAAACCAATCACCATTCTAATATTCTCATCTGCAGTTTGCTCAGCTTGCCAGTCAATAGATCCACCTTCAAGATCTGGAGACTGAACTGGGCCCTCGTAATCTATGGGTACTGCTCCTGCACTCAACGCCAAGGAATGGATGAGCGAATAATTCCCAGCTTCAACTGACTCGTCTTTATTGTCTTGATGAATCGTGTCTCCTTGGTGAGTTTCAGATATCGCATGCATAGTGTCTCCTTCAAGTATTGGTGAACACTCATCTGCATCACCTTGGAGTCTGGCTTGGAGAATGTGGATTTTCTCGGTCTGATCCTTCCCAGAAGCTTCACTGAGAGTTCCTTCATGAGGACGCCTTGAGAGTGCATCTGCATCTTGATTGCATCGACCAGGCTTGTAATGTATTGAGAAATCGTATGATGTGAGAGCTGCCAACCATCGATGACCGGTGGCATCTAACTTAGCTGATGACAACACATACGTGAGCGGGTTATTGTCAGTGAATACCTTAGTACCACGAGCTGAATATAGGTAATCCTTGAACTTGTCGGTGACCGACCACTTCAAACCTAAAAACTCGAGTTTGTGAGCAGGGTAATTTTTCTCTGATGGGGTTAGTCCTCGACTGGCATAAGCAACTGGCCGTAACTTTCCTTGTGACTCCTGGCACAACACTGCACCAAGCCCATCACGAGACGCGTCAACATGCATCACAAATGGCTGCATCACATCAGCAAATGCCAGAACTGGCGCTGAACATAACCTGTCCTTGAGAGCCTGAAAAGCTCCCTCACATCGAGTTGTCCAGCGGGATGCAAAAGTCACTTTGTTGTCTGTACAGTTGCCTTCAGTAGTCTGGTGGGATAAGGTCATTTTCTTGTCGACTGCAGTCAATTCATGAAGAGGTTTCGCCAGCTTTGCAAAACCATCAATAAACCTCCGATAGTATCCAGCTAATCCCAGAAAAGATCGTACCTGCTTAATATCTGTAGGGGTAGGCCAAGACCTAATGGCCTTTACTTTATCAGGATCTGTCTGTACACCTTCGCTTGACACCACATGCCCAAGGTACTTAACTGATGAACAACATAGCTGGCACTTTTCAGGGGCAATTTTCAGTCCATACTCTGACAGACGACGCAACACGTTGGCCAACCGTTCCTCCATCAGTTCTAAAGTGGGAGCAAAAATGATCACATCATCCATGTACACGAGAACTTCACTTAAATTTAGCCCGGACATACACTGCTCCATTAATCGTTGAAATGTAGCGGGTGCTCCCTTAACACCCTGCGGCATGCGTTCAAATTGATAGAATCCAGCTGGGCAGATGAAAGCTGTTTTCTCTTTATCTTCGGGTCTCATGGGGATCTGATAATAACCAGATTTTAGATCTATGACTGAGAACCAGTTGCATCCATGCAAACAATCTAAGGCCTCCTGCACTAGTGGCACTGCATACTGATCGGGTACTGTGCGGGAGTTCAAGGTGCGGTAATCAATGCATAGTCTCATCTTTCCAGTTTTCTTTCTCACGATGACTATCGGGGATGCATAGCGACTCTTTGATTCAGTTATCACACCGATGTCCAACAAATGCTGCAAATGATCTCTGAGATCGCTCAGGTCAGCTGGTGAGATGCGCCGTGATCTCTCCCTGAAAGGTTGTTCATCGGCAAGCCTGATCTCATGCTGAACTCCTTGCGTCAACCCAAGGTCCCATTCATGTTGAGAAAATACCTCCAAATGGCTGTATGCAAGCTTCAAAATTCGGTCTCTCCACGCAGCATCAATCGGTCCCCAGACAAATGGAAACGTTTTAAACTCATCTTCGGTTGTCTTTGGACTTGTACTTAACGGAACCGATGATCCATGGGTTGCATTTGTAGCATAACATTTAGCAGAATCTGTAACCGGTGTTCTACTTTCATCTGAGCTAGTACTGCTCACAGAGACCGGTAAAAACACTCCAGCCAGGAAACACTTATTTGGTAGTTGAATGTCTTGATCTGTTTGGTTCTGTAAGCAAACCTTGACTCGTCTGAACCCAGTTCCGATTTTTACCAGTGAGCAGATGGTTTCGATGCCACCGGGCAACCGTTTCGGATTCACTTCATCGATCAAGGCAGTTACAGGTCTCCCTAATCTATTCCGAACAGTGCCTGAGACGAACTTCTGTGACCTGGCAGGAATGACAAGACTGTGTCGCCCGTTACTCTTACGGTTTACCAGTCCAATTCTTCCTTCCGGTCCAGCCTTCTCAGCAACTTCAAAGTCATGGTATATTTCTCTGCAGGCTGCACTGATGTGTAGGTTATCTTGTCCCTTGCTCTCTCTCTGATTTCCAAAAAGAGACTCATAACAGTTCCGAATGGCTCCAGAATTTGTCCCTATGATTAGCTGATGATGTGTAGAGTCGCGCCCATCTGGTACAACCAACGCCAAAACAGCAGATGACTGACTTGTACCACAGAAGTCTGCGTCGAACCCAATGTCCACATCTGTCCAGCCCAAATAAGGAATTTGACCACCGCCACCATGCCAAAGCACAAGATCTTCCAAGGGATGTAGTGTCTTTCCCAATTTCTGAAAGAAACTTTCATGTATCAAGGTTACTTGAGATCCACTGTCTAGTAAACATCTTGCTTTAACTCCATCCACATAGCAGTTCTCCACTAGGTTGTTACCAATTAAACCAACTGGTATGTCTGTGCCTGCCTGGAATTGAATGTGGTTACGCATTTCTGGCCCTAATTGCTTGGGTTGGGCTTCTGATTGGACCCCGTCAGACGCCCCTTGTCGTTTCCCTGAAGGAATTTGATGAGCTTGTTGTTCACTTCCTCAAAGTTGGGCTTGTTCGGACACTTAGCCTTAAAGTGGTCCTCTTCTCCACAGCCGTAGCAAAAATTTGGTCGACTTCGTTTGCCAATGTACTTCTTCTCAGTGTAGTGGCTAAATGACTTGGCACTTTTTGGTGTTGTGGTAGTAGAAGCGGTGTCAGCAGGCTTGTCTACTCGCTGCTGCGATTTCTCCTGCTGTTCTGCCTCTTCTCGTCTAACCATCTGCAGCAATTTCAAATACGGAGGCGGCTTATTGCGGGCATCCTTCAGTCGCAAGTTGACAAGGAGGATATCGTTGTATAGGATCCCTTTGATGAATTGATCCAGAAGCAGAGAATTTATCTTTTCTCTCTGCACGCCACCCTTGCGAACCAACTTCCGTAGCACAGCTTGAAGACGGGCTAAGAACTCGGATGGAGCCTCTTCTCGTTTCTGACGCATAGACTGGAACTTGAAACACAACTCCTCTGGCGTCTCTGTACTACCAAAAGCCAATTCAAGAGCAGCCAAATACTCTTCTGCAGTGGCTTGGGGTTGCTCACTCCGCAAATCTGTTATGATGTTAGCTGCAGGGGGCCGAAGTGCTTCTCGTAACCTCCTACGCCGCTCAGCATCATCGGGTTCTTCCTCCAGTTGACCCGTTACTACTTCAATCCAAGTGTCAAATGGGTCCTCATCCTTAGGTGGTTGTCTAGCACCAGAGAATGGCCTAAGTTTTCTCCCTCCTGAAATACTGCAAGAAGATAGAACTTGGCTTAGCGTCTTACTTGAACCCTGTTCTGCAGTTGCTTTTGTCACTTCATCTGCAGATGGCTCGGTCTCCAAGTCTTTCAACATCACTCTTGACTTGAATTTATGCGGTTGATCCATCAATCGGTGAATGCGGAACTGGATGTCATTCCCTGCAACACAGACTTTGACAGTCTCCGAGGGGGGCAAAACTACTTTAGCCACCTCTTGGTCAAACTCGCAAAGTAAGTGCGTGATGCCTTGGCGTTCCTGCCTTGACACTCCCACCAGGTGTTTTATGGTCTTGGATAGTGCTCGCGCCAGGGCCTCTGTTGATTCATCTAGTCCCTTATCACCAACAAGGAGCAGTGCACTACCAACGGGGACGTCATCTTTCTTACACCAATCCTTTGCTAGCTTCATCAATCCCGAGTCTGCCATGCCTGTATATTTATTTACTGATGTAATTATTTGTTGATTACAAAATACAATTTTAGATTTCCTTTTTTTTTTTTTTTTTTTTTTTTTTTTTTTTTCTTTTATCAACAGCAATTTGCAATATGAAAATTAAATATGACACATGGTTCAATTCAGTTTGACTTTTATTCTCATACCCAACATGTCATTAAAATAAAAACAACAGCAAAACGCACAGTAATAAAAAAAAATATGCAAAGGCTCGCATGCACAACTAAATGTCCTAGGGAAATAGAACAAATTTGTTACAAATGTTACAATATATAAATGCATAAAATAGTGTTTAGCAATCGTTGGCTCTCTGGTCTGTTGTTAAACAAGAATTTGGTGACTTATCAAAAGTATAACTCGCAGTGAAGGACTTTCTTTTAATCTCCCCTGCAAAAATTTGGAATAGTGTCCTGGCAAGGTCGCCAAAAATGTAAGCCGTACACCTCCGATGTTACCACATCAATAAATCACCAAGTTCACATTAATTTACAACAATGTCTTCTTATTTATTTCAATAACAACAGCAATGAAAATGTTTACTTATTAAAAGAAAACGATCGTATACCAGGCCTTAATAAAAAAAGAATAAAAGAGATCTCTGTAGGGAGTCAGTGCACTCACAAACTCAAACAGTTTACCGGTACTTGCTAATTGGGTTCCTCGTCCCTAAACTCTACTCCTACTCACTGACGTGACGATATCGACATTCCCACAAAAATAGCTGAGAGAGAGTCCGCAGTCCTGAGTGTGCTCGGTGACGGAGTGAAGGTCCAGTTGATCACCGCTGAGCATGAAATAGGGCTGAGTCCAATTTAATTCACCGCAATCTTTATAATTTGCGGTCCAAAACAGTTATTTCTCCTTAGGGTTCAATCCTGAGACTAAACTAGCTGAGAATCAATCCTGACAGTAGACTAGCTGATATCCAATCCTGAGAATAGACAAAACACACTTCAAAGTGTATAATCCACACACATCTTTTCCTTTAAAGTTCACAAACTCATTCACGTTGGTCTAATAAAAGACCATGATGAAGCTGAGAACAAATCTATACACATATACATGTATATAATATGCGCTCCTGGCAATTATCCAAAACTTCAGAATACCACAAAATATCACTTATAATAGTAGTTTTACTTAAGCAAATTATTGGTAAACAAACTTTTACATACATGTTTCTGACATGTCATGTTTATCCACATGTAATATTTACTCAAACAATCCATGTTTTAACCAAAAACCCTTAATTATACACTCACCTGAGAGCCAACAATCCTCAATAAAATGATAAATGTGATGTGATGATCTTGATTGATAATCTATGATCTGATTATAACAACATTCTATAAAATAAACTGGAGACTTATTACGAATTTAACTCTGCAAACATGGCTGACCTCTATCACATGGCCCTAACCATATCTCGCCAAATGAGGGCGCTATTCACATCTGGGGCAGGGGCTACATAAAGACATGTAGGAGAGAAAGTAAAATACCTGAAAAGCAAAATGGTAAACTTAAAAATCTGTGGAGAAAACGGGTTATTAAGACCTGTGGGAGAGAAAGTAAAAGACCTGGAAAATACAACGGTAAACTTACAAATCTGTGGAAAAAACGGGTTATAAAGACATGTAGGAGAGAAAGTAAAAGACCTGAAAAAAAACAGTTAACTTACAAACCTGTGGAAAGAACGGGTTATAAAGACATATAGGAGAGAAAGTAAAAGACCTGAGAAGTACAACGGTAAACTAACAAATCTGTTGAGAAAACGGGTTATAAAGACCTGTGGGAGAGAAAGTAAAAGACCTGGAAGATAGAACGGTTAACTTATAAACCTGTGGAGAAAACGGTTAACTTACAAACCTGTGGAAAGAACGGGTTATAAAGACATATAGGAGAGAAAGTAAAAGACCTGAGAAGTACAACGGTAAACTAACAAATCTGTTGAGAAAACGGGTTATAAAGACCTGTGGGAGAGAAAGTAAAAGACCTGGAAGATAGAACGGTTAACTTATAAACCTGTGGAGAAAACGGTTAACTTACAAACCTGTGGAAAAAACGGGTAATAAAGACATATAGGAAAGAAAGTAAAAGACCTGAAAAAAACAACGGTAAACCTACAAATCTGTGGAAAAAACGGGTTATAAAGACATGTAGGAGAGAAAGTAAAAGACCTGAAAAATACAGCAGTAAACTTACAAATCTGTGGAAAAAACGGGTTATAAAGACATGTAGGAGAGAAAGTAAAAGACCTGAAAAATACAACAGTAAACTTACAAATCTGTGGAAAAAACGGGTTATAAAGACATGTGGGAGAGAAAGTAAAAGACCTGAAACAAAACAACGGTAAACTAACAAATCTGTGGAAAAAACGGGTTATAAAGACCTGTGGGAGAGAAAAGGAACAAAATACAAGGCAAAATATATATATATATATATTTTTTTTTTACCAGGGCTGGTTAGCTCAGTTGGTAGAGCGCTCGTACGGTATTCGAGAGGTCGCGGGTTCGAGTCCGGCATCAGCCAAATTTTCTTTGCTCACGCTATTTATTTATATATATATATAAATCCACGTAAAAAGCTGTATCCATTCGTTGTGTATCCCCGCTACTGCCGTTTACCAGGTTATTTGCATCTTAACCGGGGTAGTGATCCCTGGCTTATCGGCAGCACGGTTCGGCTTCTGACTGGTCCCCCCGAGCAAAGTAGATTTGGTATTGCACATAGGACCGCCCACCAACTATAAGGGCTGGTTAGCTCAGTTGGTAGAGCGCTCGTACGGTATTCGAGAGGTCGCGGGTTCGAGTCCGGCATCAGCCAAATTTTCTTTGCTCACGCTATTTATTTATAATATTCTCCCAGTCAGTTTCTCATGTCCTTTCTCTGTGTAAATCCACGTAAAAAGCTGTATCCATTCGTTGTGTATCCCCGCTACTGCCGTTTACCAGGTTATTTGCATCTTAACCGGGGTAGTGATCCCTGGCTTATCGGCAGCACGGTTCGGCTTCTGACTGGTCCCCCCGAGCAAAGTAGATTTGGTATTGCACATAGGACCGCCCACCAACTATAAGGGCTGGTTAGCTCAGTTGGTAGAGCGCTCGTACGGTATTCGAGAGGTCGCGGGTTCGAGTCCGGCATCAGCCAAATTTTCTTTGCTCACGCTATTTATTTATAATATTCTCCCAGTCAGTTTCTCATGTCCTTTCTCTGTGTAAATCCACGTAAAAAGCTGTATCCATTCGTTGTGTATCCCCGCTACTGCCGTTTACCAGGTTATTTGCATCTTAACCGGGGTAGTGATCCCTGGCTTATCGGCAGCACGGTTCGGCTTCTGACTGGTCCCCCCGAGCAAAGTAGATTTGGTATTGCACATAGGACCGCCCACCAACTATAAGGGCTGGTTAGCTCAGTTGGTAGAGCGCTCGTACGGTATTCGAGAGGTCGCGGGTTCGAGTCCGGCATCAGCCAAATTTTCTTTGCTCACGCTATTTATTTATAATATTCTCCCAGTCAGTTTCTCATGTCCTTTCTCTGTGTAAATCCACGTAAAAAGCTGTATCCATTCGTTGTGTATCCCCGCTACTGCCGTTTACCAGGTTATTTGCATCTTAACCGGGGTAGTGATCCCTGGCTTATCGGCAGCACGGTTCGGCTTCTGACTGGTCCCCCCGAGCAAAGTAGATTTGGTATTGCACATAGGACCGCCCACCAACTATAAGGGCTGGTTAGCTCAGTTGGTAGAGCGCTCGTACGGTATTCGAGAGGTCGCGGGTTCGAGTCCGGCATCAGCCAAATTTTCTTTGCTCACGCTATTTATTTATAATATTCTCCCAGTCAGTTTCTCATGTCCTTTCTCTGTGTAAATCCACGTAAAAAGCTGTATCCATTCGTTGTGTATCCCCGCTACTGCCGTTTACCAGGTTATTTGCATCTTAACCGGGGTAGTGATCCCTGGCTTATCGGCAGCACGGTTCGGCTTCTGACTGGTCCCCCCGAGCAAAGTAGATTTGGTATTGCACATAGGACCGCCCACCAACTATAAGGGCTGGTTAGCTCAGTTGGTAGAGCGCTCGTACGGTATTCGAGAGGTCGCGGGTTCGAGTCCGGCATCAGCCAAATTTTCTTTGCTCACGCTATTTATTTATAATATTCTCCCAGTCAGTTTCTCATGTCCTTTCTCTGTGTAAATCCACGTAAAAAGCTGTATCCATTCGTTGTGTATCCCCGCTACTGCCGTTTACCAGGTTATTTGCATCTTAACCGGGGTAGTGATCCCTGGCTTATCGGCAGCACGGTTCGGCTTCTGACTGGTCCCCCCGAGCAAAGTAGATTTGGTATTGCACATAGGACCGCCCACCAACTATAAGGGCTGGTTAGCTCAGTTGGTAGAGCGCTCGTACGGTATTCGAGAGGTCGCGGGTTCGAGTCCGGCATCAGCCAAATTTTCTTTGCTCACGCTATTTATTTATATATATATATATATATATATATATAAAACTAGTAGGGTTGATGGCCTTAGCTTTCGATCCAAACCGGACCTTTGTCAGAGGCAAAAACAAGCACAAACATAAAAACAGATCCATTTATAGAAAAACCTTGGGATTAAAGTAGATGGAGAGTATCCAAAATAGGCGGGAAAAAGACAACCAATCAAAGTTAATTAAATACAGACAAAGAGATTGTTGATGACCAATCAAAATACAGCAGTGTGGACAATGGGATGTCCAGTGGTCGGTTAGTACAAAAAGGAGATTAGTGAACAAAGGAGGAAAGCTGCATGGTGGGAAATGCGGCTGACATGAAAGGACAGGATTATTTACTCACATGAGGGAGGTGATTAAGGGTAATCTCCCTAAATAAAGCAGTAGAAGTGTAAATATTGAATAATAGAGAGGGGGCTATAATGAGAATACTATATTGATAATGTAAAAGCATGGAAATAAAGTAGTTATTTGCCAAGATGAATTATTTAACACCTGTGTTTATGTTTAATCCGAATGGTTGGATTGTTCGGAGTTTGTGAATCCAGTGGGATTCTCTGAGTTTACGATGTGAATCGTCGCCGTTGCAGGCCTCAATGACAGTTAGTTCCACATCTTTAACACTATGATTAGGACTATTAAAGTGGATAGATACTGGGTACAGTTTTTTGGTCTTTATGGAGGAGACATGGTTCGCAAAGCGAAGACTGAGTTTGGTCTTTGTCTCTCCCACATACTGTACTCCACATCTCTTACATGATATATATATATATATATATATATATATATATATATATATATATATATATATATATATATATATATATATATATATATATATATATATATATATATATATATATATATATATATATATATATATATATATATATATATATATATATATATATATATATATATATATATATAAATAAATAGCGTGAGCAAAGAAAATTTGGCTGATGCCGGACTCGAACCCGCGACCTCTCGAATACCGTACGAGCGCTCTACCAACTGAGCTAACCAGCCCTTATAGTTGGTGGGCGGTCCTATGGGCAATACCAAATCCACTTTGCTCGGGGGGACCAGTCAGAAGCCGAACCGTGCTATATATATATATATATATATATATGTGTATATATATCTGTAATAAATCATTTGGAGTGAATTTTATGGCTTACAAAAGTACACAATTACGAGCATGTCTGCTTGGCTTTGGAATTATACAAGTTTCTCAAAATGTGATGTAAATTGTCATGAAATGCCATTGGTAAATCTTTAGAAACCTTTTATTTTTTTAGTGTTTGTTGTCGAATTTATCACGGTTTAGGTAGTAATTCATTCAGCGTATAACAAGACTTTGTAGGCAATGGAAGATGTCATAGGCCAACTGACACTTCTGTCTAACCCTATCAGGACCGGGCTTTTTTTGGTTGTACGGGGACCGGGGGGGGCACATAGTGCCCCCCCTCCGTATTTTCCAAAGTGTTCGACCGATTTTGATGAAACTTGCCACAAATGTTCATTTCACCGAGTTCTACATGATGACGTCACAAAATTTCAAAAAACCGTCACTAGAGGGCGTTTTTGACTGATTTTTGCCCATTTTTGGTCAAAAATCGTGTTTTTGCCATAACTTCTGTATTTTTTGTCCGAATGTTTTGAAACTTGGTAAACTTGTACATTTTAACAAGATAAATATAATTTGAACCTAATTTAGTCACTGGATTTATCTTTAGGGGAATAATAATTCATTAATTTATCCCATTTTCGGGAAAAAAAGTTTTTTTGCGTTTTTTTCACTTAACAATCAAAATGGCCGCCGCCAAGGGCCCAGGGAGAAAAAATAAGGCATGATTGACAAATCTGAACATTTTTTGGGTCTGAAAAGTAATAAATTAGCAGGTTGAAAATGTTCCATTGTTAAAAAACTTGATATAATTTGACCCCCTAATTACAGGCTGAAAACACAAAATCCAAGATGGCCGCCAAAAACGGCGGCCATTTTGAATTCCCGAAACCGTTTCAGACTATCACGTGACTCACCACTATCACTTTTCTGGCAAAAAAACATAAAATAAGTGGAAATTATGTCCAAAAAGTTTTAAAAATCACTAAAAAACAGTAAAATCGTGTGACCCAAGGTCAAACAAATGGTTGCCATGGCAACAGCTAACCCTCGGTATCAATTATTTTTTGCTAATATGATCCTAAATATATTTTAGGAAAAGTCATAAAATTTCGCGGTGATCGGACTAAGCGTTAAAAAGTTACGGTAAAAAAATTGGTAGGGGGGCACATTGTGCCCCCCCGGTCCTGATAGGGCTAAGGTAAAAGATTGTTAATGATGTTGATCCAGCGGGGGGAGGGGCAAGGTGGCATGCGCCCCCTCCCCAACTACTGTCCGCGCCCCGGGGTTGCCCCCTTTTGAAATATGTGTTGTTGTGATTAAAAATTACCAGATTACTAAGAGCTATCGAGTACTTTGAATTATAACTTACGAGTGTGAGAGCAAGTCATATAATCTACACGCGGTGTGTCGTCACCGTCTATTGCTAGATCTGCCGTGTAGCTATCTAGTGTTGACACCTGGCTGGCCTGCATTCCCCGAAGATCCAAAGCTGCAAAGATTAAACGAGAAACAAACATTTCTTGACTATGTTTTTTGTCGTATGCCCGGTAAAGGGACGTAACGACAAGTTCCTGGTAAGCAAATGATGTGAAATTTTGTTTTACAAAAAAACTGAGCGGAAAAGTTTGACTCTACTTTTTTGCCATTCAAAAGTTATTATAGGAAGAACACATTCTGCATGGGAATGGGAAACATGTCTTTGGGTTAATTCTAGCAAAAAAAAAATGTAACGATGTCATTATGTTCATGTCAGGGGCCATGTTATTTCTTACGTCATTTTAAATACTGGGACGAAATACTTGATGTGCCTGGTAAAAGGACATAAGTCCTCAACGCCCTTTTACCGGGCCCATTTTCCATTTTTTGTTTTATTTATTCGTGCAGTTTCTTCAAAAAACCAATTTACTGATTCCTTTGATGAATTGATTTAAATGATGATGATGATGATGATGATGATGATGATGATGATGATGATGATGATGATGATGATGATGATGATGATGATGATGATGATGATGATGATGATGATGATGCTGATGATGATGATGATGATGATGATGATGATGATGATGATGATGATGATGATGATGATGATGATGATGATGATGATGATGATGATGATGATGATGATGATGATGATGATGATATCACAGGATTCGTGTTGCAACCAGGAGAAAATGGAGTAAGAACGATAACAAAATAGCGATGGATTGCTACATTAAGAGTGAGCCGGACAAGAGAGGATACAGGAAGAGAATGTTTAGTCTATGGCAAGATAAAGGAATGTTCGACATCAGTGAGCAGCGTCTTGCAGACCAGATAAATACAATCAAACGGAACCAGTGGTTGACAAATGTTGAAAGTGAGGAGATGAGGAGAAAAGTACAAGCTGAAAGTAATAGAACGGAGATTGTTTACCACCACGTACCGGAGGATGTGGCTGCTGCTAGCTCGCAGACTGAAGATGAGGTAGATCTGCCAGGATTGCAAGATGGTCAGGATGACGGAGGCATAGACGAAGAGGAGGGTTTAGAGCTTACGGAGGAGGAGGTGCAGATTAAGACGAGGGTTCAAGAGGTGATGCGAGCGGCTAAAGGGTCAAACGGGTGGAGTATCCCGGCTTTGCGCCGGGTTCCAAGGAAAAGGCTGACAGATATGTCAGCCGTGGTAAGTAAAGTCCTTGGGTCGGTGAGTACTAATAATCTTTAAGAAACTAACCGTCTTATGTTTGCAGGGGCAGTTGTAGTAGGAGAAATGTTAGGTGTGAAGGCTTCAAGTCCAGAACATGAAAACAGTACACCATGGTGGAAACGTAGGCTAGAGGGTCAAATAAAAGATTTACGAAGGGATCTCAGTAGACTACAACAAATTAGTAAGGGTTTAATAAAAGGTTTAGACTGGAGCAATACAATCATGACAAAATACAATGTGAAAGGTAAGGGGGTAAGTGTAGTTATAGAGGACGTCACACAAAGGGTTAAGGCTAAGGCTGCAAAGGTGAAGAGGTATGATGACAGGGTGAGGCAGTTTAACCAGAACAGGCTGTTTAACACCAATCAGCGCCAGCTGTTTAAGGAGTTGGACGGAAAGACTGACAGCACGCAAGCGGGTCCGAGGCCAGCAGAGGCAAGAATTTTCTGGGGTGGTATGTGGGACCGACCAGTCCAGCACAACCTGGATGCTGATTGGCTAACGGATGTGACAGATGAATTGAGAGGCGTACAACAGCAAGAAGGATTCCAGATAGATGTGGACAAGATAAAAAGACAGGTAAGGAAAGTGCCAAACTGGAAAGCCCCCGGTCCGGATCATGTGCATGGGTACTGGTTGAAGAACTTTAGTAGTTTACATGAGCGAATGGCCCTTCAACTGCAAGACTGTCTAGTACAGGGTAAGGTCCCCACCTGGATGACTGAAGCAAGAACGGTTTTGATAATGAAGGATGTCTAGAAAGGTAACATTGCAAGTAATTATAGACCAATCACATGCTTGCCCGTGATGTATAAACTCTTGACCAGTATGATTGCAGAGGATCTCTATCGCCATATGGATGACCATCAGTTGTTTCCGGAGGAGCAGAAAGGCTGTAAGAAGCGGTCCAGAGGTACGAAAGATCAACTTATCATCGATAAGGCTGTGCTGAAGGACTGCAGGAGCAGAAAGACTAACTTGGCAATGGCGTGGATCGATTACAAGAAGGCGTACGACATGGTGTCACACACATGGTTAATGGAATGTCTGGATATGGTTGGAGTGGCCGATGCAGTAAAACGTCTTCTGAGTGAGAGCATGAAGACGTGGCGAACAAATCTGACAGCCAACAACGATAGTCTGGGCAAGGTATGCATAAGAAGAGGTATTTTCCAGGGTGACTCTCTGTCTCCACTGCTTTTTGTTCTGGCATTGATGCCTCTGTCGATGATTCTGAGGAAGGTGAGCGCTGGCTATGTAATGAAGAGGGACGGATGTAAGATCAACCATCTCCTTTTTATGGACGATTTGAAGTTATTTGCAAAGAATGATGCGGAGATCGATTCTTTGGTGCAGACCGTCAGGATTTTCAGTGATGACATCGGGATGCAGTTTGGTCTGGAGAAATGTGCTTCAATGACCATGAAGAGGGGAAAGAGGGTACATTCCGATGGCATCGCTCTGCCAGATGGTGCACAGATAAGGGCTTTGGGTGAAGAGGATAGTTATCGGTATCCAGGCGTACTAGAATCGGACCACGTCCTTCACGAGGAATCAAAGGAAAGGCTAATGGCAGAATACATCAGGCGGGTGAAGAAATGTTTAACCTGCACGCTCCCGTGGGGTAGCAGCTTGCTGCTCAAATGTGTACTAATTGCGGTTACTCATTAACGGTACAGTCAAAAAACTTGAAATTTCACAAGTTCCTCAATGGAACATAGCCGGATAATGCTATAACCAGCAAAATTAGCTGGGGGTGAGTTTTGGACCTACATTCCCCGTTAACTTCGAAGGCCATCAGGAAACCATTGTCATTTGATACACCCCAAGTGCTAAGATCTTAGCCGCTTTTACGAGCAGGCAATAACCTTCATCAATCATCCTGTCAGAGTTGAGATAAGATCACCAGCTGTTTATTGTAGGAAGTCAAGCTGTGGTTTTAGGGTAGGCCAAGACAATCAGATACCTTGTTTCTCAGTACACTGGTAAGCAGTGCAAACATTATTTTGTTTCTCAGTAGACTGGTATTGGTAAGCAGTGCAAACATTATTTTGTTTCTCAGTAGACTGGTAAGCAGTGGAAACATTATTATTATTTTTTTTTTGCCTTTTTGGGGGTTTCTGGGGATTCATTGAACCTTTCTGAGTCTATTGATACCATGTTAGAAGAGTTTGTGAGCAGACAAAGGCAGTTCTACACGCAATTTTACCGCTACAGTCGCTAACTGCACGATCATGTAACATCGTTTGTTTTACGGCATACTACTCAGTAGAATGTTATGCAGTGGACACATTATTTCTTTATTTTTTTGGCCTTTTTGGGGGTTTCTGGGGATTCATTGAACCTTTCTGAGCCTATTGATACCATGTTTGAAGAGTTTGTGAGCAGACAAAGACAGTTTTACACGCAATTTTACCGGTGCAGTTGCTGACTGTGCGACAGTGTGGATCCGTTTGTTTAATGGCCACAGGAGTGTGCAGGGTTTTAAAGTCCAAACTGAATGGGGAAACATGATCAAGGCGATTAACACATGGGCCGTGTCTTTGATGAGGTACAGTGGGGGTATTATTGAGTGGACTAAAGAAGATCTAGATGTCACTGACAGAAGGACAAGAAAGCTGATGGCCATGCATGGCATGCTACATCCGCGGGTAAATGTCAGCAGACTCTATTTTCCGAGGTCAAAGGGCGGAAGGGGGTTACTGAGCGTGGCAGACAGCGTCAACATCGAGCGAGAAGCCTGCATCGTCATGTCAGGAGCACCGATGAGAACTTCCTGAAAATTGCACGAAAGTACACGAAGGCAGACGAAGCTGGGCCGAAGGAGTACAAGAGGGAAAGGAAAGAGGAAAGACACCAAGATTGGAGGAACAAGCCACTCCATGGCCGGTTCCTGAGATGTACAGAAGAAGTGGCGAGTTGCAAATCCTGGAATTGGTTAAAGAGCGGAGAACTGAAGAAGGAAACTGAGGACTTGATTACTACGGCGCAAGACCTGTCTCTAAGGACAATGTATTAATGAAGGCGAGGATAGAGAAAGCAAATGTTTCTCCTCTGTGTAGAATGTGCAACAAGGCAGAAGAGACTGTATTTCATATTGTCAGCGAATGTAGTAAGATGGCTCAGACGGAGTACAAAGGCAGACATGACAAGTTGGCTAAGGTGATTCACTGGGGTCTGTGTAAGAAGTATGGTGTCCAGGTCATGCCAAGTGGTACGGCCGTGTTCCAGAGAAAAATGAAGAGACCGACGAGGTCAAGATCCTCTCGGACTTCAATATTCAGACTGATCATGTTATAGAACATAGACGTCCGGATGTTGTAGTCTTAGATAAGACGAAGAAGATGTGTCATATCATCGACATAGCTGTGCCGGGTGATATAAGGGTAGCTTCTCAGGAGATGAAAAAGATCGAGAAGTTTCAGGACTTGGCCAGGGAACTTCGTAAGATTTGGCAGGTGAAAGTGAAAGTAGTCCCTGTGGTGGTTGGAGCACTTGGCACCATTCCGAAGGCACTGGAGAAACATCTAGATCAAATAGGCACAACTGTGAGGGTAGATTTGCTGCAGAAGGCTAGGATCCTGCGAAAGACCCTCGAGATCTAAGGCTACGGGACGTAGCCCGACTCGAGGACAACGACAACAACGACAACGACAACGACAACGACAACGACAACGACAACGACAATGACTACGACTACGACTACGACAACGACAACGACAACGACAACGATAACGACGACGACGACAACGACAATGACTACGACAACGACTACGACTACGACAACGACAACGACAACGACAACGACAACGACAACGACAACGACAACGACAACGACAACGATAACGATAACGTAACAATAACGATAATGATAACGATAATGAAAATAATAATAATAACAATTATTATTATAATATTAACTAGACATTCAGTTTTTGTGACATCACAAAAACTAGGTGTTCGGGAATAACGAATTGCTTCTAAACATCGATGAGTTAATACACACAACAATGTAAAAAAAGCCTTTACAATTAGTGTTGTAGCACCATTGATTTCAAACTTGTTACCAGAGGATGCTGTTTAATGTAATGACGTCATCATGAAATACATATGAAATACATGAAATACATATAATAAAGCTCTTTTTAATTATTTTCATATTCATATTTAAAGGTTTTATTTGATTTCACTTTCAATATATCAAACAAAATCAAAACCATGTGTTATACGGTGTCTCATAGAGACCATTATGTTGCTTTAAATGTTAATTCCTCCAAAATTTTCTTCAAATAAATAACTCAAAATTGTATTTCATGTAACAACGACAACGACAACGACAACGACAACGACAACGACAACGACAACGATAACGATAACGTAACAATAACGATAATGAAAATAATAATAATAACAATTATTATTATAATATTAACTAGACATTCAGTTTTTGTGACATCACAAAAACTAGGTGTTCGGGAATAACGAATTGCTTCTAAACATCGATGAGTTAATACACACAACAATGTAAAAAAGCCGTTACAATTAGTGTTTGTAGCACCATTGATTTCAAACTTGTTACCAGAGGACGCTGTTTAATGTAATGACGTCATCAGTTTTAAACTTGAAAACGCAGAGTCCTTTACCTACTCACACACTGAAACCACTGTCCAAAGCTCATTTTATACTGACCAAAGAACTAAAAAATAATGGCTTGATAACAATTCTTTCCTTCAACTTCCAGTTTGAACCGCAATACAAGGTCAAATTGGGGTCATTTCTTTGAGACATTTAAATTGTTTCCAAAAGACCTTTGCGATGATGTGTAGATTGTAAAAATCCATTGTGCACTTCAGGAGTTCTGATTTAATGAATACACTTTGATTTATTGTAACTCAACATCTGATGACGTTATCATGACGTCATCGTTTTATTTCGCGTCTTCATATTGAGGTTCAAGTATATGCACAGTTTCAAGGTTCAGTTTAATTTCAATTTTGAGTTATTTATTTGAAGAAAATTTTGGAGGAATTAACATTTAAAGCAACATAATGGTCTCTATGAGACACCTAATAACACATGGTTTTGATTTTGTTTGATATATTGAAAGTGAAATAAAAAAAACCTTTAAATATGAATATGAAAATAATTAAAAAGAGCTTTATCATATATTTCATGGAGACTTCCGGTTTGGGCAGGAAGCGAGGTCAACTCAGGTCACTAAGAATTATAAAGAACTGCATACATTTATTGTAACTCGACTCCTGGAGGAAAAACAAGTTACCTTTTTGGTTTTAACTGCCAGGAAAAACAATGTTTTCGTGCTTTCCAAAGTGTTCCTTTTCCACGCAGTGCAATTGGCTGCCGCCAGGTTGTGTGTTCAAAATAGTATTCATATTGCCTTTTATCAAAACATTAACCCTTGCTGCCCTCCGTTTTGTTCGGCATCTATGCGGTGTCAATAAAACTAAGTGTGTATCGCTAGTGAACGTTGGTGGCGCTATATCAAATTAACGGTCTTATTTTGTAACATCACGAACACTGGTGTACTGTACATTCAATCTGACATTTGACAGATTCAAATTCCGAGCCCATTATCTGTACTAAAAAGTTCCAAAGTTTTATAAAAACTACCCCACTTTGATAAACATCATAAACACAAGTGTGCACGGCTAAAGAAATACACGGACATTTTGAAAGGCGATGACTTTACTTTTAAACTTTACTTTTAAACAGTTTTACTCAGCGTATCCCGACAACTCTCGCGGGGGTAAAATGCCTCTGGCCTCGCTGTTGCACACTTGTGACTCTCGTATGTAAGCACGTACGTGATCGGTATATATAGAACGAAAGACGATCATTTTGTCAATTGCATTTTCTCCACCATTATACTTCAAACAACTCACGTGAGCATGTGATCGTCTCAGTAAAGTCTCCTCTTCCTCTCCCTGTCACAATTAAGCCACCAGAATGACATAAAGGGAAACATTTCCACACTGAACTTGGCATGACTTACATGTTTTTCTTTGCGTCGCCATTATTACACACGCACACACACGCAGAACTTAACAACACACCGATGAACTGTGACAAGACCTGACTTGTTGCGTGTATGTACATGTACAGTACATGTATATACACAGCATGCAGTAAAAAGCCTAGAGTGCACACGCACGAGGTGCAATACAGTAAGGTAACTGTACAGACTCTATCGGCGATCGCGCTAAAAACGGCACTTTTCACCTTAATATAACTTCGTTATGCAACGGCCAATTTTGTTCAAATTTCACAATTAGGCTTTTATAGTCGTTATTTATTACTAAAAAATTCAACATGTAGTTTGCTCAAAAAAAACTGTAAATACAAAAAAATATTTTTAAACTCGTCGTCGTAACAAACTGTAACATTTGATGACGTCATCAATGTAATATTTTCAAAGGTCATAAACTACATTTTATTTCGTACACTGAAACCATGTCCAAATTCTGTTTCATATTGACTCCACAGCTTAAATTGTGACTTTTTAAGCATTTTTTGCTTCAACTTCCGGTTTGAACCGGAAGACAAGGTCAAATTGGGGTTATCTCTGTAAGACATTTAGTTATTTTTTAAAGACCTTTCCGATGATGTATAGATTGTAAAAATTCATTGTGTACTTCAGGAGTTATGATTTTTTGAAATAATAAACTTTGATTTAATGTAGTTCGAAACCTGATGGCGTCATCATGACGTCACAACAACGGTTTCGTCTCCTTGCCATATACTACCTATGTATGAATTTTCAAGGTTATATGACCTTCGAAAGTGTGCATTTGAAAGTGGACAATCGCCAGGGAGAAGAAGAAGAAGTATTAAAAAAAAAACGAACAAAAACAAGAGGTCTTCGGACCAGAGTCCGAACACCTAACTAGACATCACAAAACAAGGTGTTCGGGATATGGTAGTTAAAGCTGTTATTTATTGTATCAACTTAAGTTTCTAAAAATATGAACTAAAAACGTGAAACTGCTTTGAAATATATTTAATTTGCAGCAGAGAAGGACCTTCATGTTCCAAGCTCTTACCATTTTAAAATGAGGAACTACTTCCGGTTTGACCGGAAGTACAGGTCACGCAATATGCAACAAAGCAGGACTTTCCCAAACCTTGGTATTTTGTGAATTAATCATATTCCTACCTCTAACAACTTTAAAAATGAGGAGCTATTTTCGGCTTGACCGGAAGTAGAGGTCAAAGAGGTCACGCAAATTGCAACAGAGAAGGGTCTTCCCTTACCTTGGTATTAGGTGAAAGAATCATGTTCCTAGCTCTTACCATTTTAAAAAGAGCTACTTCCGGTTTGACTGGAAGTAGAGGTCACAAAGGTCACGCAATGTGCAACAGAGAGGGATCCTCCCTAACCTTGGTATTTGGTGAAAGAATCATGTTCCTACCTCTTACCATTTTTAAATGAGTAGCTACTTCCGGTTCGACCGGAATTAAATCTCAGAGAGGTCACACAATGTGCAACAGAGAAGGACCCTCCCTAACCTTTGTATTTGGTGTAATGATCATGTTCCTAGCCCTTTCCATTTGTAAATGAGGAGCTTCTTCCGGTTTGACCGGAAGTAGAGGTCACAAATGTCACGCATTGTTCAACAGAGGAGGACCCTACCCAACCTTGGTACTTGGTGAAAGAATCATGTTCCTACCTCTGACAACTTTTGAATGAGGAGCTACTTCCAGTTTCCATTCCTAACCTACAATCTGATGTAAAAATTGTGATTATATAATAAAAAACTTCTGAAATTACGAATTTTTGAATATTTGAACTTCCGGTTTGAACCGGAAGACAAGGTCAATTTGGCATTTGGTGAAAGAATCATGTTCCTAGCTCTTAGCATTTTTAAATAAAGAGCTACTTCCGGTTTGACCGGAAGTAGATGTCACAGAGGTCACTTAATGTGTCAAAAAGAAAGGCCTTTCCTTACGTCGACATGTGTCGAAAGAATTAAGTTCATATCTCAAACGGTTCATTGTTGTTGATTGTTAAAGGTTTAAATAAGCCTTGTATTAAAGACTAACAAAACATGAAGTGTGCACCTTGAAAAAAAGACTAAGAACAACGCGTTGTTTACGTGCATAGCAATTGGGCGTCGATCTCACACGGCCAATCTCGCACAAGGACGTTTACATGTATAATGGCATTGGATTTTCTACAGCAATGTGGGACACGCTTGAACGCACATGGACAATTGATTTGCGTTTAACGTCCGGTTTGAACCGGAAGTAAAGGTCAAAATGGTGTCACCTCAATACAAAGTTTGAGAAGGCTCAATTCTCTACAATCTGATGTAAAATTTGTGATCATTTGATAAGTACTTCTTAAAATATTATTTTTAGATTTTTTTTTTAATTTTCAACTTCCGGTTTGAACCGGAAGACAAGGTCAAATTGGGATTATGTCTTTAGAGCGTTAACGCAGTTTTGCATGACCTTTGCGAAGATGTATAGATTGTAAAAATCCCTTGTGTAGATCAAAATTTATGATTTTTTGAAACAATAAACTTTGATTTAATGTAATTCGACACCTGATGACGCAAAAAATACAAGAGGTTTTCAGGCAAATTGCCCGAACATCTAAAAAAAACCGTACAAAAACAAGAAGTCTTCAAAATACTGATTCAAAAGTTACTTACAAAATCTACTTACGTGCAAAAATAAGGCACCAGCAGGATAATGGGCAAAACCACACGAGAGTTCCAATGAGAAATATCAGCAGAGTTTTATCCAGCAAGAGTCCCTTGCAGAGAATCATGATGACGATTTACCACACTTTCAGTGGTATAATAAATGCCTCTTCACAAGAAAGATCGAGAGAGCGACATGTGCCATGCAAGCTGACCGGATGATTTGATCCAATCAAAGACGTCATTTTCGGTCAATACGTGCGGTCTATCAAGGCTACAATTATTAACGACAAATAAGGACAGTTTACTGGCAGTGTTGCTTTTTCATTAAAGTGGGACCCAAACGTTGCTATATGACAAGTTACTGTATTCTAATGGCATATCAGACATCACAGATACCAACAAATAACTTTACTTAAAATGCTAATTTAGTAACGAAGAAAACCGTTCAAATTGCAACTTTTCACGGAGCTTTTTCTGCCCAGACTCAAAAATAGCAGCAGCTGTTTATCTATGCAAGTGGCATGCACATAAACGCCGTAATAAATGAACCACGGAGTCTGCAAGGTTATTGGTTATACGTTTCTATACGAATACAAACCTCCAGAGAATCAGTCTGAAATACTGCTAGGGAGGAGGGAGAAAAAAATGTGATTATCCCCAAATCACTATCGCAAATGCCGCAAAGAAAAAAATAAATAAGCTCGTATTATATTCGAGAACGTACACAAAATAGATGCCTGACGAAAAGTAAACATTTTGTTATTGTTTTCACCATCAAGATGGATAATTGTATAATTTGATGACAATTTCAAAGGATGGTTTGGATGGTACATCGAGTGGAGAGGATGGAAATTAATTTACCCGTCAAAAATCTATGTTGATTATTCCTTTAAAAGGTTGGTATCGGATCGATATTAAAAGCAGCGTGTTTGGTTTCCAAGGACTCGTGCAGTGAGAAACGCATAGTTGATCGTGCATGCTTTCTTATGATATCCTAAGAATACCATCTCTGTAGAATCGTGAATTCTATTTACCGTTCAGAACACGACAAACCACTCCACGCCACGGTCCTTGGTCTGTCAAAACCATCGCGCATCGTCACTGACGTAATATCATAACGTCATAGCACCCTTCATTGATACTCTGACGAGGTCAAATAGTTTTTCATTGCATGCCAAGCCGTATGACGACTGACTAAACGAATGATGTACATTGAGTATTTTATTTTATTTATTTTTTTTATGTTTTTTTGTTTTATTGTTATTTTTATTTTAAACCCCACTGAATAGTATTGTAAATTATAGTTTTATGGGTTTGCCGTACTCACAATTCCATTGTGGCCCTTGTTGTGTGCTTGTTGGCTTGTTTGCTTGCGTGCTCCCTGGCGGGGAGGCTTGCTGGCTGGCTGGCTGGCGTCGTGTTTATTATGTCCCAGTGATTGCAACCAGTGATTGAACATAACACCACTAACAAGTGTTCTCGTACAGTATTCGTAAAAATTAATGCGTTAGTACGTTACTTTTTCTTAATGACGACCGACCATTCAAAGTACTTTAAAAAGTATGGTTAAAAAATCAATTCCTAGTACGAGACAAGCTAAAATGCACTTGTTAATTAGTCCAGGTATACCATGCTCGATATGTGGCAGAGGGACCCCCCCCCCCCCCCGATTGTTCCCTAACACGGTCTTCCCCTCTTGTACAGAAGCACCCCCCCCCCCCCCCACCTGAAAACCTCAAAAGAATTCCAGAGATTTCCAGAACACAATGAAGACAGAATAGGAGGGGGTTACACCCTGCCACATATCGAGCACCAAAAATAGTCCAGGACAACCAGCGGGTAAAACAGTCCAAGATAAGTTTTATCGCCCACTGTTGATTGACCTTTTTTGCGGTTGTGAACGTTGTTGGAGAAACCATGGGAGAAGTGCCTGGCCTCCTCCGGAGATCAGTTGTTTACAAACCGCAGAGACTTAGATCCATATAACAAGCAAGGGTACGGAAGCGTTAATTAAAGGGCCACAACAATTGTTTTCTTTCTTTTTTAAACGCTATCTCGCCACAGTGAGTTGCTATTACCAACGACGTCTATCTCTCATCATCCAAGAACGCATTGTGTGTGTGACACTCGCAGATAGCAACTCGCCGCGGCGAGATAGCGTTTTCAAAAAAAAATAAAAACTTAAACAATGCGCCCTTTAATGCTTCAGTACAGGGGGTCTCCAGAGCGCCCATTTTCGGTTGTAAGGTCTGATGTAGCTACACCACGCACAATGACCCCCAAAACCCTCCAGGTTGCTCCGAACCACAAGTTTCTTCCTATAGCTACAACTAAATAGCCAGTCAAAACTCAGCCGGGTGCATCGGAGAACTACATTCCATTTAGCCTGGAAAACATTGTCTGGAGTAACTTTCACAAACAGTTGATTGCCTCAATAGTTTGACCCTCGTAGATTTTGTCTCGAAGGATAAATGACAATGCAACACAACACAATACACACAAACAAGTATATTTTGTGTAACAGAAGCAGAAAGAAGCACAATGCAGTCAGAAAAAGAAATGGATAAACAATGATCAAGGAGACAAAGGGGTTGGGGTAGATGAAGTAGATAATGTTTAAGAACCACGGGAGGGTGGAAACAAAGGACGAAAATCAAAGGTTTGAAAAGGGTCAACAAGTATACTAATTAATGAATGGGACATATTTAAATCGGGAAACCTTTTTACTTTTTGTTTGTATAATATTTATTCTCAATGAAATTATCAGTGGTAAGTTAATTTCTACGGAACGTTTTCTACCTGGGTGTGCGTATGGTTAAAATATGGTTTAACCAGGTAATTGTATCATGTGTGTTACGCAACATTATGTCCGACAAACCATTATGACCGACACATTATGTCTGACAAACCATTGCGTGGAATTCATTGTATCCTCGAACCAGTTATGTCCGATCCATTATATCCGAGTGGACACAATGGGTCGGACATAATCGCTTGTTGGACACAATGGGTCGGGCATAATGGTTAAAAATTTTCGTCGAACATAATTGGGCGAAACACACGTGCATGACTAGTCTGATTTGGAGGCTAGCACCGATTACACAACAATGTATCACATTTCGATTCTCTACATACTAATGTGAGTAACGTGTCTGTTTGTTACGCAAAAACTCCGAGGTGCAAGCATAGATGTAGCTGGAAATTGTTGTGGGTCGTTCTTTTGGACCCACATTCAGGCTAAAGGCTTTATTTTTTTTCTTTCGAAACCATTCAATGTTGACTTTTCGGGGATAATAAAGTTATTGACAGAAGACTTGTCAGACAAAAGAAGCGCGCGCAACAATGTTTCAACAGCCATAACAACGTTCACTCACGTGTCATGTGTGTGTAAGCATTGGTAGGCACACACACCGTTATGGGGACATTACATGGAGCTATATATATTGACATATTATATAAATTTTATACAATGGAACAAAAGTCCCCACAAGGTTTTTCTTTGTCAAACCCTGTCCCTACAAGGTAATTCAATAGAAAATGGAATGATAGAACAATAGGGAGTCCTTTGTTAAAAAGAATACATGTACTAATATTAGATAACATTGTACTCAAACATGAAAACCACATGTGAGCAATTCATGATCACAGTGCGCTGGTTTTCCTTACTTGGCTAGTAGCCAAGTTGGGTTGCCAGCGCTCTACATGGAGACTTCAAACCATGAACAGCAAAAAAGACGGGTAGAGAAACGGCGTGTGTTGGGCAGTATTTGATTAACATAATGAAAAGATGAACGAACAATGATTCAGTTGATTCTGAAAAAAAAAACAGTGTAAAGGAAAAACAGATGTAATTAGATGGGTCTTTCCCCTTTCTTTTTTTCTTTCTTTTGACGACAAAATGTGTTAGAAGGTTTAAACTGGTATTGGAACCGACAAATCCACGGGTAACACCATGCAATCCTCATTCTGGCGAGCGAACGGCCGCCCGAAGGCGGCCGTTTCGCGAGTCGATACAAAACAAATTAAGGAACTGTTGGTCGCCGATGACGCAAAACAATAAAGCATGAGGCAAAACGATAAAACGAATAAAATAACAAATGTTGAGTTGCCCTCCACCAACCGACCCAAAAGTACTGAATCTCGTTTTTTCCCCCTTTTTTTCTCTCTCTCTTCTTTTTGTTGTCATTAAAACTCTTCGAGCAGCTCCAAAAGTCAACAACTTCGCTGGATCCAGGAGGATAAAATTTCGTCCACTCTGTCTTTAAGGTCTTTTTCCCACCCTGCAAGCCCAAAGCCATTATAAATCACTGTGTGTGTGAATTGGAGTGCTAGTCAAGACTTAGACTTGCGTTATTTAAGATCCACGTGCCGCACAAGCTTTTTTCACAAATTGCATACTGCCTTGTGCCAAGGATCCTTAGCCACAAGGTCAATCAATTACTACACTGAGACAGGTGGCTGCTGTCTTTCAACACTCCTTACTCTGCAGTGGTTAGGGTCTGGCCAATAGGAGTCTACAGGCTTGTGGGGTGTACCAGGGGTGAGGATTACATGGAATCTTAGCCTTATTGGCCATTAAAAAAAATTGTGACCATATTTGGTAACACTTGGATTATTTTTTGTCTCTCGGATGCTGCGAGGGTTAATCTTTAATGAAACTGACAGATCTTCTATGTCTAATAGCACTGAAATACAACTAATTATCACAAATAAACTTAAAGGTAAAATACAGGAATGGTAAAGCTGACATTTTTACAGTTTTTTATGTAAATATTGAATCACACAAAGTAACTTTTCACTATCAGCTTTACCATTCCTGTATTTTACCTTTAAGTTTATTTGTGATAATTAGTTGTATTTCAGTGCTATTAGACATAGAAAATCTTAAAGGTAAAATACAGGAATGGTAAAGCTGATAGTGAAAAGTTACTTTGTGTGATTCAATATTTACATAAAAAACTGTAAAAATGTTGGCTCAATCCGTCGTCCAAGTCAAGAAAAAATAGTGAACAAACGAGAACACTTTTTCAGCATGTAAACACATTGTCTTTAATTTCGATTGTTACAACCGAAATTAACATCGGGGTCTTCGAATTTTATTTGCTCGACTTATTCAGTATTTCAGACAGAAATATTTATGTGGAAGATTGGAGCTGGCATGAACTTCGCAATCCGTCAGATTATCGGCTGATACTAATAAATAAAAATGCGTATGAATAGCCAGCCTGTATTCCACCAATGTCCAAAACGTAGATTCTGAAGTAAATATGCGGGATTTCAACATTTTACGGGTCTGTGTGTCGGTAACGCGTACGCTAGTACACCCAATAAAAGGACGGATGTACGGGCTGTAACGTACCTAGGATCAATCCCATGCAATGAACTGCAGAATGCTGAGTGTCGAGTGCATGGTAGGTCGCGGCTGCAACCAGGGACCGTACTGAAATGTAAAGTGTCCAAATACGGACGGCCGGGGTATGTGGTATGTTCCAAAGCATTTAAATCATTAATGGCAGTCAAGGAGAGAGAGAAAGGGAAAACATAGTAATAATAAATTAATAACAAATCCGATTGACCGACCCCTTCAATGTATTTTCATTGGAGGGCAACCAAACCAAAACGTGTTTTTTATTTGTTGCCATTGAACGATTCAATACTGGTCTAGCCACGGACCACCGCATACACCAAACAGCCTGGTTGATCATCTGCCTTCAAGTCTCCAGCCTTTACATCGTAGAGTCTGCACTGACCAGAAGGCATGACGTAGTCGAAAGACCAACATTCGCTATTCATCTTGCAACTCAGGAAACATTGTATGAGTGACTTCACTTGAACGGCCAATAGAGGGCTTGGATCGTTTACACATTTCCCCTCGTAAAGCAAAGTTGACATGGCAACTGACGTGTCTTTGAACGTACCTTTGATTTAAAATGAACAGAAACAAATATGCACAGTTTACGTTTAAACAGAGCAGAAAAAGGGTTTTATTTCGTTAAGCTTAACTAATTAATAACAACAAAAAACAACATAAATTGCCTCCAGTGGTCATTTTTATAGATTGTTTTTTTATTTTTTACATTTGAAATGTAGTTCATCCATCCAGGGATATTTGGACCAATGGTCATCTAATGGTCAGTAGTGGTCATTTTATATATACGTACAAATGCTTAATCTCTCACATTCTTTAGACTATCGCAGCCTTACTTGATCAATTATCCATTGGTTTGAGCAAATATTTTGAGCCACCTATTGGTCAGCATTAGTCATTTTAAGAAACAAAAATGTAATTTGTTATACATTTCAATGTATTCCATTCATCTAGGGAGGGTTCATTGCTTTTTCCCAACGGTCATCTTACGTTTATAGTGGTCATTTCATAAATATTTACGAAAAGCTTCAACCCAATATTTTTGGCCGATTGCAGCCTGACTTTGTCCAATGCTTCATTAGTTCCAGCACATATTTTGGCCAGTGGTCACCACACATCGAGTGTTTTAAAATGTTAAAGACTAGGGATGTTAATAAACTTTGGCCACTGGTCATCTAGTGGTCGGCAGTGGTTAAATAATATTTACAAAATGTCTTTTTGCTTTAGATAATCCCAACCTAACTTGGTCCAATGCTTCATTAGTCTGTGCAAAGATTTCAGCCAGTGGTCACCTTTCAGTCAGAATTTGTCATCTTATGAAAAAAAAAATGTTTTTGCATTTTTAAATATATTTAATATTTCAGGGGATTTTTTATAAAATTTTGCCAATGTCATCTAGTGGTCAGTAGCGATAATTTTATGATTTACAAAAGCATTTCCCCTTAAGCCGATTGCAACCTAGCTAGGTCCAATGCCCCACTGGCTCGAGCCCCATTTGGTGGTGGTGGTGGTGGGGTGGGCGGTGTACACAGATTCTGGCTAGTGGTCACCTATCAGCAGCAATGGTCATGAGGAAAATGTCGTTTTCACATACTTCCCAGGGTTGATATGTGTGCTTCGTGAAGCACATTAGCTCTACTAATAACTGTATTAATAGTGTATGTCACTTCAATGATTTCTTACTTCTTGTTTGAGGGCAGTCTTCCATTGGGTACTCTTCAACCATCACTTCACACAGAGTTAGGGTGCTCTCTAAACCGTTTATCGAAACGTTTCTGTTCACACTGACGTAGCGGGCAATAATGGGCGGGTCACATACAAATTGTATGTGTGCCCCAGGGACCGATGCTTGGTCCGATGTCACTGGTAACATACACGCTGCATTTTTGAAAATGTCACCTTCCTTGCCTGCCCTCACGGTGGCGCCAGACAAACGACTGCCTGTAAGCGGAAATATGTGATTATTTTGCTTTTCACAATCACTAATTTAAGTACTGAGCTGTGATAATTACAGGAAATTAAAAAAATATATATAATAACAAATAAATAAATAAATATTAAAGCTTATTTTAATGATCGTTTACGCTTTTTTCTTTAAACATTAATTGAAAACTGATGACCATGTGTTGAGATTTAATGGATTGTTTTTCTACTTTTTTTTTAATTATTATTATTTTTTTAAATTAAAAGTCTAACAATATAATTGCGGTAACATCGACTTTTTTTGTGAGAACGGCCTCCTCTTGCCAAGCAAAATCAAGTATTTTGTTTGAACCACTGTGGGCAACTTTGCCACGACACAAGTATAAACAACAATATAGTTTCGAATGATTCATTAGGCATCGGTAGCTACTTTGATTGTGAACAGACATGGTTTTTTTAAATGTAGGTTTTCCCGGCCAATTTCGACGGAAAATCCATTCACGTTAATACCCGGGTCATTCAATTTCGCTTGAAAATAAATCCTCGGGTACATCAGCATTCAACAGTTAAAAGAGTCGTTCAGTTTCGACACTTGAGCATTCATTCGACAAATAACATCATTCAATCTAAAATGGTCACTTAGGTAATTCAAGTTCGTCAAAGCCAGCAGCAACGGGCTGGTCCATTGTCCATGTTTATCAACTGATAAACATTTCAGAAATGTTTGCATTCAAATTAGTTTCTTTGGTATGCGCTTTCTGGTTCGTATCTTTCCTATATAAAGGCTGGATATTATGAGGGAATTCATTTATACACGGTTGCCGAGTTGTACCTCTCGCTAAACACACGATTTCGAAGCAAAAATGGCTGCCCATGGTCATTACAGAAGAGTGAGCAATGTAGATAGTGGAAGGCTGATTGAAAAGTGCGTGAGATGGTACAACAACAGCCAAACTTACATGCCGAGATGCCTAGCACGTTAGAACATTAAAAGTTAAAGAAACCAATTTCAGATATAAACGTTTAAGGGGGGAAAAACAACAACAGAAACAGAAAAGGACCTGTGACTAAAATCCACTGGGAAACAACACCACTTCAATTTTATAACGACCCCCTTTTAAATGTATGTTTCGTTGTAAAATAAAATCACATATTAAATAAAGTTTAAGTCTTAACATTAACAACGAATAAAGAAGATGACAAAAAAAATTGAATTTAAGACCAAAGCAAACATTTACAATGCAAGCAAACTGGGGTGTTAATTTGATTTTCTTGGTATCTATATAATGACAACAACGACTTTAACGAATAAAGACGATCACAACAAATTGAATTTAAGACCAAAGCAAACATTTACAATGCAAGCACATGCAAGCAAACTGGGTGTTAATTTGATTTTTTTAGTATCTATATATGACAACAACGACACGGTGTTAATTTAACCAAATAACTAACTACCAAATAAGTAACACCATGTCGGTGTTGCCACATATAGATACCAAGAGAATTAATTTAACACCCCAGTTTTCGCAGTGTAATTTTGTGCCATAAAACTGGATTTAACTGTTCTAAGACACATTTCAAAGTTTAATCATGAGGTAACAAAGCGAAAGGAACAAATTTGCAATTAAGACCAAAAATAAGAATTATAAATAGAACACATAATACTGATAATCCACACACAACTGCCATCAGAAAAAGAACATTATCTCTAACATTAACCCTATCAGGACCGGGCTTTTTTTGGTTGTACGGGAACCGGGGGGGGGGGGGGCACATGCCCCCCTCCGTATTTTCCAAAGTGTTCGACCGATTTTGATGAAACTTGCCACAAATGTTCATTTCACCGAGTTCTACATGATGACGTCACAAAATTTCAAAAAAACGTCACTAGAGGGCGTTTTTGACGGATTTTTGCCCATTTTTGGTCAAAAAGCGTGTTTTTGCCATAACTTTGTATTTTTTGTCCGAATGTTTTGAAACTTGGCAAACTTGTACAATTTAACAAGATAAATATAATTTGAACCTAATTTAGTCACTGGATTTATCTTTAGGGGGCATAATAATTCATTAATTTATCCCGTTTTAGGGAAAACATGTTTTTTGCGTTTTTTTCACTTAACAATCAAAATGGCCGCCGCCAAGGGCCCAGGGAGAAATAATAAGGCATAATTGACAAATCTGAACAATTTTTGGGTCTGAAAAGTAATAAATTAGCAGGTTGAAAATGTTTCATTGTTAAAAAACTTGATATAATTTGACCCCCTAATTACAGGCTGAAAACACAAAATCCAAGATGGCCGCCAAAAATGAGGGTAGATTTGCTGCAGAAGGCTAGGATCCTGCGAAAGACCCTCGAGATCTAAGGCTACGGGACGTAGCCCGACTCGAGGACAACGACAACAACGACAACGACAACGACAACGACAACGACAACGACAACGACAATGACTACGACTACGACTACGACAACGACAACGACAACGACAACGATAACGACGACGACGACAACGACAATGACTACGACAACGACTACGACTACGACAACGACAACGACAACGACAACGACAACGACAACGACAACGACAACGACAACGACAACGATAACGATAACGTAACAATAACGATAATGATAACGATAATGAAAATAATAATAATAACAATTATTATTATAATATTAACTAGACATTCAGTTTTTGTGACATCACAAAAACTAGGTGTTCGGGAATAACGAATTGCTTCTAAACATCGATGAGTTAATACACACAACAATGTAAAAAAAGCCTTTACAATTAGTGTTGTAGCACCATTGATTTCAAACTTGTTACCAGAGGATGCTGTTTAATGTAATGACGTCATCATGAAATACATATGAAATACATGAAATACATATAATAAAGCTCTTTTTAATTATTTTCATATTCATATTTAAAGGTTTTATTTGATTTCACTTTCAATATATCAAACAAAATCAAAACCATGTGTTATACGGTGTCTCATAGAGACCATTATGTTGCTTTAAATGTTAATTCCTCCAAAATTTTCTTCAAATAAATAACTCAAAATTGTATTTCATGTAACAACGACAACGACAACGACAACGACAACGACAACGACAACGACAACGATAACGATAACGTAACAATAACGATAATGAAAATAATAATAATAACAATTATTATTATAATATTAACTAGACATTCAGTTTTTGTGACATCACAAAAACTAGGTGTTCGGGAATAACGAATTGCTTCTAAACATCGATGAGTTAATACACACAACAATGTAAAAAAGCCGTTACAATTAGTGTTTGTAGCACCATTGATTTCAAACTTGTTACCAGAGGACGCTGTTTAATGTAATGACGTCATCAGTTTTAAACTTGAAAACGCAGAGTCCTTTACCTACTCACACACTGAAACCACTGTCCAAAGCTCATTTTATACTGACCAAAGAACTAAAAAATAATGGCTTGATAACAATTCTTTCCTTCAACTTCCAGTTTGAACCGCAATACAAGGTCAAATTGGGGTCATTTCTTTGAGACATTTAAATTGTTTCCAAAAGACCTTTGCGATGATGTGTAGATTGTAAAAATCCATTGTGCACTTCAGGAGTTCTGATTTAATGAATACACTTTGATTTATTGTAACTCAACATCTGATGACGTTATCATGACGTCATCGTTTTATTTCGCGTCTTCATATTGAGGTTCAAGTATATGCACAGTTTCAAGGTTCAGTTTAATTTCAATTTTGAGTTATTTATTTGAAGAAAATTTTGGAGGAATTAACATTTAAAGCAACATAATGGTCTCTATGAGACACCTAATAACACATGGTTTTGATTTTGTTTGATATATTGAAAGTGAAATAAAAAAAACCTTTAAATATGAATATGAAAATAATTAAAAAGAGCTTTATCATATATTTCATGGAGACTTCCGGTTTGGGCAGGAAGCGAGGTCAACTCAGGTCACTAAGAATTATAAAGAACTGCATACATTTATTGTAACTCGACTCCTGGAGGAAAAACAAGTTACCTTTTTGGTTTTAACTGCCAGGAAAAACAATGTTTTCGTGCTTTCCAAAGTGTTCCTTTTCCACGCAGTGCAATTGGCTGCCGCCAGGTTGTGTGTTCAAAATAGTATTCATATTGCCTTTTATCAAAACATTAACCCTTGCTGCCCTCCGTTTTGTTCGGCATCTATGCGGTGTCAATAAAACTAAGTGTGTATCGCTAGTGAACGTTGGTGGCGCTATATCAAATTAACGGTCTTATTTTGTAACATCACGAACACTGGTGTACTGTACATTCAATCTGACATTTGACAGATTCAAATTCCGAGCCCATTATCTGTACTAAAAAGTTCCAAAGTTTTATAAAAACTACCCCACTTTGATAAACATCATAAACACAAGTGTGCACGGCTAAAGAAATACACGGACATTTTGAAAGGCGATGACTTTACTTTTAAACTTTACTTTTAAACAGTTTTACTCAGCGTATCCCGACAACTCTCGCGGGGGTAAAATGCCTCTGGCCTCGCTGTTGCACACTTGTGACTCTCGTATGTAAGCACGTACGTGATCGGTATATATAGAACGAAAGACGATCATTTTGTCAATTGCATTTTCTCCACCATTATACTTCAAACAACTCACGTGAGCATGTGATCGTCTCAGTAAAGTCTCCTCTTCCTCTCCCTGTCACAATTAAGCCACCAGAATGACATAAAGGGAAACATTTCCACACTGAACTTGGCATGACTTACATGTTTTTCTTTGCGTCGCCATTATTACACACGCACACACACGCAGAACTTAACAACACACCGATGAACTGTGACAAGACCTGACTTGTTGCGTGTATGTACATGTACAGTACATGTATATACACAGCATGCAGTAAAAAGCCTAGAGTGCACACGCACGAGGTGCAATACAGTAAGGTAACTGTACAGACTCTATCGGCGATCGCGCTAAAAACGGCACTTTTCACCTTAATATAACTTCGTTATGCAACGGCCAATTTTGTTCAAATTTCACAATTAGGCTTTTATAGTCGTTATTTATTACTAAAAAATTCAACATGTAGTTTGCTCAAAAAAAACTGTAAATACAAAAAAATATTTTTAAACTCGTCGTCGTAACAAACTGTAACATTTGATGACGTCATCAATGTAATATTTTCAAAGGTCATAAACTACATTTTATTTCGTACACTGAAACCATGTCCAAATTCTGTTTCATATTGACTCCACAGCTTAAATTGTGACTTTTTAAGCATTTTTTGCTTCAACTTCCGGTTTGAACCGGAAGACAAGGTCAAATTGGGGTTATCTCTGTAAGACATTTAGTTATTTTTTAAAGACCTTTCCGATGATGTATAGATTGTAAAAATTCATTGTGTACTTCAGGAGTTATGATTTTTTGAAATAATAAACTTTGATTTAATGTAGTTCGAAACCTGATGGCGTCATCATGACGTCACAACAACGGTTTCGTCTCCTTGCCATATACTACCTATGTATGAATTTTCAAGGTTATATGACCTTCGAAAGTGTGCATTTGAAAGTGGACAATCGCCAGGGAGAAGAAGAAGAAGTATTAAAAAAAAAACGAACAAAAACAAGAGGTCTTCGGACCAGAGTCCGAACACCTAACTAGACATCACAAAACAAGGTGTTCGGGATATGGTAGTTAAAGCTGTTATTTATTGTATCAACTTAAGTTTCTAAAAATATGAACTAAAAACGTGAAACTGCTTTGAAATATATTTAATTTGCAGCAGAGAAGGACCTTCATGTTCCAAGCTCTTACCATTTTAAAATGAGGAACTACTTCCGGTTTGACCGGAAGTACAGGTCACGCAATATGCAACAAAGCAGGACTTTCCCAAACCTTGGTATTTTGTGAATTAATCATATTCCTACCTCTAACAACTTTAAAAATGAGGAGCTATTTTCGGCTTGACCGGAAGTAGAGGTCAAAGAGGTCACGCAAATTGCAACAGAGAAGGGTCTTCCCTTACCTTGGTATTAGGTGAAAGAATCATGTTCCTAGCTCTTACCATTTTAAAAAGAGCTACTTCCGGTTTGACTGGAAGTAGAGGTCACAAAGGTCACGCAATGTGCAACAGAGAGGGATCCTCCCTAACCTTGGTATTTGGTGAAAGAATCATGTTCCTACCTCTTACCATTTTTAAATGAGTAGCTACTTCCGGTTCGACCGGAATTAAATCTCAGAGAGGTCACACAATGTGCAACAGAGAAGGACCCTCCCTAACCTTTGTATTTGGTGTAATGATCATGTTCCTAGCCCTTTCCATTTGTAAATGAGGAGCTTCTTCCGGTTTGACCGGAAGTAGAGGTCACAAATGTCACGCATTGTTCAACAGAGGAGGACCCTACCCAACCTTGGTACTTGGTGAAAGAATCATGTTCCTACCTCTGACAACTTTTGAATGAGGAGCTACTTCCAGTTTCCATTCCTAACCTACAATCTGATGTAAAAATTGTGATTATATAATAAAAAACTTCTGAAATTACGAATTTTTGAATATTTGAACTTCCGGTTTGAACCGGAAGACAAGGTCAATTTGGCATTTGGTGAAAGAATCATGTTCCTAGCTCTTAGCATTTTTAAATAAAGAGCTACTTCCGGTTTGACCGGAAGTAGATGTCACAGAGGTCACTTAATGTGTCAAAAAGAAAGGCCTTTCCTTACGTCGACATGTGTCGAAAGAATTAAGTTCATATCTCAAACGGTTCATTGTTGTTGATTGTTAAAGGTTTAAATAAGCCTTGTATTAAAGACTAACAAAACATGAAGTGTGCACCTTGAAAAAAAGACTAAGAACAACGCGTTGTTTACGTGCATAGCAATTGGGCGTCGATCTCACACGGCCAATCTCGCACAAGGACGTTTACATGTATAATGGCATTGGATTTTCTACAGCAATGTGGGACACGCTTGAACGCACATGGACAATTGATTTGCGTTTAACGTCCGGTTTGAACCGGAAGTAAAGGTCAAAATGGTGTCACCTCAATACAAAGTTTGAGAAGGCTCAATTCTCTACAATCTGATGTAAAATTTGTGATCATTTGATAAGTACTTCTTAAAATATTATTTTTAGATTTTTTTTTTAATTTTCAACTTCCGGTTTGAACCGGAAGACAAGGTCAAATTGGGATTATGTCTTTAGAGCGTTAACGCAGTTTTGCATGACCTTTGCGAAGATGTATAGATTGTAAAAATCCCTTGTGTAGATCAAAATTTATGATTTTTTGAAACAATAAACTTTGATTTAATGTAATTCGACACCTGATGACGCAAAAAATACAAGAGGTTTTCAGGCAAATTGCCCGAACATCTAAAAAAACCGTACAAAAACAAGAAGTCTTCAAAATACTGATTCAAAAGTTACTTACAAAATCTACTTACGTGCAAAAATAAGGCACCAGCAGGATAATGGGCAAAACCACACGAGAGTTCCAATGAGAAATATCAGCAGAGTTTTATCCAGCAAGAGTCCCTTGCAGAGAATCATGATGACGATTTACCACACTTTCAGTGGTATAATAAATGCCTCTTCACAAGAAAGATCGAGAGAGCGACATGTGCCATGCAAGCTGACCGGATGATTTGATCCAATCAAAGACGTCATTTTCGGTCAATACGTGCGGTCTATCAAGGCTACAATTATTAACGACAAATAAGGACAGTTTACTGGCAGTGTTGCTTTTTCATTAAAGTGGGACCCAAACGTTGCTATATGACAAGTTACTGTATTCTAATGGCATATCAGACATCACAGATACCAACAAATAACTTTACTTAAAATGCTAATTTAGTAACGAAGAAAACCGTTCAAATTGCAACTTTTCACGGAGCTTTTTCTGCCCAGACTCAAAAATAGCAGCAGCTGTTTATCTATGCAAGTGGCATGCACATAAACGCCGTAATAAATGAACCACGGAGTCTGCAAGGTTATTGGTTATACGTTTCTATACGAATACAAACCTCCAGAGAATCAGTCTGAAATACTGCTAGGGAGGAGGGAGAAAAAAATGTGATTATCCCCAAATCACTATCGCAAATGCCGCAAAGAAAAAAATAAATAAGCTCGTATTATATTCGAGAACGTACACAAAATAGATGCCTGACGAAAAGTAAACATTTTGTTATTGTTTTCACCATCAAGATGGATAATTGTATAATTTGATGACAATTTCAAAGGATGGTTTGGATGGTACATCTAGTGGAGAGGATGGAAATTAATTTACCCGTCAAAAATCTATGTTGATTATTCCTTTAAAAGGTTGGTATCGGATCGATATTAAAAGCAGCGTGTTTGGTTTCCAAGGACTCGTGCAGTGAGAAACGCATAGTTGATCGTGCGTGCTTTCTTATGATATCCTAAGAATACCATCTCTATAGAATCTTGAATTCTATTTACCGTTCAGAACACGACAAACCACTCCACGCCACGGTCCTTGGTCTGTCAAAACCATCGCGCATCGTCACTGACGTAATATCATAACGTCATAGCACCCTTCATTGATACTGTGACGAGGTCAAATAGTTTTTTATTGCATGCCAAACCGTATGACGACTGACTAAATGAATGATGTACATTGAGTATTTTATTTATTTATTTGTTTAATGTTTTTTTTTTTTGTTATTTTTATTTTAAACCCCGCTTAATAGTATAGTAAATTATAGTTTTATGGGTTTGCCGCACTCACAATTCCAATTTGGCCCTTGTTGTTTGCTTGTTGGCTTGTTTGCTTGCGTGCTCCCTGGCGGGGAGGCTTGCTGGCTGGCTGGCTGGCGTCGTGTTTATTATGTCCCAGTGATTGCAACCAGTGATTGAACATAACACCACTAACAAGTGTTCTCGTACAGTATTCGTAAAAATTAATGCGTTAGTACGTTACTTTTTCTTAATGACGACCGACCATTCAAAGTACTTTAAAAAGTATGGTTAAAAAATCAATTCCTAGTACGAGACAAGCTAAAATGCACTTGTCAATTAGTCCAGGTATACCATGCTCGATATGTGGCAGAGGGAGCCCCACCCCAATGTTCCCTAACACAGTCTTCCCCTCTTGTACAGAAGCAGCCCGCCCCCCCCCCCCCCACACACACACCTGAAAACCTCAAAAGAATTCCAGAGATTTCCAGAACACAATGAAGACACAATAGGAGGGGGTTACACCCTGCCACATATCGAGCACCAAATGAGTCCAGGACAACCAGCGGGTAAAACAGTCCAAGATAAGTTTTATCGCCCACTGTTGATTGACCTTTTTTTGCGGTTGTGAACGTTGTTGGAGAAACCATGGGAGAAGTGAGCAGTGCCTGGCCTCCTCCGGAGATCAGTTTTTTACAAACCGCAGAGACTTAGATCCATATCTACTTGAAAACAAGCAGGGGTACGGAAGCGTTATTTAAGGGGTCACAACAATTGTTTTCTTTTCATTTTTAAACGCTATCTCGCCGCGGCGAGTTACTATCTCGCCACAGCGAGTTGCTATCACCAACGACGTCTATCTCTCATTATCCAAGAACGCATTGTGTGACACTCCCAGATAGCAACTCGCCGCGGCGAGATAGCGTTTTCAGAAAATTATATATATAAACATGCGGCCCTTTAACGCTTCAGGGGGTCTCCACGGCGTCCATTTTCGGTTGCAAGGTCTAATGTAGCTACACCACGCACAATGACCCCCCAAACCCTCCAGGTTGCTCCGAACCACAAGTTTCTTCCTATAGCTACAACTAAATAGCCAGTCAAAACTCAGCCGGGTGCATCGGAGAACTACATTCCATTTAGCCTGGAAAACATTGTCTGGAGTAACTTTCACAAACAGTTGATTGCCTCAATAGTTTGACCCTCGTAGATTTTGTCTCAAAGGATAAATGACAACGCAACACAACACAATACACACAGACAAGTATATTTGTGTAACAGAAGCAGAAAGAAGCACAATGCAGTCAGAAAAAGAAGTGGATAAACAATGATCAAGGAGACAAAGGGGTAGATGAAGTAGATAATGTTTAAGAACCACGGGAGCGTGGAAACAAAGAAGGACGAAAATCAAAGGTATGAAAAGGGTCAACAAGTATACTAATTAATGAATGGGACATATTTAAATCGGGAAACCTTTTTACTTTTTGTTTGTATAATATTTATTCTCAATGAAATTATCAGTGGTAAGTTAATTTCTACGGAACGTTTTCTACCTGGGTGTGCGTATGGTTAAAATATGGTTTAACCAGGTAATTGTATCGTGTGTGTTACGCAACATTATGTCCGACAAACCATTATGACCGACACATTATGTCTGACAAACCATTGCGTGGAATTCATTGTATCCTCGAACCAGTTATGTCCGACCCATTATGTCCGCGTGGACACAATGGGTCGGACATAATCGCTCATCGGACACAATGGGTCGGGCATAATGGTTCAAAATTTTCGTCGAACATAATTGGGCGAAACACACGTGCATGACTAGTCTGATTTGGAGGCTAGCACCGATTACACAACAATGTATCACATTTCGATTATCTACATACTAATGTGAGTAGCGTGTCTGTTTGTTACGCAAAAACTCCGAGGTGCAAGCATAGATATAGCTGGAAATTGTCGTGTGTCGTTCTTTTGGACCCACATTCAGGCTAAAGGCTTTATTTTATTTTCTTCCGAAACCATTCAATAGTGATTTTTCGGGGATAATAAATTCATTGACAGAGGACTTGTCAGACAAAAGAAGCGCGCGCAACAATGTTTCAACAACCATAACAACGTTCACTCACGCGTCATGTGTGTGTACGCATTGGTAGGCACACACACCGTTATGGGGACATTACATGTAGCTATATATATTGACATATAAATGTTATACAATGGAACAAAAGTCCCCACAAGGTTTTTCTTTGTCAAACCCTGTCCCTACAAGGTAATTCAATAGAAAATGGAATGATAGAACAATAGGGAGTCCTTTGTTAAAAAGAATACATGTACATTAGATAACAGTGTACTCAAACATGAAAACCACATGTGAGCAATTCATGATCACAGTGCGCTGGTTTTCCTTACTTGGCTAGTAGCCAAGTTGGGTTGCCAGCGCTCTACACGGAGACTTCAAACCATGAACTGCAAAAAAGACGGGTAGAGAGACGGCGTGTGTTGGGCAGTATTTGATTAACATAATGAAAAGATGAACGAACAATGATTCAGTTGATTCTGAAAAAAAAAACAGTGTAAAGGAAAAAAATGTAATTAGATGGGTCTTTCCCCTTTCTTTTTTTTTCTTTTGACGACAAAATGTGTTAGAAGGTTTTAACTGGTATTGGAACCGACAAATCCACGGGTAACACCATGCAATCCTCATACTTGCGAGCGAACGGCCGCCCGAAGGCGGCCGTTTCGCGAGTCGATACAAAACAAATTAAGGAACTGTTGTTCGCCGATGACGCCAAACAATAAAGCATGAGGCAAAACGATAAAACGAATAAAATAACAAATGTTGAGTTGCCCTCCACCAACCGACCCAAAAGTACTGAATCTCGCTTTATTTTTTTTCTCTCTCTCTCTTCTTTTTGTTGTCATTAAAACTCTTCGAGCAGCTCCAAAAGTCAACAACTTCGCTGGATCCAGGAGGATAAAATTTCGTCCACTCTGTCTTTAAGGTCAATAACCCACCCTGCAAACCCAAAGCCATTATAAATCACTGTGGGGGTGAATTGGAGTGCTAGTCAAGACTTAGACTTGCGTTATTTAAGATCCACGTTCCGCACAAGCTGTTTTCACTAATTGCATACTGCCTTGTGCCGAGGATCCTTAGCCACAAGGTCAATCAATTACTACACTGAGACAGGTGGCTGCTGTCTTTCAACACTCCTTACTCTGCAGTGGTTAGGGTCTGGCCAATGGGAGTCTACAGGCTTGTGGGGTATACCAGGGGTGAGGATTACATGGAATCTTGGCCTTATTGGCCATTAAAAAAAATTGTGACCATATTTGGTAACACTTGGATTATTTTTTGTCTCTCGGATGCTGCGAGGGTTAATGTTTAATGAAACTGACAGATTTTCTATGTCTAATAGCACTGAATTACAACTAATTATCACAAATAAACTTAAAGGTCAAATACAGGAATGGTAAAGCTGATAGTGAAAAGTTACTTTGTGTGATTCAATATTTACATAAAAAACTGTAAAAATGTTGGCTCAATCCGTCGTCCAAGATCAAGAGAAAATAGTGAACAAACGTGAACACTTTTTCAGCATGTAAACACATTGTCCTTAATTTCGATTGTTACAACCGAAATTAAAATCGGGGTCTTCGAATTTTATTTGCTCGACTTCTTCAGTATTTCAGACAGAAATATTTATGTGGAAGATTGGAGCTGGCATGAACTTCGCAATCCGTCAGATTATCGGCTGATACTAATAAATAAAAATGCGTATGAATAGCCAGCCTGTATTCCACCAATGTCCAAAACGTAGATTCTGAAGTAAATATGCGGGATTTCAACATTTTACGCCTGTCTGTGTGTCGGTAACGCGTACGCTAGTACACCCAATGAAAGGACGGATGTACGGGCTGTAACATACATAGGATCAATCCCATGCAATGAACTGCAGAGTGATCGAGTGTCGAGTGCATGGTAGGTCGCGGCTGCAACCAGGGACCGTACTGAAATGTAAAGTGCACAGTCTAAATACGGACGGGGTATGTGGTATGTTCCAAAGCATTTAAATCATTAATGGCAGTCAAGGAGAGAGAGAAAGGGAAAACATAGTAATAATAAATTAATAAAAAAATCCGATTGACCGACCCCTTCAATGTATTTTCACTGGAGGGCAACCAAACCAAAACTTGTATTTTATTTGTTGCCATTGAACGATTCAATACTGGTCTAGCCACGGACCACCGCATACACCAAACAGCCTGGTTGATCATCTGCCTTCAAGTCTCCAGCCTTTACATCGTAGAGTCTACACTGACCAGAAGGCATGACGTAGTCGAAAGACAAACACTCGCTATTCATCTTGCAACTCAGGAAACATTGTATGAGTGACTTCACTTGAACGGCCAATAGAGGGCTTGGATCGTTTACACATTTCCCCTCGTAAAGCAAAGTTGACATGGCAACTGACGTGTCTTTGAACGTACCTTTGATTTAAAATGAACAGAAACAAATATGCACAGTTTACCTTTAAACAGAGCAGAAAAAAGGTTTTATTTCGTTAAGCTTAACTAATTAATAACAACAAAAAAACAACATAAATTGCCTCCAGTGGTCATTTTTATAGAATTTATTATTATAATTTTTTTTTACATTTGAAATGTAGTTCATCTATCCAGGGATCTTTGGACCAATGGTCATCTAATGATCAGTAGTGGTCATTTTATATATACGTACAAATGCTTAATCTCTCACATTCTTTAGACTATCGCAGCCTTACTTGATCAATTATCCATTGATTTGAGCAAATATTTTGGCCAGTGGCCACCTATTGGTCAGCATTAGTCATTTTAAGAAACAAAAATGTAATTTGTTTTACATTTCAATGTATTCCATTTATCTAGGGAGGGTTCATTGCTTTTTCCCAACGGTCATCTTACTTTTATAGTGGTCATTTCATAAATATTTACGAAAAGCTTCAACCCCATATTTTTGGCCGATTGCAGCCTGACTTTGTCCTACCAATGCTTCATTAGTTCCAGCACATCTTTTGGCCAGTGGTCACTACACATCGAGTGTTTTAAAATGTTAAAGACTAGGGATGTTAATAAACTTTGGCCACTGGTCATCTAGTGGTCGGCAGTGGTTAGTTAATATTTACAAAATCTCTTTTTGCTTTAGACAATCCCGACCTAACTTGGTCCAATGCTTCATTAGTCTGTGCAAAGATTTTGGCCAGTGGTCACCTTTCAGTCAGAACTTGAAGAAAAAAGATGTTTTTGCATTTTTAAATATATTTAATATTTCAGGGGATTTTCTTAAAATATATCATCTAGTGGTCAGTAGCGATAATTTAATGATTTACAAAAGCATTTCCCCTCAAGCCGATTGCAACCTAACTAGGTCCAATGCCCCACTGGCTCGAGCCCCATTTGGTGGTGGTGGTGGTGGTGGGTGGGCGGTGTACACAGATTCTGGCTAGTGGTCACCTATCGGCAGCAATGGTCATGAGGAAAATGTCGTTTTCACATACTTCCCAGGGTTGATATGTGTGCTTCGTGAAGCACATTAGCTCTACTAATAACTGTATTAATAGTGTATGTCACTTCAATGTTTTCTTACTTCTTGTTTGAGGGCAGTCTTCCATTGGGTACTCTTCAACCATCACTTCACACAGAGTTAGGGTGCTCTCTAAACCGTTTATCGAAACGTTTCTGTCCACACTGACGTAGCGGGCAATAATGGGCGGGTCACATACAAATTGTATGTGTGCCCCAGGGACCGATGCTTCGTCCGATGTCACTGGTAACATACACGCTGCATTTTTGAAAATGTCACCTTCCTTGCCTGCCCTCACGGTGGCGCCAGACAAACGACTGCCTGTTAGCGGAAATATGTGATTATTTTGCTTTTCACAATCACTAATTTAAGTACTGAGCTGTGATAATTACGGGAAATTAAAAATATATATTTAATAATAAATAAATAAATATTAAAGCTTATTTTAATGATCGTTTACGCTTTTTTCTCTAAACATTCATTGAAAACTGATGACCATGTGTTGAGATTTTATGAATTGTTTTTCTACTTTTTTTATTTATTATTAATCTTTTTATTAAAAGTCTTACAATATAATTGCGGTAACATCGACTTTCTTTTGTGAGAACTGCCTCCTCTTGCCAAGCAAAACCAAGTATTTTGTTTGAACCACTGTGGGCACCTTTGCCACGACACAAGTATAAACAACAATATAGTTTCGATTGATTCATTAGGCATCGGTAACTACTTTGATTATGAACAGATATGGCTTTTTTAAATGTAGGTCCTGGCCAATTTCAACGAAAAATTCGTTCAAGTTAATACCCGGGTCATTCAATTTCGCTTGAAAATAAATCCTCGGGTACATCAGCATTCAACAGTTAAAAGAGTCGTTCAGTTTCGACACTTGAGCATTCATTCGACAAATAACATCATTCAATCTAAAATGGTCACTTAGGTAATTCAATTTCGTCAAAGCCAGCAGCAACGGGCTGGTCAATTGTCCATGTTTATCAACTGATAAACATTTCAGAAATGTTTGCATTCAAATTAGTTTCTTTGGTATGCGCTTTCTGGTTCGTATCTTTCCTATATAAAGGTTGGATATTATGAGGGAATTCATTTCTACCCGGTTGCCGAGTTGTACCTCTCGCTAAACACACGATTTCGAAGCAGAAAATGGCTGCCCGTGGTCATTACAGAAGAGTGAGCAATGTAGATATAGTGGAAGGATGATTGAAAAGTGCGTGAGATGGTACAACAACAGCCAAACTTACATGCCGAGATGCCTAGCACGTTAGAACATTAAAAGTTAAAGAAACCAATTTCAGATATATAAACGTTTAAGGGGGGGGGACAACAGAAACAGAAAAGGACCTTTGACTAAAATCCACTGGGAAACAACACCGCTTCAATTTTATAACGACCTCCTTTTAAATGTATGTTTTGTTGTAAAATATAAAGTTTAGGTCTTAACATTAACGAATAAAGAAGATGACAAAAAAAATTGAATTTAAGACCAAAGCAAACATTTACAATGCAAGCAAACTGGGGTTTAAATTTGATTTTCTTGGTATCTATATAATGAAAACAACGACTTTAACGAATAAAGACGATCACAACAAATTGAATTTAAGACCAAAGCAAACATTTACAATGCAAGCAAATGCAAGCAAACTGGGTGTTAATTTGATTTTTTTAGTATCTATATATGACAACAACGACACGGTGTTAATTTTACTAAATAACTAACTACCAAATAACTAACACCATGTCGGTGTTGCCACATATAGATACCAAGAGAATTCATTTAACACGCCAGTTTTTGCAGTGTAATTTTGTGCCATAAAACTGTATTTAACTGTTCTAAGACACATTTCATGAGGTAACAAAGCGAAAGGAACAAATTTGCAATTAAGACCAAAAATAAGAATTATAAATGAAACGCATAAGACAGATAATCCACACACAACTGCCATCAGAAAAACAACATTATCTCTAACTTTAAACGCAAACATAAGCTGTATCATACTTATATTGAATTTGAACGCTCAAATGTTGAAATCCGTTGCCCACAAACGAAAAAGAAAAGAACAATAGGTACAAAATTCTCAGAGCGCTTCAATGACTCGAAGGTGGTGGATCTTCAACATAAGAATGGCGATCTTATGTAGTCTCGAATGTCCGTAAACGAAATAGAATACAAAGAAATAGATTCTGAGTGCACGAAAACGAACTTGAATGCAATAACACCCAAAGAGAAACCCTACTTGGACTGAATTAGAGAAATCGCGTGAATTTGAAAGCAAAATATTGAATTTGAATGATCTGTTGCTGAAATTGGCCGGGAAAACTTGATTATCTACATAGACTTTTGTACTTTCTAACGGAGACAAAATAAAACGAACTTACTACAACAATCTCCTCTGTTGACGAGGGTGATACGACCGAGGCAGTGGTTGGTCCCCAAGTCCACCTTCCACCACAGATGCTCACCAATGCCTACCAAAAGGAGTATTTTAGTTTTTTCTCTACTTATTGAAGCATTTATTATTATTATTTTTATCATTATTAATAATGTTTGATAATATATGGATTCAGAACAAAAACACCCTAAAGCACCTTACGTTTTAGTAAGCATAAAATGTTGCATGAACACGAATTTGATTTAAGATAACTTGTGCTGAGATCAGATTAAAAACACAATCTTTTCTTGTTGATGTCGTTTTTTCTTTGGTTAAAAGTCTATCGAAATTCTATACAAATTTTAGACTCAGTCATTTTCCGGCTTATTTTTTATTGATTTTCTATTTTTTATTATTTTTATTATTATTATTATTTTTTTTTTTTGGTAGGTGTGGTGTGGATTGGTCAGATCGGGTGTCATGATTGGGTGGTCACATATTATATTGGGTGCCATGATTGGGTGGTCACATATTATATTGGGTGCCATGACTGGGTGGTCACACATCATCTGCACAAATTACATAAAACAATAGGAGGTTTGCCCCGATCTGGGCATCGCAAAATGTATTTTCGCACGTAAACAGTCGTAATACTTTGTACTGACCGGTTTGGGAGCAAGTTAAATCGTCATAAGATTGGGAGTCACCGTCTATCGCTAGAGCTGCTTTTAGTTCAGCTCCGTTGTACAGGAGATTCGAAACCTGGCTCGCTTTCAATCCCTGAAGATCTAAAGCTGCGGATAATGACATCATAAACATAAATCACACATTTTGTAATCTTGCAAAGTTGTCATCGTCACATCGCTTACGTTTTGAAACATTATCAAAAAATCAAGTGTGTGATTTAAACAGCTTAAAAAGATGTATAAATTACTGCTTGTCGTTTCGTCACAACACAAATATATCTCCTTTTAGGTGAAAATTGGTAGGTGCCTGTTTCATCTATGCTCCCCCCCCCCCCCGAAACTTGGCACTTACCTAAAATACTTACATGTGGAATTAAGGCACCGGCAGGAGGGCGGGAAAAGACACAGAAGGACTCCACAGAGAAATATCAGCACGGTTTTCCCCCGGACCTTTCTCTCGCAGTGAGCCATCATGACAGTTCCCCCACACGTTCAATGTCAGAGTTTGCTCTCCGAAAGACTCAGGAAAGTGGTGTGCTTTAAACAAGGTGCTTTAATTCAGTCAAACAACTAGAGCAGAAGTTTCAAAGGCACAATTAGGGCACGCGTTTATTGGGTTCGCTCTTGTAAGCGGCACACACATCCGGTAAAACATCTCGTGAATGTATATGTTAACGAGGCGCATGGATACACATATAGACTGGCAATGAGGACAATAGTGCACGTCTATGCACCCCGAGGGCCTGTGAGTGACCAGGAGAGGGTCCTTTTTCCCGAGGCCGAAGGCCGAGGGAAATAGGACCGTCTTCTGGTCACTCACAGGCCCAAGGGGTGCATAGACGTACACTATTGCCCGAATTATGCCAGTCCATATGTGTTTTATAACACACCTCAGTCTAAAATGTCATGTGAAAAAAAAATTTCAGGACGCACAGTTTTACAACGGTAAACTGTTATGAGCATTGTAAACCTTTTGAGGACGCTGTTTACCAGTCAATAGCTTTTGGGTTTTTGAAACTATTTCCCGCTTTGCAAACGAGTCCCCCAAATGAAGCGCGTGCGGTGCGTTGACGCGCGTCAAGTTCACGGTGGTGCAGATTTCATGCAATAGGCTATATTAGTTCACCCCACGTGACCGTGTTTCAGCCAATCAGGATAAAGAACCAGGGAGAGGTGTGTTATAAATGAATCTAATGACTTGCCCCAGTATACTCTGTCTTTGAAAAGCAGCAAGTTGCTCCGAAATCGTGATCAATTCGGTTAATGATTATCGTTCTGTTTTTATTACGTTGTTTGAGCAACATTCATTTACACGACAAGCTCCGCACGGCACCTTCTGACAGATGAACAAATTGGTTGAAACATGAAAAGCGGGAGATCACGTGGTCTGGGGTCACCATGGGGTCACCATGGTCTACGAAAAATAAAATCTCCCCTGATGGGGACCACAGATTGCGAATTATTTTTTTGCGCACTTCACTTTTAACCTTCCAAAATTAGGTTACCTTCGTCTATTTGTTCAATACTAATTAAAGGAGAAGAAAAGCGTCTGGAACATGTTTAGTTATCTATGTTTGTACATTTTGTCTATACGTATGTCAATATCTTATCTGGGGCTTCCTAATTGATTGTCCTGATTGATTGTGCCCGCTTTTTGTGTTCCTGTGTTTGCAAATAATGCCTTCCCCCATAATGATGATAATTTTAACTGCCAGAGGAATATCCAAGGATGCCAAACGGCCAATTAAAAAAATATTAATAATAATAATAACAATGCGTGTCTCATACCTCAGTAACGTTAATGTATATTGCATAGATTATCTTACGTGGTTAAGACGTCACAGTGTGGAGAAAAGTGTTTATTTTTACGACTATACATTCGTTACGAATCCACAGTTTCGTTTGGAATCTGTACGAAACTGTTCAATTGAAACATACTTCTACAAAGTAGTATTTTAATATTCTACTTTAATTATACGATAAAAATAAAGGCGGATTTGTTTCATTCTGAAAGTTAGTTTACGAAAGTTATTTGACAAATACACCATTTTTTATGTATGTAGTTATTAATTTATTTCTTCATTTTTTTTTTTTTTTTTTTAGGGGGAAGGTAGATAAATAACAGGGTTGATAAATAAAACAGGGGATACATAGACTGGTAAGACAGTGTAGATTCACGCACGAACTGTACTGACCTACGGCTTTTTCATTCTATGCACGGATCTACACGTTTACTCTCTGTAACCTATTATGATCACCATTTCACCATTTTATAGCCTTTCAAATAGGACAGTACTAGGGATGAAACGTGAGAACTTAACCACTTTCTGCATAGTTATATACCACTGGTCATTTGGGTGGGGAAAAACTTCTATACTTATTTTAAGATTTTCAGCAAAAGATCATTCAATTTCATTATTGCGCTTTCAAATTCACGCGATTTCTCTAATTCCGTCAGACTAGGGTTTCTTTTTGGGTATTATTGCACTCAATTTCACTCAGGATCCCTTTCTTTTCATTCTATTTCGTTTGTAAGCATTCAAAACTACAAGATCGACATTCTTATGTTGAATATCCACCACCTTTTCCCAAGAGGTGCAATCAAATTCAGAGTCATCGTAGCGCTCTGCGATTTTGTACCTATTGTTTGTTTTTTTCTTTTTCGTTTAAGTACTGAATTAGTAAATAAGAAAAACAAACTCGAATAAAGAATTCATGCAAACTGTTGTAATGGCTGAACGTAATAACGATTTAGCCGGGTCTTTCTCAAAAGTTAAAATATTCTATCCTACATTGTCCAAGTAAACATTTAAAATTGAACATCAACTCGAATTAGAACAACCGTTACAATTGCACATCGATTTAATGTTAATTATCACTTCACAATAAAATACCATTTGAAAAACCTGCATACCACAACCCTTGCCACGATCACACAAACAAACCCAATATACACGAAAGAATATAATCCTGACATTTTACATCAACCCTTAAAATATGTAACGAAACCGACAATCAAGACTCATTGAGGAGTTTAATAAAGAAATGAATATGACTGCTATGCAGCTGGGTTACTCTGACAGAAATCTGAGAATAGACCGATCCATTAAGGGGAAAAAATTGGCAGTTGGGGGGGGGGGCCTCATTTCAATTACATTAAAAAGGGGATCGTTATATAATTAAAACGGTGTTGTTTCCCTGTGGATTTTTGACACGCGTCCGTTTCTGTTTCTGTTTTTCCTTAAACGTGTATATATCTGAAATTGGTTTCTTTAACTTTCAATGTTCTGACGTGCTAGGCATCTTGGCATGTAAGTTTGGCTGTTGTTGTACCATCTCACGCACTTTTCAATCAGCCTTCCACTATCTACATTGCTCACTCTTCTGTAATGACCACGGGCAGCCATTTTTGCTTCAAAGTCGTATGTTTAGTGAGAGGTATAACTCGGCAAAAAGTGTAGAAATTAATTCTCCTCGTAAAATCCCACCTCTAAAATATAGGCAAATACGAACCAGAAAGCGCATACCAAAGAACCGAATTTGAATGCAAACATTTCTAAAACTGATTGCCAGTTTATAACAAACATAAATAGTCAACCAGCCCGCTGCTGCTGGCTTTGACGAAACTGAATGAACTAAGTGACCATTTTAAATTGAATGATTTTATGGGTCAAATAAATGCTCAATATTGTCGAAATTGAATGGCTCTTTTTAACTGTTGAATGCCGATGTACCCGAGGATTTATTTTCGAGCGAAACTGAATGACCCGGGTATCAACTTTAATGCTTTTTTTGTTGAAATCGGCCAGGAAAACCTATAAAACAGTTTAATATGAAAGCCCACCAATGTAATTGAATGTCCCTACAGGTACCAATCGAAATCAAACAACAACAAAAAAACATGCACAAGAACTAAACGCGTATAAATGGGAGACTTTTGAGACGATAGCGGGCGTCCCAATGACCGGTCCTTTTCCATTGTTGTCATCGCTGAGACATTTGTCGATACGTATATCAATAGCTTTTCTGGGGCTTCCTATAATTTATTGTCCTGATTGTTTGATTGTGCCCGCTTTGTGTGTGTTCCTGTTTGTGTGCAAACATTGCCATCCTCATCGTGATGATAATTTAACTGCCAGAGTAATATTGAAGACAGGAACACAGCCCATAAAAAACAAAACTTGTCTATACTACTAAAGCAATATTACTGTCCAAAATGCATCACCTTTAATAAGGCGAGGGTTTCTTTAATTCATATTTGGCATAGACCAAACATTCAAGACACGTACAAAGCAAATACCAACTAAATTCGGTACCAGTACAATATATAATAGTAAAGCATTTAAAATTTTAGCCTTATTTAGTTAATTGCACAGGATCCGCTTTTTATACTCATGAACAATATTTCCTTAAACATTTATTTTGCTTTCGGGTTGTTAATTTAAAGTAATGAATTAGTAAATAAGAAAAACAAACTCGAATAAAGAATTCATGCAAACTGTTGTAATGGCTGAACGTAATAACGATTTAGCCGGGTCTTTCTCAAAAGTTAAAATATTCTTTCCTACACTGTTCAAGTAAACATTTAAAATTGAACATCAACTCGAATTAGAACAACCGTTACAATTGCACATCGATTTCATATTAATTATTACTTCACAATAAAATACCATTTGAAAAACCTGCATACCACAACCCTTGCCACGATCACACAAACAAACCCAATATACACGAAAGAATATAATCCTGAAATTTTACATCAACCCTTAAAATATGTAACGAAACCGACAAATTAAGACTCATTGAGGAGTTTAATCAATAAATGAATATGACTGCTATGCAGCCAGGTTGTTCTGACAGAAATCTGAGAATTTAATTTCGTCGAATAAAAATTGGTCAGCCTATTTGGTTAAATAGGCATCCATTGATTACCAATACTGGTCTAGCCACGAGCCACCTCATACACCAAGCAGCCAGGCTGATCAACTACCTTCAAGTCTGCAGCCTTTACATCGTGGAGCCTGCACTGAGCAAAAGTCGTGACGTAATCGAAAGACCAACAGTCACTGTTCATCTTGCAACCAAGGAAACATCCCAGGAGTGATTTCATGTTCACGTCCAACAGAGGGCGTTGATCGGCAACACACTTTCCCTTAAACATCAATGTGGACATGCAGGCGAACGACGGGCCCACGATCATGGCAGATGTAGACATAACAATGGCTGGTGATTAAAACCAGAAAAAAAAACGGTCAGAGGTAAAAAGTTAGAATATTTTTTGGTCGTATAAAATTTCCTTCAATACCTCCGCAAATTTGCTTTTTGCATAACAATGCAAACCTCTGAAAGATTTACAAAAATCAACCAATTATGTCTTTGTTGCAGTGAGGGGATTTTGAAATCACAGGACCAAAACACCTGATCAAAGACATACATCACAAGTTCAAGAAATTCTACTTCATTGTTATGTGCTCTATTCATTTTGTTCGTGCGGTTTTTACACATTCAATAACATTGTTACAATAACAAACTACCCCTCTCTCATGCTCAAATATCAGGACTATCGCAGCGTGTCATGACCGAGCGGTTTAGTTCATCAGACTCATGTTCTAGTGGCTAAGTCATCGAGGTTTGGGTCCGAATCCCGGTCATGACACTTGTGTGCTTGGGCAAGGCGCTTAACTGTAATTGCTTCTCTTCACCCAGGTGTTAATGGGTACCTGTGAGTGATGGTTTATGTGAATGAATTTAATTAATGCAGCTTGTCAGCACAAGCTGCCTTCTTCCCAGGGAGCTGAGAAGGTTTAGGAAATAAAAAAAAATGGCACAGTGACCAGGAGTAGTAATATCCGAAGCACATTGATAATACTATAGAATTGCGCTTGAAAAGAGACGTTCGTTGTTAATAATTTGTTTGTCGGCATCCAATTCTTTGCTGATTCAATCTAATCGTTAGTTTTTTGGATTGTGTCACTAATGCTGTAATCTCCACCTAATGAGTGCTTACGTGTTGTTTGTGGGCGGTCTTCTACTAGGTACTCTTCAACCATTACTTCACACAGTGTCAGAAATTCCTGTATGTTTCTCTGTATGTCTACACTGACGTATCGGGCAACCAGCGGAGGATCACAAACAAATCGTATGTGTGCCCCAGGGATCGATGCTTGGTCCCATGTCATCGGTAACCCACAAGCAGCATTGTTGAAAATGTCGCTCTCTGTGCCCGCCCTCACGTTGGCGCCATTCAATCGCTTGGCTGTAAAATGAAACAAGTGGGTACTTTGAACCGTGTAGTCACTCTACAGACGACCAGAACACAGAAGGCAAAACACCGAGAATAACCACCGGTTCTTCTCAGAGCAATACCTGTACTTAAGATACCCAATATCATACTTCACCATCCAATTGTAAAGGCTTAAATCTTAAGTACATTGTTAAAACATTCACTATAATACACTGGATGGTCACCAGAAACAGCTAGACCTTCAGATCAGGTCAGTGGTCATCATCATAAAATGCTATTTCAAAGCCTCCTTTTTAAAATGTTGAACTTGCTTTAAAAACAATACACTATAAAATTCGACACCCTTAAGAGTGCGGTAAGTGACTACTCTTTGTAAAGTTATATTCAGCAAATTAAAAAGGAGTTATACAATTGTAGTGTGTCAGATATAACTTTACTCTTCGAGCAGCTCCAAAAGTCAACAACTTCGCTGGTCCAGGAGGATAAAATTTCGTCCACCCTGTCTTTAAGGTCAATAACCCACTTTGCAAGCCCAAAGCCATTATAAATCACTGTGGGGGTGAATTGGAGTGCCAGTCAAGACTTAGACTTGTGTTATTTAAGATCCACGTGCCGCTCAAGCTGTTTTCACAAATTGCATACCGCCCTGTGCCAAGGATCCTTAGCCACAAGGTCAATCAATTACTACACTGAGACAGGTGGCTGCTGTCTTTCAACACTCCTTATTCTTGGTAAGGGTCTGGCCAATGGGAGTCTACAGGCTTGTGGGGTATACCTGGGGTGAGGATTACATGGAATATTGGCCTTATTGGCCCATTAAAAAAAAATATGACCATATTTGGTAACACTTGGATTATTTTTTGTCTCTCCGCTGCTGCAAGGGTTTTAAAAATGCTTATTTACTTCGTTCTTTTTTTTTAATCTAAAATATATTTAGTAGTCACAGACCGCACTCTTTATAGCACTTTATCACACCCAATGGTCGTCTTTTAAAGCGCTCAGTAGTGTGTTTTTTTTTTTCCTGCAAGGTATGCAAAGTAACGTTATTGACGTACTCTCTTACATTATGATAGAATGTCTAGCTGTTTCTGGTGACCATCCAGTGTATTATAGTGAATGTTTTTAAGATCACTCTAACTAGAATGTCCCTAGTTTAAATCTAATAGCGTAAATTTCAATCAAAAACTTTAAGAGCACCATGTTTACAAGGCAGCCGATCAAAACAGTCGGGGGCGAACCCCTTTCTCACCGCAATAAGTTTTGTTTTTCTTCTTCTTCTTCTTCTTTTTTTTTTTTTTTTTTTTTTGCATTCCTTACACAACACACGGGACCTATGGCTTTACGTCCCATCCGAATGACTCAGCAATAACTTTTAAGTGTCTCGCTTAAGGACACACGTGTCACGAGCGGGACGCAGACCCACGTTCTGCTGATCAGAATCACCAGAGCTTGAGTCTGGTGTTCTTATCCGCTCGGCCACGAAACGCCACAGACATTAGACATTTTATTTATTTTTTTTAAATGGAATTAAAACTTTGAACTTACACCACGTATCATTCCTGTTGACAAGGGTGATACGACCGAGGCGGTGGTTGGTCCCCAGGTCCACCTTCCACCAGGGACGCAGAGCTTTCTCTATAACGGAAATATACATGTAGAGGTGTCGGGATTACACAAAATGAGGAAGTATTTTTAATTCGAAAAGGGGTACAAGAGGGAACTTGGTTTGGTGATTTTTGGAGGAGGTTGGGATTAAATTCATAGTTCGGTGTCTGTCTTCTGGACAAACACCTAACAACAGTTATAACACCTGCAGACAGCAATGAAATAGTGCAATTATAGCATCATAACTCAATAATTAAAATGTTAGTTTTCGAATAATTCCCTCACCGTGTAATTTTAGACCTGCTGACGCCAGTTTCAGTATAGTTTGCCATTTGTCCAACAAAGCAATGTTAATTAAGTATGGAGATTGTACACAAAATAACACTCCGTATGCCTGTCGCTAGAGGGCATTGTTTCACCAGGCGCCGTCATAACACCTAATTTTCGAAAGCTTGGAAACAAGAATGATTTCATAAACCATGTTCGAAATTTGTATCTCTGTGGCTGTGTATCCCTGGCCAGAATAAATGTATACAAAAAAGTTAGTTTGATTAACTCCCTGTTTGGACTGGAAGGTAATGTCACTTTGGGTTTGAGCCAGAAGTTGCCACATAAAATATGAATTTATTTAATGATGCCTTGTGGTTCTGGCTTAATTAGATTATACATTGATTTAAAAAAAAAAATGTGTCACTCGATGCGCTCTAACAAGTCATCATACATAGTTTTAGGTCTTATTTATGCTTTCACGACACTTTATAAACATGATTTTACAACGGATTTAGAACCCTTGTTTTTAACTATTGATTATTTGAAACTCCCGTTCGGAACTTGGAAGGGGAAAAATAAGTAATGTTTGAAAAACAAAAACAAAACAAATCTGTTTTGCGACAAACTCGTCACTGTTCCCACGAAGTGCAAAAAACCTCAGTTTTGACACAAACGTTCATTCCGAGGTAATCACGTTTGAATTTACACACTTTTTTTTTTTTAAATCGCGTTTTGTTTTTATTTATGTGGTCGCAAACTTTAACAAAAATGAAGTTACCGATAACTTGAGACCGACAACGGTATTGTTGCTTTAACAAAGTTTGTGTTAAATAAAGATTTATTAGTTTAGAAAAGTTGTTCGTACTTCTCGATAATACTAAAATTGAAGGCTGTCGTTAATGTGTGTACAGAACATTTGTGTACAGTGTATTGGACAAAGTTTTTTGCACTTCGTGAAAACAAAACGCGCTGGAGGTCTAACTTATTTTTCACAGTTTGTGTGTACAATGTAAACGTACATGCAAAGTTGTTTGCACTTCATGGGAAGATCATGCATCGCATGTTGGCACTTTGCAAGAATGGAAAACACGGGGTCATCGTTCCCGTATTGATAGCTGCCACTCATACCGTTGTACACAATTTCAACACAATCCCTGGGAATAAGAAGATTTTTGCACTTCGTGAAAACGCAAATAGCACAACTATGATTTTTTTTTTCAATCTGCTTATTATGTTACCTAGGAAACCAAACACTTTGGGGTTTGGGGGCAAAGCCTCCGAACGCTCATGATGTTTTTGTTTAAGTAATTCCACGGTTCAAAGGGACCCTCAGATGCCGATCATTAGATGACTCATATTATTATAAATGCAAACTTTGAAAAAAAAAAAATTATTTATTTATTTATTTATTTATTTATTTATTTATTTTTTTTTTTTTGGCAAATCCCCTGTTGGAGTATATGGACACAAATTCTAGTTGGGGCCATGCAGGAGGCGAATCCCCCGGACGCTCTACCGTTTACAGTGTTTTCAGGGCTAAGGAGGACCGTCAAGTTGTCGATAAAAGACGTTTAATTTTGAAATTAAAACTTTGAATACTTTTAGACTCGGGACAAATCCCCCACTGTTTGAGATTATAAGGACAGCAATTCTTCTGGGGGTCCAGGAGCGAATTCCCCGGACGCTCTCAGATTTTTAGTTTAAGGTCGTCGGGTCGCTTAAAATAAACTTTTGTTGATTTTTGACTCTCGAAGTAATGGGTCAATCCCTGGAAATAGTCGTCGCCTCGAACTGTTATTTTGTTCCCCCGAAATACTTTGTCGTCCTCTCAAGTTCACTTAGTTCCCTTGAAAAGTTAGTTCGTTTCGTCGCAATTATAATTCGTCCCCTGGAAATGTTTTTTCTGTCGCTCGAAACGTTATTTCGAGGTCACGAAGTGTTATTTATAGGGAAAGAAACATTTGTTTTCAGTACGAGGGAACTAGATGTATAATTTTCTTCCCGTTTTATCTAAATTGTTATCACTTCAAAATAGTACGACAGTAGTACATGTCTCTCTTCTCCCTCAACCTCACATTTGAAACTTAGGTTTTTTTTATACACAAACCTTAACTTGCAGTTGTTTTAATATTTCGAGGGAAGAGACGTCGTTTTGTTCACAGGAATTAATAATACTTTCCTCAATAAATTTCTTTCACGAGAATTAATATTTCAAGAAAAACTTCGAGGAAACGAAATAACATACGAAATAATATTTCGAAGGTAATTTCGAAGAAATGAAAAACATGTAGTAGTATTAAAAGGACCGTTAGTATAAAAAGGATGAGGTCAAAGGTCAATGACCCCAGGAGGGGCCCCATACCACGATCGTCAACCGGTCCTTTTTATATTTTTAATAAATTGGTTTTTAATCGATCGCCTAGGTTTTATAGTTATTTAAAAAAACACTTCGTACGCGCCAATAGCCCCAAGGACGATGGCGACTATGCCGACTGTTAGCGCTACCTTTTCGGAGTCGTAGTCACTCGTTGTTTTAATCGAAGGGGAGGGTGGCGGTGGTGTTGATGGAGGTTGTAGTCTCTAACTACATAGAAATTAATTGAATCCAAATAATCCACGCCGGAACACAGTTTGCTGCACTTAATGTTTATGCATGTTATTTCACTCACAACTGCATACTGTAACTGCACCTTTAACTTGCAGTGTCACGGTAATTGTATGCTCTACTGTAACAGATTAGATGTAATAACTGCTTTGACTGTCCTTTAACTGTTGCTCTATGCTTTAACTGGTTCACTATACATGTAAACAAACAAATACATGCCATTACAATGCTGCAATAACCCAACGTTGCTTGAAAACATCAACCAAATTTTCCCTTAAAAATGCCACAAAATTGTACAATCCCCCCTCCAGATTTACAGAGTGAAACACCAAGAAATGTATATATATCACCCCAAATAATAAAATGTCTTACCGACACTTGTGGATCCCAAATCTTTCACTTTGAATAGGAAAGCACACCAAACTTCTTAAAGAACTTTCTAACTTTGTTTAGAATCACTAGTTTCTTGACAAGTAGAAACCCCGGGAAAAGCAATTGAAAGACCCCCAAATGAGACCCCCAAGTTCACCCCAAGAGGGCGCTATTGCAAAACAAGCTGCTCGCCGCTACAGAGGTGATGATGTGGACGTTGATGGAGGTGGTGTTGGGGTTGGTGGTGGAGGTGTTGATGGTGGTGGCGGTATTGGTGGAGGTGATTACGATGGGGGTGAGGGCGGGTCTGCGGCAGGGGTTGAGCTATTTAGATCATCGTGTTCTTCCGCGATGATGATGTTATTGTTGTACCCCTCGTATCGACCTATTCTTAAATTCATATCACTCGGTAAAAGATATAGATTACCACCCACAACAAAATCTAATTTACTTCTAGCGTATTGTAATACGTCTTGATACCTCTGAATGGCGTCTTGTGGGTTAACCGGTGAATCTATATTTGCTTCTACTAACGTTTTAAATTGAGCTATAGAGTCTTGCTTGATACCCAATGTGAGTTGGCTGGATTTGGTTTGAGCTTGACAGCACAGGACGCAGTAGGCGTAGGTTCTCACTGAGTCGTTTAATGTTTGTATACCTATATCGGTAAGGCCTTCACACAACGTTGGGTTTAATATATAACCTTTCCAGGCGTCGCTCGTTCTCGATGATTGCGCGATATACCCAACCGTCCACTTTGCCGCGTGTGCTTCTCCGGAAAAGGCCATTACGGTGTCATGTGAGTAATCATCCGTTACGCTATATGGAATTTTGAGGGAGTCGTCGTCGTAATTATACACAGGCACGGGTTTATATCCTTTACTCCAATAATAGGCGGTTCCTAAGCCGTCCGAGTATATATCAATTTTTGGGTCCAAGTATTTTTTGGGTCAACGTGAAAGTCTAGGCATGATTTATTATACGCTTCCATATCTATGTTGTTATCGGTAGCTGCCCAAAAGTTTTGAAACGACGTCGGAGCGGATATCTCTTTTAAAAGACGTCTCATTTGGTCGTAGACGTGAAACCGATAAAAACTACTAATCATAGGATTAGGGTTATTGAAATGTTGATTCGAAACGCCACATCCGGCTGTAATGTACCACGTTACAACGTTTATTTGATTTCGTGGGCTGTGGGCTGTAAAACCTTTGTGGGCTGTGTCTAAACCTTTTCACCATCCACGGTGAGCGGCATTTTATATTTATCAAAATGGTTTGCAAATTCTAAATCGACAAAATTATCGCGAAGTGTATCTACGTACAATCGTAATGGTAAAGTCTTGAGCGCTCACCATTAAATCCAGCAGGTAACCCATCTTTTTAAACATATTATTTCCTCTTTCAACGGGTGAAAGGTCGTTTAAAAATGCGTCTCCTTTTACCGGATATCGTTTACTCGGACTACTAGAGAAGGCTCTAGTCATTTTTATAAAATTGTATTATTTTAATTTCGGGGGTAATTCGGCATTGTGAGGGACTACTTAAAGTTCTTCCCTCACGAACGACCTGGGGGGGGGCGTTGCCGTTGAGCCAGTACAGCGCGGGTTGCTCGGGCACTGTCTGCGAGGATTTGATCGTAAAGACGTTGATTGACAAAATGGGATCGGTGGCTCGTCTCCGCGTGTCGGCTTTGGCTTCACCGGGAGCGTACAGATATCTTACCGAGGTTCCTACGGGAAGCGTCTTTTCTTTATTACCAACCGGTCTTTTATATTCCGTGGCTGGCGATTGACGAACTCGTTTCAATTTAATGGCGGCGGAGGGTTTTAGGTCTATGAGCCTAGTCTTTTCATTATTTAATGACTCGAAGACATCGGGTAATTGGGTTACCCACGCTCTCGATCGAACGGAGGGGTTTTTGAGTTCTTGGGCGTATTGATGACCGAACAGACGTTCGCCAACGTTCTGTTAAATCGCTCGACCATACCCTGCGCGCGATGATTACCAGCTTCACCGCGCTGTACTTGAGTTTTCTTTGGCTTTTGGGATACAACAACGTTCTCTCCGGATGGACCGCCCACACGAAGAGAGCAGCTCTAAATGACCATCGTAGACATTGATTGTCTTTATTTTTTACATTGACGCACGCATTTTTATCTCTAATTTCTTTTGGGAGTTCGATGTACGATGAGCCCGATATGGGTGTAACTTTACAACGAAAGTTGTACGAATATAACTCTCTCTACGATCCATCCTGTGCCCATTTGTTGATGATCCCCAATTTTATTTAAAATCGTTTTTGACTCTTCGTCGTAATACGCTTCGATATCGCTTTCTCGATTTAACGTTTTTGATGGGTATTGTGAAAAAGCGTGCTATAGGATACCTCGGTTTTTACCTCGTCGGTTTTGGGATCGGTAAACGTTACTTTACGTTTAAAGTTTACCGATATGGTTACTTGATATTTATAATCGTTTTTCATTAAATAATATTTAAGCTTTTCTAAAAGTAAATCTTTCGCTTTAGAAAACGATTCGGCGGGATTTTTGGCGATAGGGTAGTGTTCCGGTATATTCGTTTTTAAAAATAGATTAATATCGTCGTAATCTTTCGTTTTAATTTCGAGATTTAATACCAAAGTTTTATTTTGAAAAACCGCTTCCAAGTAATCGGCTTTCGTATACTTGGCTTTAGTCGGAAAAAACAAAAACTCATCATCTATTTTTTCTTTGAGTTTTGATTTAGACATGGAATAATAACCCCTATAATTTATCCAATCATTTTCTATTTTTTTGTTTATTTAGCTCAGCCCTTTCTTTCTTTCTTTCTTTTATTTTTATCAATCTCTTTTATTAATTTTGTTTTAAGTTTTTCTTGAGCTTTTCGTCCCGAAATAAACTCTCTAATGGCTTTATAATAATCTAACTTACGACCGTATGTACTCGAAACCGCGATATTAATTTCGCTTACAAATTCTTTTAATTTAGGTAATGTCCATTTACTTGGTCTCATATTTATAGTATGGTTAGAATTTTTTTGTTTTACTTTTTCTTTCCATTTTCATTTAGTATTTATCTCTTTAAAGGCAAAGTATACCTTTGGTTTTTGGAACCGTACATTTGCCTTAATGCTATATAGATATAAGCCATAAAACTAACCTGTGTAAATTTCAGTTGAAAAGGTGGCAGCGTTTTTGAGATATCACCAAAAATCTGGAGCGGTTGTGTTCACGCAGAAAAAGTATCCGTCATTGGAATACACATTCTGAGAAGCGTTACGGCCATAACGCTTCTCAGATTCAAATTTTTGGGGGATAAAAAGTGATGTTTTTTCCCATAACTGCAGTACTTCGAAGTGAAACGTTTCTCGAAATGCATTATACTATCCAAAGCTGCTGTACTTTTTACCAAGTGAGTTATTATTGCCTAAAATTTTCAGAGTCATTACCAAACGTATACAGACCCTTTAAACCAAATATCTAATCATTATTTACCATTTTTTCAATCCGTTATTTATTTACTATTTAAAAATAAAATGTAGTCATTAATAAATGGTTACTATAGCAATGATGATCGGCGGGGCTGTGGTAAACGCGCTCGCCTTTACCGGAAGTATTTTTTTTCTACACTAAACAACAACTCGGAGGCCATAGAGGCGGAAACGCGAGAGGCACGACCGAGCCCTGGAGGATTTTACGAAAGCGCGAGACGAGTGGTCGAAAGAACGCGTTAAATACACGGATCTCATTAACTCGCGACTTAGAAAAGAGGCTCGATCCAAACAAACGTTTCACGACGTCAACGAAGCGATGTACGAGTATTATAAAGCGACCGGAATGCTTTTTGAATTACCGGAAGACCTAGAGGATGAAAATGAACCGCAGTTTAGTGAGTTTTATACCCCGAGCGAAGATCAAAAAAACAGAGAATTAGTTTGGGTCGCCATCGGTACTGCGGTGATGAGTATCGCGATGTATAATTTATTATAAACGATATTAATGGATGGAGAAGCTATTGAAATGGATCCCATCTCAGATAGACAAGACCAAGCTCAAGACAATCAAGATGATCAAGAGGAAACATCGTTTCAAAACCCATTAGCAAATATTAACGTTGCCGCTGAGGATCAAGTGGACGGCAACCAACCCACCGCCGCACTACCATATCAATATGATGAAGATATATCCCTCGGTGATATGTCCGTGGTTGGAGGTAGGCGGCAACTCAACGAGCGATCGATGAGACCACCAACCGTGATGATTTTGGACCAAGTCCAACGGGGGGGGGGGTTGGCGACAACAAACGCTCGATGATTTTGGACCAAGTCCACCGGTGGGGGTCTGGACCGCTCCCCCTCTGAACTAGCATATGAAAATGTTAGAGATACGATGATTGATAAATTTCATAAACATTGAGGTAAAGTTAAATCCGCTGATTTAAACTATAACTTTACTTTACTATGAAAGTACGCGACTATTGCAAGTTCGGGACACAAGAATACCCTTCAACATCCCCAAGTTCACGGTGCAGCTTAAAGGTGCACACCGGCTTCGTTGGGCTATTTGGGCTACAAAATAGGCTGACATATGACTTCAAAGGTCTTTCAGGAATGGAGAAGAACGGTTCCTAAAAGAAACCATCAAATTTTGCCGTTTTCGAGTATTTTTCAAAAAACGATTTATCCGAACCAAAAAAGTGGTTCGGATAAATCACGTGATCTCCGGAGTTAGTTTTACTTCCAGCCGTATTAAAGTAAATTACTGAACCAAATTCCTTTTTTTTTTACAATTATTCATGAGTATTTGCCAAAAAAGACTTATGTATTCAGATTATTGATACAATTTGTAAATAATTATGAAAAATCGAACGTAATATTCACATTCAGAGGTGTCCGTGCAACAGAAGCGTGTCTTACGGCGCACCAGCGTGGGAGCTAGCGGAACGTAAAGTGCAAGCCAGTGCATGATTCTATCGGGAAATGGATAAATATAAAACATTTCTAGCCCGCCGGAGGGAAAACCTAGCCCGCCGGAGGGAAAACATTATAGAAGATGATTTCTTAGGCCAGAATGATCTCGTTGATGTCGACCCCAATAACCAGGAAGAAACAACCGACACCCGAGCGCAAGCAGACCTCCCACCAACCTACGCTGAACTGGCGGGCCAACTCGAAACAATGGGCATCTCCATACGCGAACTCAACGCTTACATTAAAAATGCCGAAAAGTTAAAAACTGAAAGAACTCTACAACAAGCTAGAAAAAGTGAATTAGAACGCGAACGTGAGAGAAGACTAGAAGAACTCAGAGACCCAGACACACCCAAAGAAACCAGAGGTAGGCTACGAGAAAAACTCATAAAGATAGAGGATGATATAGAAGCCAATGAAACCGCGATAAAAAACATCGACGATGCCCTGAGAGAAAATTCGAGACGACGTAGCCAATTCGCCGACATTAAAGAATCCGTAACTAAAATCTTAAACGATCAAAATTTAACGATCGGTGAAAAGATTAGAGAAATATTTAGGGAGCAGGGAGTCACGATCAGTAGTATTTTACTGTCTATAGGTACTACCATCGGTATGGTCATTGCTTCTATCGTCGCCGGGGTAAGGGGTGTCGTCAGCGCCGTGATGCCAAAACCAACAACACCCAAACCCAAACCACCAGAGCCAAAACCAGAGAGCCTACACCAGAACCAAAAGGGGCGTCGTCGGGTAAGGGGCGTCGTCAGCGCCGTGATGCCAAAACAACAACACCCAAACCCAAACCACCAGAGCCAAAACCAGAGCCTACACCCGGCCCCCAACGAAAAATGGTTAGATAAAATAGCCGGGGCTCTGAAGAGTTTGGGGTTAAAAGCGATAGCGGCGCTACCGGGCATCATCGGGTCTATCGTGGGATGGGTATTTAACCAATTGAGTAAGGTGGTCGGATACGCCGCCGACCACGTATGGGGTTTATTCTTGGTGATGAACTTGGTAATGAACTTCGGACGGGTGATCGTAAACAAGATCACCATTAAATTTGAAGGACAAGAGGTGAGTTGTCTGCACGACGCCGATGTATTTTATAGCTATAGAGACATATGGCTCACCAAGAAACAAAAAGAAGATCGGGTCCATCAGGGAATAGAAACACCCAATTTAACCAAACTTAGGATAGAGGCGGACGACGCGTCGACGGCGAAACTGGCGAAGTGGCCATCTCCAAAGCGTGGGGAATAGGTATTGCATTCCGTTGGATTTTGAGCTGTTGACGGATCATCAACCATTTCATCCGAGCTGGTTACAAACTAAACTAACGTACGAGTTAACTTTTAATTCTTACGGAAAAGTGATAAAGTCCTCGGACTCTAACGCCACGTATACCATTAGTAACATATCGCTCGAGTATGAAATTGTGAGACATGTCGAACTAGCCAGATCTATCAGACAGTCGTATTCCAACCTGGCCGTGTATTACGAGCGCGTCCATCGTCATTCCGTCTTTCCCATGAATAAAAAGAAACATCGCTTGGAACATTGATTTTAATACCCCCGCTAAAAGTCTAAAAGGAATAGTGTTGCTATTTCAAGAAAATCAGGCTGATTTTTCTCCGGCACCGCCTAAATTTTATAATCCTATGATCAAAAAGGTATCCATTGTCGTAGAAGGTCTTTCCAATCAATTGTACGCGCAAGGTCTCAAACAAAACCAACACTGGGAAGAAGCGTCGAGGTATTTTCAGGACGGACGTGAATCTTCGTCCATGGGTTTGGTTAAACGTTAAAATTGAGCGATGTATCGCCGGGAGACTACCTCATAAAAAAATACGGTTTGTGGTTGGATCTCAGAAGTGCCGACGACAACGCGCTGCACGGGTCGGGTCGGGCCGAAAGATCGAAAACGTGCAAGAAGGAATCGTCCTACAGCTCGAAAGGGAAGCCAATGGAGAAGGAGCATTAACATGTTACGTCTTTTTTTATTTTAGATGCGCAGCTCAACATTAGGGACGGGCCATTTTTCAGGCGCGATGTATTAATCGTTAATCATAAAGATGCATCTAGAGTATCCTCATACCGCTTTAATCGTCGGTCAAACCGGATGCGGTCAAACAATTGTATTTAAATTTAATTGAAAAGAAGTAAAAAGGTGATTTTCATCATATCGTCATCATTTGTCTGACGCTACGAGACAACGAGCTCTATAAGCAAGAATTGGTATCGAACGATCCCGAAGTATACCTCGATCAATTAGAATCTAGAGATTTAGACGAAACGTTGGGAGTTTATTTTGATTAGATAACGTTGAAAAATGTTATCCAGACAGTTTAATAAATGGAGGATCGGGAGATGAAAACCGAAGAGTCGAGTGAACGAGTGACGGTGCCAACAGCGATTCCGAAGAAAGAAAAAAACCCGAACAGAGTAGCGGCGGGTAAAAAGCTCGCCGAGTATAATAATAAACAAATAAAACAATACCTATTTAAAACACAAAAAGACAAACCGCTGGTAGAAAAAAAAAGACCCGTCCGATAAAGGACAGTCGTTCAACTCATACTGGGTATACGCGGGAGTCGGAGCGGCGTTCGTCGCGTTTTTAATTTACGAGTCGTTTAAGAACGGTGTCAATCACGAGGTCAATAAGAAAACCACGAGTGAAAATAATCCCTGATGTTAACGTTTATAAAAACGAAGGTCCGCTCGGTATGGAGTTAAAAAAAATATATCGTCCATAAATAAATATGAATACGTCGGACATTGTCAATTCTATCTATCACGGCGCGGTTGTGGGTGGTATCGCCACGTTTTATATCATGATTCTAAAGAAGACCCTAAAGTTTAAAATTGAATACTCGTTGAAACTCGGTGGAACGTTGGGGCCGCCATGTTGACCCAAACCTGGCTAATAAATAATGCTGGCCTACCCACCTCGATATGGAAACAAGATGCTACCACCACTCCTAGCCGATAAATCGAAAGATCCCTCCCACCCCGGTCTCCTAAAGTTTAAAATTAAAACAATGTTAGGTTAAAAAATGTATTTACATTTTGAGATTTACGATTTCAATACGCCCGTTAGTTTAGAAAATTTAGTTATCGATAATAGATCCGGATAAAAGACGATAGGGCTAAGGAGTGTCTACGCGTGGGCTGGACAATATAACGTAAAAATGAACGAACGCAAGGCACGGCCCAAGACGACGAAATCACGCGCATAATCCCCGGGATGTACTCAGCCGACGAGCTATTGAGTCTAATTAAGGGAACTAGCGATTGGATAAACGTTTCGGTCGATCGAAAATCCGGCCGGATGTCCCGCGAGATCACGCGAGAAGAAAAAAATCAAAATGACCGAAGGCTTGAAAAAGATAGTAATATTTAATACGGAGGTTTAGTGGATCCCGTTCGGCGTTAATGAAGGGAGGATAGACATGCAGCCCGTCAAGTGCCTATACCTACACTGCGAGCAACTCAATCGAAAAAAGACGTTATCTATGAGAAAAAAGAACCAGCCAAAAGCAGCACGATCCTCGACGTCATTCCCATCGCTGATAAGCTGTGGGGTGGGTCCGCCTTTTATCAATACGATCCGCCGGTAGAAAAGAAGCTCGTCGCGGATGCCATTTCACAACTAAAATTTTCACAAAAAAAACTCAGCGGGAGGAGAAGTTAAAAATAATAAATTACCCATAATATTAAATCTCATCGTAAAGTAAACCTGAGGAGCCACGCGAAGCGATCAGGTAGAAGATTTCAAAATGAGGTAGAAGGCTTAAAAAAAACCTCGCGTCGGTTCGACGAAAACTCAGCGAGGTTGAAGGAGAGCAACAAAACATGGAAAAAATATCGGGGTGGGTGCGCCACCCTTGTCGGTGGGGCTGTGGTAAACGCGCTCTGGTTTCAATTACTCGAAATAAATTTTCTACACGAGAGCTATTTAACTTATCGAGGCGGACGCCTTGAACTCATCGTACCTAATATTGGTTTAAAAAGAACCTATAGAGTATACACCAGAATATTGCAAAATGAAACTATTTCGTATTACGAAAGAAATGGGGTAATCGACATTTACCTGCCCCTCCATTTACACGACGATATAGATCCCAACCACGACGCGTACAATGCGCGTTGGTGAGTTTCTCTGGCGCGTTGTTTCAAAGGAGTAAAGTCCGTCGCGTAGCAAGGCACGCCGTGTAGCCGTAAGAGTTTAAATAACGTATAATCTATCGAAAGAGAATTTTTTTGAGAGGGATCCCTGATTCATCGCAACATTTCTCAAAGTCTCTACACAACGCGGTTGGATCGGACACCCGGGGGGCTCGAGGGTCAACCTAGAATGAATCAAGTTTAAGTTTCTATAATATTTTACTAGACGCCGATCGTGAAGAAAAACTCTCAGCTCGGGTCTAGTGGGTGTGGTTAACCCATTGGCTTTAAGTTGTTCCATTACGCGTTCGAGGTCGTCTTCGTCTATACGCTAAAGTCCCTGAAACGATCTAAGGGCGCGCATGAAATGATCACTACGCTCGTACGTGTGCGGACGCATGTAGTTGGTCCATCGTTTGTGTGATGAAGGCGCCTTATCGACGCATTCCACGCGCCTCCCACACTCGATACAAAAAGACATCCCCTGCTCTATAGTCGCACCGCTCCCGCAGTACTCCGGCTCTCGTCTTTCGGTTTTACGTCGTAGAAAAAAACAGTACCCAGCTCATTCTCAACCTTTATTTTAAAAGATTCTTCCTCGATATAAAATTGAAGCTCCTTTAATAGTTGTTTTAATTTATTAATCGTATCGGTGACGTTCGCGTTAAGTTTAAAATAAGGCACGCGCACCAGTCCCGGCCGTCGATACGGTATACGTTCTACGCATCGAGTCAGATTCCATAATAAAAGTCATTTTAAAAGGTAAAACATCCAACCGCGCGTTAGATGACGAGTTTATAAATCTATTCATAAACCCCAATTCGCTCGAGGATACGACACATGGCTCGATGACGCTGGGAGGGATCGAGTGGACCTGGGATGAATTTCGGTAAACCGGAATAGATCCCTCCTCGACGACGTTGGCCGCGGTTATCTTAATCGTTAAATTAGTCCTCGAAATTATTACGAGTAAGGCTCGTTTGCGTAAGATGTTGTTAATTAATAATTGAAGGTGTTTTATATTTACTTGAAATAACCCCTCGACCCTCACGTCGAGCATCTCCAAAGACTCCCTCGAGAGGGTACATATAATCGTAGAATCTTCTTCTTGATTAGAAATAATAATGCTCGAAGATGTAACGTTAAATGTAATAAGTTTATTAAAAGATAAAGACATACTTTTAATAAACGTACACTCCATTTATAACGTCTAAAAATAAGTGTTTTTTAAATAATTATAAAACCTAGGTGATCGATTAAAAACAATTTATTAAAAAATATAAAAAGGACCGGTTGACGATTGTGGTATGGGGCCTTTGACCTCGTGGCCTTAGGGGTCATTGACCTTGGGGATTCCCCTGTCAACTATTACGGTCCTTTTTATACTACTCATGTCGAGGGAACGAAATTATGTTTCATCATAGTATATTAATGGGACTTGAAAAGAGAGGAGAAGCAAATGAATGTTGGTGCGTGTACGGGGTCCCATGCAATGTGAAGATTTATACAACATCACCCCCCTCCACCCCCATCAAAAAATAAAAACATCCAGTTCAATTGGTATCTTGAACAAATACTTGTACTTTTACACTTACCAGTATGGGAGCATTTTAGTTGTGTCTTTGAATCGCCGTCAATTGCTAGTTCCGCTGAAAGACCTTTGTATTCCGAGATCTGGCTGGCGTGCATCCCCCGGAGATCCAAATCTGAAATAATTATGAAACATTGACAAAACAACAATCAATAAAAGGCGGAATTATTTTGAAACCCAACACTCAATTATTATGATATGTTTTGTTCCATTTATGTATTTATTTGTCTGCGAGGTTCCGGCTCTCTACGTCAATTCTCCACAAACCTCACACTTTTCTATATTCACTTACGGGTGAGATTGAGGCACCAGCAGCAAAGCGGTAAAAACAAGACGAAGAATCCAAGAAATATCAACAGTGTTTTCTCCAGCAATATTCCTTCACAGTGAGCCATCTTGACAGTTCACCACACGTGCAGTGGTGTCGGTCTAACCGCTTCGCAATATTGGGAATGCGATGTTTATTCAAGCAAGACGTCAGTATAGTGCTTGGATTCAGCCAGCAACAGACCAAATTAGGTTACGGTTACTGTGCTTGCTCTTTAGAAGCATCGCTTTTAGTCAATCCTAATTAACTTGATTGCTACTGTTTAACAGCGGCGTATAATCTATTCAATGGATAATTATAATGACTTGCCTAAGTGCACAATTAGAGGAACTCTTTGTGTGCCCGGCAAAGGTCTTACGCCCTCTGGCCGGGAACATAAAGTAGTTTGTCCCAGGAAAAATAGGACATAAAGCAACAAAATGGTTCCTGACATGAAAAATATATCATTTTTGTCAGTTGTTTTGCTAGAATTACCCTGAAGACATACTTCTCCATTCCCCAAGCAGATTTTAACCTTTCTAGAATGACTTTTGCATGTTAACAAATAATTTACCAAACTTCCCCGCTCATAATTCTTGAAACACAAATTTTAACAAATTGCTTACGTCCTTTTGCCGGGAACTTTCCCTTACGTCCTTTTGCCGGGCACACGACGAACTAGTTATATTACCTGGGGGCTGATCCCTGGCTTATCGGCAGAAACGGTTTGGCTTCTGACCGGACCCCCACGAGCAAAGAGGTTTGGCGTTGCACAGGACCGACCATCAACATAGGGCTGGTTAGATCAGTTTGTGAGAGCGCTCGCGGGACTCGAGAGGTCGCGGGTTCGAGTCTGGCATCAGCCAATAAGCTCACCCCAATTAAGAAAAGTTGGCTTGGATGCCGGACTCGAACCCGTGACCTCTCGAATACCGTACGAGCGCTCTAACCAACTGAGCTAACCAGCCCTATGTTGGTGGGCGGTCCAGTGCAATGCCGAATCACTTTGCTCAGGGGGTCCAGTCAGAAGCCGAACCGTATCTGCCGATAAGCCAGGGATCAGCCCCCGGATGAGATGCAAACAACCTGGTAAACGGCAGTAGCGGGGATACACAACGAATGGATACAGCTTTTTACGTGGATTTACACAGAAAGGATATAGGAAACTGACTGGGAAATATTATATATATTACGTTGTTCAGAAACCAAATTATTCCTACAGCTAAAATGAAGGGGGTGGGGGTAAGAAAATACGTCTGGGGGTCACTTGATCAAAACCCAATCAGTTATGTCTTTCTTTTTGTTTTGCCTTTTATTGGGTTTTGTTTTACTTAATTTCCTAAAGTCTTATTGTCTTCATGTTTAACGACAACATCATTGCCAGCACCATGGTGATGGTAATAATAATGATGTTGGAATTAAATACAAGGATACAACACAGCTTAGTAATAATTAAATTTAAGGATACCACACAGCTTAGTAATAAAGAAAATTAGTGGTGTGGGGCAATAAAAATAACGATAATTTCTTATAATACAAAGGAAAGGGCAGCTGGACTGAAAATTATAATTGTTATTATTAATAGTGTTATTATTAGTGTTATTATTGTTGTAATATATATTTTTGTTTTTATTTCAGCTATTATTTCATCAACCTTTATTTACCTTTCAGTGTTGAAAAAGACTGCTGTGCCGTACTGCCAGTACAACTTTTGTGAAGTAGGTTAAACCCTTTCTTATGACGTATCGATTGTGAAAATAGCTTATGAATCTCAGGAATTTGATTGTTTGAAAGAAGTTTAAGAAATTTACCATGGACAGCAGCTGTTTTGAAGCGTGGTGCCAAGTCAAGCTTCGTGCACCGCATCGTTTATGCACATGCACAGTCGGCGCACCGGTGTCATCATGCACACAACAATAACATTCCTACAAAAAATGTATTAACATATAGTTGAAATTTGACAGTTCTGTTTTTAGTCGTTTTTATTTTAATTAACAAAGGGGAGGGTAACAATTTCCTTGTCCCTTTTCAATGTGTTTTGTGTTCTTATTTTTGCTTTAGGGTCTTGATTGCAAAGACAAAGTATGGGATTTGAAACGGTCGACATCTAGAAGAAGCAACATTTTTATATAAAAAGTGGTAATGGGTCCATGTTTCGACTTCATAGTAAAAGAAACAACTTTGAAGGAAACAAAGGACTCAGCTAGGATCCAATCGTTAGTCCACTGCACTTTTTTTAATGCCGTAGGTTCAGGATGCTTTGTTTCGGACATTGCGGCGTAGCCACGGGAGTGGGTGGGGGGGGGGGGGGGGGAGCTCGGGGCACGTGCAGGGCACACTCCCATAAATCATCAGTGCCCCCTCCCTCCCTCCCCAGGTGCCCCCATGAAACAAATTATGATACATGTAGTTCATTAAAATAACATGGGCCCTCCCCCCCCCCCCCACACTTAAAAGTAATGCCCCCTTGCCGCGCCCCTCCCCCGATTGAAATATTCTAGCTACGCCACTGTTCAGACATCCAATGCGGGCAGATACATAAAGGCACCCATACTGAAGGTATAATAATTATCTAAAATAATTGGCTGTTGCAAACTACTTACTAACCAAAATAACCCATTGTAAATCCAGAGAGAAAAAAATGGTTAATGGCCTCACGTTTCGACCCTAAAAGAGTTTTTTTCTCACAGGCTAAATGCCAACAGAAGCAGTTAAGTACAAGATGTGAATAGAGAGAGAGAGAGGCAGGATGCAGTCAGTAGAAAAAAGGAATGAATAATGGAAAAAATAAAAAAGGAGACTGAGGGTAAGAGGCTGGTTTGACCACAAGAGGTTGAAGCTGGAAGCGAGGGAGAAGGATTATTTCGTAATAAACTTAATGCAATACAAAACCCATCCGAAGGACAAAGCAATTATGGTAAAGTAGCTTGGTCAAGGACACACTGGTGCATGCAGTGACTGGAAGTCGAACCCACACTCTGCTGCCGACAGCATCAGAACTTGAGATCGCTCGGCCGGTGCCATGACACTGTACTAAATTTGCCAGGTAGACAATACCCTCCCCCTTTCGTAATAAGTTATTGATTGAGCAAAACTTGGAAATGCTTAACGGTTTTCCATCGCGGGGGGGGGGGGGGGGAATGGAACATTAAATTCATCTATATTATTCAAGCCGAAACCAGCGCCATCTTGGAATTGAAGCGCGCCATCTGATGGCTTAGAATAGACCCGTATCAGTTTTGGTAATGGTGACTTTGCTGCTGTTTTATACGAGGAGCTGTATGTGACTAAATTACTACTCATAAATACTGTATGTATTACTCAACTAAATGTATAAAAGCAAAATCATAATGTTTAATGGCAAAGACATATAGGCCCTATTTCTGTCGAAAACCAATAATTAGGACCAAACCAATTATATAAAGGACCGAAAACAAATACAAACATAGAACAGACTATACACATAAAAGTCTCAACAGCGCCCTCGATATTATGGACGTAATTATGAATTACTGATGGATGTTTTATATAGTATGTGAGTTTCAAATTAAAATACATGACGCCAGCCGCGTGGTTCAAGCTGTGTGTATAATAACCATGTTATCGAGCACACTCATTAAGCACACTTACGCGTGCAGCCCTAGCTCTGCGAGCCCCCACTTCTTTGTTGGTTACTAGTTTAGTTTAGTTTAGTTTAGTTTAGTTTAGTTTAGTTTAGTTTAGTTTAGTTTAGTTTAGTTTAGTTTAGTTTAGTTAGTTAGTTAGTTAGTTAGTTAGTTAGTTAGTTAGTTAGTTAGTTAGTTAGTTAGTTAGTTAGTTAGTTAGTTAGTTAGTTAGTTAGTTAGCTTGTTTGTTTGTTTGTTTGTTTGTTTGTTTGTTTGTTTGTTTGTTTGTTTGTTTGTTTGTTTGTTTTATAATTACTTTTACGGAAGTGTACTTTGTTTACAATCCCCATCCCTGAGCAAAAATGACACAAAACCAACAAGTGAAACACTGACATCAACTGAGAAGCCATCTATGTGTAGTTGTAAGTAGGAAATGAATTTCTGCTTCGTATTAATTCATGAATTTCTGGCTATACAGCTAGTTTATTGGTAATGTAGGTCCCCTTCTTACTTGTTGTTGGAGAGCAGTCTTCCAGTGAGTAGGCCCTGCTCGTCAACCATCACTTCACACAGAGTGTTGGGACGCCGTCCAAATCATCAGTTAAATGAACCTCGTCGTCCACACTGACGTATCGGACAACCAGCGGAGGATCACATGTGTGCCCCAGGGACCGACGCTTGGGCCATCGTCATTCGTAACCTACACGTTGAATTAAAAAAAAAAAAAAAAAAAAAAAAAAATGTCGCTCTCCATTCCGGCTCTCACCCCAGCTAGCAATTTAAAGTTTTTACAACGTTGTGAGGACGTCAGACTTTAGTGCCAACAACGTTATTTGTATAATGTTGTAGCAACGAAACTTTGTCGACTACCATGTACGTAATAAGAACGTTATACGGCGACGTAATGACGACGTTCCCGCTACGTTTTAGGGACGTGAGTTTTGACAACGTTGTGATAACGTGCCAGAGTTTGTTATTGACAACGTTATTTTCATTACGTTGTAGCAACGAAAGTTTGTCGATTAACGTCTTAAGAACGTTATACAGCTACGTAATGAAGACGTCCCCGACACATTTTACTAACGTTTTGGCCACGTGTCTAGCACGTTGTGACGTTTACGGATACATTAAATCAATTGAAAAACTAATTATCAATAGACCGATTGCGCGACAATGTTTACATGCGGTCACGTGACCCCCTATTGTGTATGACGTCATACAGCTGATGAAAATATATGTGCAAAGAGATAGGCCCTGACACAAAGTGAGTGCGAAAACAGTCAATTTTACTTTCATTAAGCGATGAATTAGTTAATCAGCCCCTTTATTTAAACTAGTATATTGTGGCATTAATTTAAATCACATCTCTGTTTCATAATTTAACAGAGTTCTACTAAAAGAGGTTTATTTTTAGCCATGCACTACCGGCGTCGGACGACTATTATTTAGCCACCGTCGGTTTTTTTGTTTGTAATGTAGACCTAAATCACTGTAAAAAAAAAAGAAAAAAAAAAAAAAAAAGAAAAAAAAAGATAAACAACGTTTGAAAAGTGAGCATTAATACCTAGCCTTGCAGAATTTCAAATAGGCAAAGAAATCACACAATTTTGGAAAGCAATTTCTCTGGAGGATTTCAGCTTCAAAACTTGTTGTGTTGAAAAGTGTGTTGTGATCGCGGTCGTCTGGCCTAACGTTCCGTCGCGCGCTGTACACATCGTGCACATTTATACGGTACTTTTACAATTTTCAAGACTTGCCGGAACTGTCCTTATTCAGCCATTTGAAGGTGTCTGGTGCAAACTCTGGAATATGTTTCACAGATTTTGAGCAAGAAAAGCCTCGATCGAATAAACTAAATATGCATTAATCATCGTGTACCGTACCACCCTTTCCTATGGAGGATTACGTGTGTGTTTAAATTTATACCCAAGAGGGGTCACGTGACGCGGGTCGCGCAATCGGTCTATGATATAGGATGGTTCAAACACTCCCTGAAACCTACCGAATGTACACTACATGTTACTTATAGTATTTTTATTGTAATTATGACATCATACTGTAAATATTATAAATAGTATATTATAAATAATATATTATACTATAATTACACTAATTACTAGATTACTAGATTGTCAATAATTACTTCACAATGGTAGTCTACCGCGCTTATCTTACCTTAGTCACACGACTGTGTCCTCATGCTTGCTACACTTAAATGGTTAGGAACTTGTATATATGTAGCATATTTTCAGTGGCCAAGCTGCTATGTTGGGTAATTACAAAATATTGTTCTAATAATTAGTACCCACCATTGTCAAAGTATTTGAGTTCAATCATGCTAGATGTATCCTTACTATATTTGTCTTTACGAAACTAGATTAAAAGTGCACACCGGCTTCGTTGGGCTATTTGGGCTACAAAATAGGCTAACGTATGACTTCAAAGGTCTTTCAGGAATGGAGAAGAATCTTTCCTAAAAGAAACCATCAAATTTCGGTCGTTTTCGAGCATTTTTCAAATAACGATTTATCGGAACCAAAAAAGTGGTTCGGATAAATCACGTGATCTTCGGAGTTAGTTTTACTTCCAGCCGTATAAAAGTAAATTACTGAACCAAATTTAAATCTTTATTTTTACAATTATTTATGAGTATTTGACAAAAAAGACTGTGTATTCAGATTATTGATACAATTTGTAGACAATGATGAAAAATCGAATTTTATATTAGCATTCATAGAGTCCGTGCAACCGAAGCCTGTTTTACGGCGCACCAGCGTGGGAGCTCGCGAAACGTAAACCTTGGGGCATACCCCGTACAGCCGGTGCCGTGTCTCGTGGGGCCAGAGAGACAAACCCCGGGGCATGAACTCCCCAGCTTGCCGGTCTAGCCGTAAGCTTAGGAGCTTGTCGGAGGAGTTGGGTGCCAGATCAACAATTACGTTTTTTTTTACGACTGTTTTAGTCTGTACCCCTAGCTATTATCCCCTAACTATTGCAACGTGTTGCCTGCGTTACACACACGCGGGACGACGACGGGGAATGTTTATCCATGGAGGTAGAAATTAGACTAATTTCTACGTCCATGGTTTATCCCATACAGCTGATCTGTCTACTTCTATGATAACTGCATAATGTCCACCCACCCCCCAATCGCCGCAACAACAAACCGGTGGCGGTGGCTGCGGCCGGCCAGCGAAGTCATCGCCCGAAAAACGGGAGAATGCCATCGCTAAAGCTGCCAGGAGAAAGGCAATCCGTTTGCAGCGAAGGCGGGAGGCTCGCTTGGCACATGCTGGCTTTCCCTTTGGATTTATCGTGTTTTTTTTTTTTTTTTTTTTTTTTTTTTTTTTTTTAACTTTTTTACTTTTCGTTGGACCGCCTTCTGGTTTTTCCTTGCGATGTTTTTTTGGTACCGATCCTTGGATGTCGAAGAAACGTTCTCCATTGCAAGTAAGTTCGTCTAGTTCGTCGTACACAGAATACAAACTGTCCGTTTATGTCTGTTTTTTATTTACACGTGAATTTGAAAATTGTACAAAAGGCAGAATCACTGACATTTGACAGGGGGGAGGGAGAGCATAATAGGGCGTGCTATGCCTGAATATCAGACGTATACAGCACCACGACGACGATTAAGTTATTATTTACACGTGAATTTGTGCTGGATGGATATGAAGTCTGGATCCCCATGCCTCGCTATTGTAATAATTTATACTTAAACAGAGCACCAGTCTACTTACAACATTGCGCATCATTGTCACGTAAACTTGACAGTTGCAACGGCTGGAAAAGCGTATAAGCTGACCTTTGTTTTTTACACATTTTTCGTTAATTACGTGGTATTTTGATGATTTTTTTTTACAACAACCATTTAAATATTATTGTCTGTTATTCCACATCACTAAATTAGGTAAACAGTAAGCCGGTGTGTCCCTTTAAAACTATCTGAGATTAATCCCCACTTTGTGGTTTAATGAATATTTCATTAAAACAAATGGTGCATTACGTTCGAATGGGACTAGCGATCTACAGTACATGAAAATGCAAAATTTATGCACTGTCTCTATACAACGTTTCTTCAACGTTTTACCAACGTTGTATTCTGCAAAATTATCGAAAAAACATTATTTTTGTATGCATGATTTACCGAAAGGTATTCAATTAGTATGAAACAGCTGTGGGGTTGGGTGGATTGGGGCGGTTAGGACAGAGGTTGCTATGGAAGCGACGTACGGTATAATGAGTATTTCTTTGTCATGCATATCTTTCTACTTAAGTGCTCCTAATTAACCTTGATGAAATGTGTTTCTATCAAAGGCAAAGTTCATCATCTCATAAGCAAAGGCGTGCAAACAGAGCACGAAACGTGCATTGAACTTCGCTAAGAGTTGATTTGATGAATCCCACCGTGGTCGCTGAGGGGAATTGGTCCAGCGTCGCCGGTTCCCTTGTCTACAACGTGAGTCAACAAGAAAGTTACCCATATTTAGAAGGATTGTTCCCTAAAACATGATTACATTTTATTTAACAGTGACTGCGTATTAAAATGAGCGTCTCCCCACACATCAGAAAAAATATTTAAAAAAAAACACCGAAATTAGTCCTTGCTATCAGTGGAACCATCGTTCATCTTAGTAACTTCCTTTCGGACTTGAGCTTTACCGTCCAATGCAGATGAAGTTGTAGTTATCCTAGCCCCTTTTGCCAAAAATCTTGATATTAATTTTCGATTTGAGGCATTTGGCAATTTTTTGGAAAAATGTTTCTCTCGATGATTCCACATGTGCTACCTCATTTTGGTAGAATTTTATGAAAATTATCATTACTGAATCGACACCAAACATCGCCGGCGCCATGATGGTTGCAGAGTGTGTCGCGCATGGCATCAGCCGCTTCGTGTATAACACATGAACCGTTGGTTCTCGTGTACCATCGTTGGGCGCAGCATACCATTAACAGCATGACTCGTTGACTGGCTATACAATGAAGCAAACTGGTATGCCGTGTGAAACGCTGGCCAACGGTAACCAACGGTTCGTGTGACGAAGTTGTTGGTATGCAAAAGGTGAATTTTCCCATAATAGGGTTTACTAGTTTATTACAATTACAACATTCTCGTGACTAGCTAGTGTAGTGTTTTTAATTTAGTCCGAAGGCAATAAATGAGGCATGACACCTTGTTTGGGTTGCTTGGTTGGCAGACTCAATCAGCATATATTTTTATCTCCATCCAAAGAAAACCTAATACAAAAGTACATTAAATAATTCTTATAAATTCTCACATCAAATGACAACGAGATCACAAATAACTTTTACACATAACCATCCACCTTAGTTTACATTGTATCAGTATGCATGATACTTAATGTTGCTCCATGGCTGTTTAGCAAGTACACTATATACCATGTGCTGTTTGGCAAGTACACTATTGTTGACAAAATTTAGCCTAAATGTGATTCAAAAAATGCCAAAATCCAACTTACCAACCGATCTGTTTTCTCTAAACCATTAACTGGTCATGATTATCACTTTTATCAGACTTGTCACTTTTCCTGCGCCGTAAAATCATAAAATTATCAGCTCATATTAAACCATGCACCCGGTAATTAGGCGACTTAATCAGCAAAAAAGGACCCAAAAAGTAAACCCGCTCCTGTAACCCGGCTAATGTTCATACGCTCCATCCTAATTAAGTTACTCAACTAACTCATAAAGACCTGAAAGTATAATATAACATTCTTAATATTTTGATAATTATTTGCAATTAATTTACATGCTACCGGTAATGATGAGAATGAGACTAAAGTCCTCTTACAATAAAATAATCCCAAAAGTTAGGCCTTTTCACAACCTCACATGTATCAGCACGCGCACCGTTAAAGTAAAAGAGCGCCCCCTGTGGGTTAATAAAATCATTCAACAAAAGTTATACTCAATACATAACAAAATTCGTTTCACCACACTAGTACCAAGGAGGAATAAAATTATGTGTTCCTCCATGCTCGTACCATAGGTGGATCTAGTGTGGGTCCGACCAGCTCCATCCCATCTTTGTGATCACCTCTTTGAAATTTAAATAATGAACATTTTTTATTATGTAGGCCTCTTTTCGGGAATTCTTTTGTTTTTGCTTTCTTTGTTGTTGGTGTTATTCGCTGATATGTATTTTATAGTTTTTTTTCCAGAGGGGTTTGGGGAGAATAACTGGCCTTTCCCAGGAACACATAGAAACCCTATAGTTTGCCTCAGTTCCACCCTACCCCACCCACCCCAGTTTACATTAGTAAGCTGTGTTTGCAACATGACCACAACATTACCATTAATATACTATGTTTGTTTGCAACATAACCACAATGTTAGGAAACCTACGTCTTCACTAGTAAATACGTTGTGGTTGTAACAAAAGCCACAACATAAATGGAAAACCTAAGTACGTCTTCACTACCTTGTGTTTGTAACATAACCACAACATTAATGAAAAACATAAATACTACGTCTTCACTACTACGTTGTGTTTCTGACTTCATCACAACATTAATTTAAAACCTCAATAGTACGTCTTTACTACGTTGTGTTTGCAACATAAACACAGCATTACTGGAAAGCCTAAATGCTACGTCGTCAGTACGTTGTGTTTGCAACATTACTACAACGTTAACGGAAAACGTAAATACTGCGTCTTCACTATGTTGTGTTTGCAACATAACCACAACATTACTGGAAAACCTAAATGCTACGTCGTCTGTACGTTGTGTTTGCAACGTTACTACAACGTATGAATAGCCTACCGTAAATACTTTGTCTTTACTATAACGTATAAAATACAAACATGTAACGTTCTAACAACGTCTTGCATGGAACACATCAACAACGTTCCAATAATACCAAGATACAACTTTTATGCAACCACCTTCTTTCAATCTAACGTTCTTACAACGTTGTCACAACGTTGAAAAATCAGAACCTTATGACAACCTAACCACAACGTTGGGAAACGTTGTGTGTTGGCTGGGACCATGGCTCCAGATAAACGATGTGCTGTGATTGGATATAATGTAATAATTGTATACTTTTTCAATCTGTGCAAAACAGGGTTAAAAAAAAACCCTGGTGTCAGCCGAAAGGTGAAAAAAAATGGTCCATGTTTTACCAAATATGGTCATATTTTTTTCAATGGGCCAATAAGGCCAAGATTCCATGTAAACCTTACCCCTGGTATACCCCACAAGCCTGTAGACTCCCATTGGCCAGACCCTAACCACTGCAGAGTAAGGAATGTTGAAAGACATCAGCCACCTGTCTCAGTGCAGTAATTGAATACCATTGTGCTCAGGTCCTCCCTTGGCACAAGGGTATGCAATTTGTGAAAACAGCTTGTGCGGCACGTGGATCGTAAATAACAAAAGTCTTGGCTGGCACTCCAATTCACCCCACAATATTTTATAATAGCTTTGGGCTTGCAGGGCGGGCTATTGACCTTTAGACTGGCTGGTGAAAAAAATAATCCTCGTGGGTACAGCTCAGTAAAAACAATGTATGCTCTGAGGGTTTAAGGGTCATATTGTAAGAAGAAAACTAGTTGTTATAAAGCGTCAGCTGTTACCACGGCAACGGTTTGTTTGACTTTTGGTCAAGCATTTTTGACATATTTTTTTTTTAGTGATTTCTGTTCCCTCTCCAAAAGTGGTAGTGCTTTGTCACGTGATATTATTAAAATGCATTGTGTGATTTCAAAATGGCCTCTAATCCCGTCAGCCATCTTTTGTGTTTTCAGCCTGTTTTCTAGTTCAACTATTTCAAGTTTTTTTTATTAATGAGAATTTTTTTTGCAAATGTCCAACTTTGTGTCCCCTTTTCCCGCTCTCCGAAAGTAAAAAAAAAATAATAATAAATACATAAATAAATAAAAGACCTGTCTTGATGTCAAAGTAGATAACTATTTTAATGAAAGGCTGGGCAAGCTTTTTGATGCTCATACCTATGACGGGGAAATAACGCTGGACGTGTCTACAGTTTGTCTTTTCCCCCATTTTTGTTACACAAACAAGGCATTTCTAATAAGTTCATTCGGCGTGATTTCAGTCTTATTATTTTTTTTTTTCAGCCGCTCATGGGATGGTGTCTTCAACTGACGGCCGTTGACGGTAGTTTGGCACTGACACCCAAATTGGTTTGGTGTTGAGGCAAGTCTGGTACCTCTTGAGGTCGCTGTTCTTCAAAATTGTCAGGCTTATGGTATCGACTCTGAGTTTCCGAATTCGATTATAAAAAAAAAAAAAAAAAAAAAACAACAACAACAACAACATTAACAACAAACAAACGAAACAGTAATAACCGGTGTGACGAATTTTAATGTTTGATTGGTATCGATTATAGCCCACTTTCTGTAAGCCGTCCCCCCACGCTTCACCGCCGCTGCATGATATGATGCACCCACCGCCGCCGTACCCGTACCCCGTAAAAACAAGAACAAGCTGTGGTGGTGTTGACGTTCGAGTCGAGCTACAATATATCTGCTGGCCGAAAACACTGGAAGTTCTTTCACAAAATCTCAATTTTCAACATTTAATTTTGGAACAAATAAAAAACATATTATTAGTATCCTTCCCACACGTCGTTTTTGGACGAAAATAATGTTTCTGTGAAACTCAAATCGAGGAAGATTCGTTGGGCCGACACGGCGGGACGAGTAGGTCCTACCACCGCCCGGGTTGTGTGGTGAGTGTGGGTGGGAGCACAGACACAGACAGGCAGCCCAGCCTCTCTGTCGTCAACCAAGGAGCACGGTACCTACAGACAGGCAGTGTTTGCCCCGGTGAGAGAGGCCTGGTGTGAAAAGGGTGAGTTAGTTTTTAGTGTTTTAATGATTTTCATATTTAATGGTAGTCATGTGGTACTGGTGGGTACTACTACGTAGTACTAAAATAGTGTGGCATAAAGGCTGTGGAAAAGTTTCAATACCCGACTGCCACTTTCTTAAGTGACTTTTAGCTTTTTTAATGGATGATGGGCTTTATTTCCCTTTTTTAATATTCCTCTCCAGGGATTGTTAATGTTAGCTACAATGATAATTATTGACCTGTAAAGAAGAAAAATCAAGCGGACATTACACTTTCGCGCATCCATGGCCAAATTAACCAAAATGGCGTTTTGCAACTTGTAACGTTGTCAAGCCCAACAGACTTGAAAATGGCTCATTTTTCATGATTTTGACACTTTGTAATCCTTCGGAGTGCGTGTTCCTCTCTGTATCTGACCTAGACCCAGTAACTGGGGCGCTGTATATTGTTTTGAATATTGTTTTGCGCAGTCAACGCAGGATACCAGTCAACGAACACCACAAAGTTCCATTGGTCATGATTGCCGAGCGCGTGCTGTACAATGTTGCCATTGTGGGGTCGTTGACACAGCTGGTATCCTGTGTTGACTGCGCAAAACAATATTCAAGTCCGGGCATCAGCATCATATACTGGGTCTATATCTGACCTAATCTAAGCTGTTAAGGGATATAAAGTAGCAGCCGGATGTATTTATGGCATTTTTGCCCGGTTTTCTTTTAGTTTAAAACGTCATAAGCATGAATAGCCAGGAACATGTAAAGTGCCCTCTTTGAAGCTGCATGAGTAGCCGACATTAACTAATGTTGTTAAATTACCATGGTTTTTGTTCTCTGCACAGAGAAAACAATCACACTTTGCAGCCGACACTTTCCCTGATCGAATCCCAGAACGTTTCTGTTTTTTTTCATCCAAAACAAAATAATAAGAAGAAAATTCTTCTAAACGTACACAATTTGACACTTACACATAGTTAAACATGTTAAAGGGAAAGTATAGGCCTACCTTTAATAAGACTTTTTTCTGATTTGTGGTATTCCTAGATTGTTTTCCCACCATGCAACTTTTCAATTTGTATTTTTTTTTTTAGTAGTATCGATTTGTTTTGACTGTCGCTACATTGAAATTATACTTTTTGGATGATACATGTTTTGGCCTATCATTCTGTTTGGCCCCAACTATAGAGATGGCCTAGAACTTCAGCCGGGAATGGCCCTACAAACATGACAAAAGTTGGGATCAGCCTTTGTCATAGCACGGATTTTCCCAACTATAATCCTGATAATTAGGGATCTGCCTGTTGGGCACAATCTTTGAAAGTCGCGCAAATTTTAAAATTTGCGCACCAGCGTGCGCAAATTTTAAAATTTGCGTTTGCGCACGTAAATATCAACTGCTCGCCACCAAATGCATTGCGTGGAACAATTCCTTGGCGGGATGATGTTACGAACTACACGGTCAATACCTGTACTTCAATATTTGACGGGACGCGCCAAATCAACATGGCGGCCGTGGGGGTTGATGGCGATGGCGGGGTTGTTGTTGATGAAATTAATTTCGTTGAGTGGTGTGATGCTACCTTTCGTCCAGATTATTTAAGTGGAAAACTAGATGAACAAAATCACATGTCTTTCTTCCAAACACCAGTGACTGTAAAGTTATACAGCACTGTCTTTATTAGATTGTAAATGTCCCCCTTCCTAGTTACACCACAGTACTTTTAAGCCAATTCTTTGTTTTTATTTTTTTTTCCATGGTTCAAGCAAAACTGGGTGAACTTTTGTAGCAAGTTTAATAACAATCCCAGGAGAAGACTGAAATTATACAGATGGCTAGCTAGGGAACGAAGCCATGCGCGCCCTGATGGCGGGTAAAAATGTTCCCTGTCTATAAATCCAAGGAATTTGGGAACAAGCACTGGTTTCTCAAACCATCTTGTTCTATGCTCAAACTCAATGGTCTGTTTATTACGGAAGCATTAAAGGAACATGATGGGGGAAATAAAATAAATTAAGTCATAATTATGAGTCAGTGTCGCATAAGTCATAATATGACTTAATATGTCATAGTTATGAGATAGTTTAAGTCATGATTATCAGTTAGTATCTCATTATGAATTACTTTAAGTCATAGATATGACTATACTCACATATTATGAGATAAAATTCATTTTACAACTTATAATAAGTCACTTATTACTTTGACTAACTCATATTTAATAATAATGTGAATTTTGAGATGCTAACTCATATTTATGAGTTATTAAGTCGTAATTATGCTCCAACCATTATTATGATACCAACTCATAATACATGTAGGACTTTTTTATTGTCCCTTTAACCAGAACTGCTTTAACGTTCCTGTACTTCCATAGTTTATTAGGGGGAGGAAAAGGAGTGAAATCGTACAAAAGTGACAAATTCAAATTTAGAACGTACAGTTCGTGTCAAACCCACTTGTTGCGCAATTATGGAATTGTATGAGGGCAGACTTAAATGTTCGTTTCTCAAAATGGCTTAACGCGCAAATTTTTAAATTTGCGCAGCCATGGTGCGCAAATTTTAAAATTTGCGCAGCCTCAGTGCGCAAATTTTAAAATTTGCGCACGTTGGTGCGCAAATTTTAAAATTTGCGCGACTTTCAAAGATTGCGCCCAACATGCCCAACCATGCCAACAATCAGATTGGTTCAACATAATTTTCCCAACTACAGTACAAAAGACATCAAAATTAGTTATGTTAATGTACATGATGTAGGTCGATTTCATAAACAGTTTCAATAATATGACATGAATGTATATTTTGTTTTCCTTTTTCATGTTTTCTGTTAAAGCCCCAGCTCAACATTGGTAATGTGTCTGTAAATGCTTCCATTCTTCCCACAAATCCTTGTAAGAAAACCAACCTGCGAAAATTTCAGCTCATTTCGCCGTTTCATTTGTGCGAAAAACGGTAAATATGCATTCAGCCTTTTTGTACGCATTATTTCTATAGGCAGAGTTTTCGTCTTCACTGAGACGAAAACTAATTTTGGATCTTATTTCATTTTTTATTTTAAAACAATAACACTTCAGGCAGAAATACTTCAAGGAAAATGTTTTACCATTATTATCTTTACATACATTTGTAAGGTATAATATGTAAATCTGTGAACATTTATGTTTTTAAAACTTCTTACCAATGTTGAGCTGGGGCTTTGACACGTCAAGTATTAACCCAGTTTTCAGTTTTGTTTATCATTTTATTATGTTTGTCATATTTGTGTTTAGAAGCCCCCTATCAAGTAAGATGACGTTATGCTCACTACGCCTCTGTTTACTTCTTGTGATCCTCCTTGGTCTTGCGGGCGGAGCTTCTGGGAAAGAGCCAGATCGAGTCTTTCACAATGAGTGGGCGGTGGAGATCAAGGGGGGAGAAAGAATTGCTAGAGATGTAGCAGAGGAATATGGTTTCACGTTTGTTAAAAAGGTGGGTTTCACAAAAACTTGATCAATCTTTGGTGTGTTATAGCGGAAAATAATTTGCAATTTTGTATTCTGAATTTTTTAAAATCTGACTTTGTTTAAGATGAATTATTAATGAGTAAGTCATTATTCAGATGATTCAGTTAAGTGAAACCATTGATTTGCATGCTAGGCATTTTTTTCATGATGCCTCGTTTTTTATACATGCGAACATGATGTACAGTATGACAAACGATACCTTGTGATATGCATGGTTGACAAAGTGTGCCGTATGGTGGATACTGTAACGTACACGTCAGATTGACCAATAAAAAAAAAACATATTGAAGCATTATATGCACGTCGCCAGTCAACATGGTCAAATACAAAATAGGACCTACACGTTTATATCGTTTTGTCATGCACAAATGTCGTGTGGTATCGTTTGGCCATGTCCAGCAGGACACAGACTGGCAGACTGGTGTCGAGCAGATTTTTTTCCCCTTGATATTCTAGGCTGTAGTTGTCAGGCATGTAACTTCTCAGTGGATCAGCGGATTTTTATTTTTTTTTTCCTGGGTAAATAGAAAATTGAAAAACACTGTAGTGTCCGAGGCAGTTTCCTTTATTTCTGGTTTTTTACAAGTCGCATGTCTGATTTATTCGAGGTTGAATGTACTCTTATGGCTTGGGATTCAAGAGATAGAAGAATGGAACTTGCATACATTTGACATTAGGCTAAACACTTGTTTGTAAAAATTTAGACATGACAATCTTCTTACATGGCTTATAAAAAAATCAGTTTCAGTTTAGTTTTATGATACAAAATGTAAACCATCGGTGTAAAACTGTACGTTTTTTTTTTGAGAACTCGATGATTTGAAGAATTTACTTTTTCCAAAACCACTCGTATCTTAGAAAATCCTGTCCACCCACAAACCCATTAGTACATGTAGCTTCCTCCAGGTAGCCAGTCTTACAATATACATGATAGACAGCAGTAAATGCAGTTAACCTATCATTTGTATGTACATGTAAGTAATCCATAGGTTTGGCCGTTGCATGCAATATGTCTGTGTTGGACTTACATCTATTGATGGTTTGAGGAATTACAAACAGTTTATTAACAGTATAACGGTCACAGTACCCGCTGCTAATAGGATTCGAACTGCCTGTAGCTGCCAGGCAATCTCGGTTGCCTAGTTGGTGAGACATTTGCTCTAGAATGGCGGGGGTCGTGGGTTCGAATCCCACCCGAGGAATATGCCTGTAGATTTTTTTTCTTCACAGGACTCGTGAAAGTACTGAGTGTACAGTTAAGCCTTGAACTTCCCTCTTGAAGGAACACGGCAATTTTCCTCTGACAGGGGGCACTTCTATGAGGAAAATGTAAATTTGTATTGGAACTTTGCAAAGGGCACCACAGCAAAAGCACAGGGCACCGCGGCAATTGCTGTGGGTGTCGTGGGTTAACTCAAGGCCTTTACAGTGCTTGTAAACACAAACAAATCATTAGGGTAAAGTACACTGTCCTAAGTATTGGTTAAGAAACAATGTGTTTTTATTTTTTTTTATGTTTAGACTTCAACTTCATGCTTGAAGGGACCCAACGTTCCCCCCCCCCCACACACACACACACCCACACATTTTTCCAGGTAAAGGGCATTGCAAGATCATTGGTACAGTGTGGGTTAGATCTGAACTTTTGTAACAATGCAGGTTTTTAAAACTTCTTTTGGAGGAAAGTTTATAATATGGATCATCTACATGTACATGTAGGCATACATTTATTGGCAGACTTCTTTGTGTACACTGGAGGCCATACATGTACTGTATATGGTACATGTTCGTCAGTACATGTCAGTGCAACCTTTTAGAAAAATGTAAAGCATTTAGTCTTTGCTTATCAATCCAGACAATCACTTACTAAATTGTCACTGCTACACATACATGTAGAGTGCAAAACTGCAAGATCTCCCATGCTTAACGACAACGTGATTGTTTGCTTATCAGATCTCTGAAAATAGGCCCTGCAGAACCTAACAGTATTTGCATGGAGAAAGCAAACAGCCTCAGTTTGTTGTGTTGGCGGTTGCTGTGTGCTCTAACCACAGAGAAAGGGCAAACCATCCTTAAGCCTTCGTCTCATAAGATTAAGAAAAGGAACTTTATGTTATAACTTTCTTTTGTGCCCACTATTTTTCTTTTGTGCCCACTATTTGTCTTGTAGGTTGCAATCTAGACATACAAATAAACTGAAATTTGAGGGTAAACTACAGTCCAAGATGTTGCATCTCAAAATCTGTCGCTTTTTATCGTGTTAATTGAAACTTGACTACAGTGTAGGGCCTACATTGTAAATATGTATTGTACTTGGTTTTTATCAAGGCTACATGCACACAGGTTATTTGTCAATGTGTTTGTAGGCTAACGTCATTTGTGACAAGGATATATTTTGGGGATCACTTCAACAGACCTTCATTTTTTAAGGACAGTGAGTGAAATCACTCTCCTCTGAACCCTTTAACCTTGTCGGAGGAGTGCGAAAAAAACAACGCTCCTTTACAGTCCTTTAAACTTCGCTTTTGAACATGTTGAAAAGGCACTGCAAGTTTCCTCTGGTAAGGGGCACTTCTATGTGGACAATGTAAATTTGTGTTGGAACTTTGCAAAGGGCACCACAGCAAAAGTAAAGGGCACCGCAGCAATTGCTGCAGTCTTGTTCCAAGACCCTTTTCACGTCACATCCCAAATTGCGCACGTACAAGTAACGTCACATCCCACATTTGCATTGCCCACATAAAAGTAATGAGCTGTAGAGGGCGCTGTTGAAGTCCAAGTTTTATAAGTGTTGGACGCGTTAATTGAAAATCAGATTTGGACTTGAAATAGCGCCCTCTATTGCTTATTTATAGCATTAAAAGTGCATTATTTGGGGGGCGTGAAAACAACCAAGGTCTTGGAACCAAGACTATTAGTGTGGGTGCTGCGGGTTATTTCGAGGCTTGCCTTCAAATTTCAAGTGGACTTTTAAAACTCAGGGACAAATTTATTCACAGATGGAAATTAATTACCGCGTTTGTTTGCTTTGATCATGTTAAATACAGATAAAAGTGCGCCAAAATAATCCTGCAAGATGCGGTTTGGGCAAATGAATCCTCATTATGAAACTGTACAGCCAGATTTTATAATACAACCGTGTAATTAATTCATTGTGTTTTAATTTTGCTTTTGAGACTAATGTGTGAAGTTTGGTTTTGAGGAGAGCTAAAAGCATTCACCAATCATTTTAGGAGAGCAGTTTATAGCTCTCCTCGTATTTCTTAAAATGAGGGCCTGCTTCAACTTTTGTTTGTTTGTCTATATTTTAGATTGGGACACTTGAGAATAAGTACAGGTTTCGGAGAGACGGCCACAACAGCAGGTCCAAGAGGCAAGCTGTAGATACCACAGGCCTCCTGGATGAAGATGAGAGGGTAAGACTAAACTGATGAGTAGGTCTTGTCTTAAAGGAGATCCCATTTTACATGTTTTTTGAACCCTCTGGCTTCAGCAAATTCTCCGGGATATTATCCAATCTCTCCAGGTTTTTTCAAAACTTCGGGGGGCATTCGGGGCCTAAAGTTTGTAAGTTTGGCCAAAGCATGTTGAATTTATGAGTATTCAGAATTGTTTCACTTCATGTTGCAAAAGCTATACAGTGTATATTGTGCAATCTTGAGCACATTAAATCATTGTATTTTAGGATTTTTTTTGTGAATTTTATCTTAAAGCCCCAGCTCAACATTGGTAAAGTGTCTCTACATGCTTCCAGTCTTTGCACAAAAAAAGATTATATTTAATAAAAACTAACCTTTGAAAATTTCAGCTCATTTCGTTCATTTTGCGAGAAAAAGGTAGAAAGGCAAGCATTTGAAGTCAAAGCTAAACTAAGGAAGGCATCGGAAGTAAAAGGGAAACGAAGAAAGGCATTAGAAGTAAAAAATGGTTAACGTTTTCTTGGAGTGGAGACTTTGGTATAGTTCTAATGATAAGTGGACAGCAAATTTTATGATTTCCGATGAGTGTGTACAATACTTGCTGGTACTAATCACCACAGAAGTTAATCATTCATATTACAATTATCTTTTGTTCAACTGGCATGGCTGGCGTTCAACATCACGTTACAAACAATGGTCTTGAGTCACTTAAAAACACAAGATAAAATTCAAAGAGTGGCTTCAAGGTCAAATTCATACAATTTCTGTGATACAGAGAGTCCTTGTAAAAAAGTGGGAGAAAAAATTACAAAACAAGCCTCACGTTAAAATGGGTAATTAGGCCTAAATCACTGTAAAAAAGGGTAAAGAACGTTGGAAAGTTAGCATTTCTACATGTACCTAGCCATGCAAAATGTCAAATAGTCAAAGGAATCACACAGTTTGGGAAAGCAGTTTCTTTGGATGATTCAGATTCAAAACTGTGAAATTCTTGTGATGAAAAGTGTGTGTATGCGGTCGTCTGGCCGAAACGTTCCGTCGTGCAACTACATTACCACATTGTGCACATTTATATGTACGTTAGGCCTACAAATTGTACATGTAGGCCTACTTGTAAGACTTGCTGGAACTGTGCTTACTGGCTTTATTCAGCCTGTCAAAGGACTCTGGTACAAACTCTGGAATATTTTTTTTCACAAATTTAGAGAAAAAAAAGCCTCGATCAAATAAACAGAAATGTAACATCCAATCATGACGAATTAACCTTACAAATAACCGAGATCATACATTGTCCTAACGTTAAATGCATCAAAACTGGTCATTATTAGCAAATTAAGAAGTTCCCAATATTAAGAGTGCTATTGAAACTTGTGAAAATGCATACGTACAGTGTACAGTACATAATGTAATGCAGATGAATTTATAGGCCAAAAAACAAACAACAAAAACATCAATATTGACAAAAAATAGCAGGGCACCCACCCACACACTGAATTTCAGTATATATGTGTGTGCCTCAGTGAAATCAAGAGGTTCAATTTGTAATAGATGACTTTGATGCAGGTTGAGTTTTGCTTCTCATGTCTCCCTTGCTGAAAGCCAGGATAGATTGAGTACAAAGCTACACTTGCTGTTAATGTTAGACACACTGCTTCAGTGACTACAGAGTTCTTTGTATCATGATTTTTTGTACACCAGACAACACATCTGTTTGTTTACTGGAGTGCATTCAGTCATGTCAATTGTTGCAGCTATGTACTTTTAATGGGCCCTGTTTGTTTTTGGTTTGGATGTCTAGGCCTACTATTTACATGTACTGTACATGTACTATTGTAGTTGAATCTGAATAGTGTTCCATGGTTGTCAGGTTGTACCAGCATTCGGGTCACAATAATTGTGTAGTCTGAGTTCAGAGACGTCATTGTGGTATTTGCCGCAGGAATCCCAGAGTTGACAACCATTGTACTTTTTTTCTGGTTTTAAAAGATAGAAAGAAATTGTTGATGGCCTCCTGTTTTTGACCCCAGCAGAATCTTTTTCAAAGGCTACATGTAAATATGGTAAATGACAACACAACATAGTACAGCAGTTTTGTTTACAGCGCAAATATACAGTGAAGTTCACTCTCAGTGCACTATACATGTAGGAAAAGGGAAGAGAGAGAAAAATGTACTGTGAGCAAGAATTTAACAAAATACCTTTTTACAAAATAAACTCCAGGCAGAACCACGTGGATACGTACAATAAAACCATTAGTTATCTGAAAAAGGGGTAAGTTTTAAGAGTCGACTTGAACTTCTTAAGGGAGGAACTGTATTTCGTCGGCTCAGGACCATAAGGTCGTTAGTGCAGATTGTATGGATTTTATTAAATCGGTTTTGCATATTTTGGAGCTCCTGGTAAATGGGGTTAATTGATCAAGAGTGGTCTCCAAAGTAATTGTTTGGCCAAAAGTAACAATCATTTTCGAAGTAAAACATTTATCTTTGGATTTTTATATTTTATTTTATTTAATAGAAGAATGTTTCCTTTAGCGACCTTTTGATCATTATGGATATGAAATTGCAATTAACGACCTTATAGCACTGAGCCGACGATTTCATATTATTGGAGAGAGAATTCCAGAATTTAGGAGAGACAACTCAGTAGAGGGAATTGGCTAGTTCAACAACTAGACGGTGGAAATACAAAGGACAAATCAAAGAAGGGAAGAGAGAGAACAAGTAATTAATTAGATAATTAATTTAAAGATGCAGTACATGTACATCAATGATACACGTATGTATGTACATATAGGTACTGTATCAACTTTTGTTTTTCGGCAGTCTGTGCACATCAATGATGAGTGAACAAAAAAGCTCTGTAGTACATCCACATGCATGACATGTGTACTATTGTAGTGTTCTCACACTGTCAAACTTGTCAACAGAATTTGACATTCTATATTAGACTGTTAAATGTCTTGCCACTAGACCACCGAGATTTCCTAGTAGCTAGAGGCTGTTCAAATCCTATATTTTAACAGCGGGTACCACAACGATGTTATCTAATGATTACATAAAATTGCATTGGGGACCCATACAACATCCGGTATGCTTATAAATATATACCGTGCAAATCTAGCTGCACCGATCAGCGACAGCCCTGATACTTCGGCTTTAAAGGGGCAAGGCAGTTTTGCCTTGACTTTTTGTAAAAATTTAGGGCACCAAGGCAATTTTCAGAAATTTCAAAGGGCATCAAGGCAATCGTAAAAAGTTACGAAGGGCACCAAGGCAATATTGGAAAAAACACATATTTTGTAGATTATTACACTGTACATTCTTACACAATAAATACACATCACTCAGTTCTTCTGTTCTGCTTGTTTCCTTCAAGACATGTCATTTTATATGTCTTCAAATAAAAACTTATAATGATAGTGCCAGTGATAGAATGAATGAATGTATTTATATTAGCAGGTAAATTTGCATCGAGGATAAAGAATATTGTTATTTGTATTACCCGTACACTGAGTTGCATTGCTTAGATCATTGGTACACATGTGCTGTACGAAAGACGTCCTTCAGGTCAACAGTCAACCGGGGAAGACTTCAAACCGGATGTCATTCTGTCCACACGCCGTGTTAAACGATAGACCTGAAGTGGTTTAAGACTTACACCATCCCGCTGGACGGTCTTTGGGGTTTAGACCTGTTCCGGGCTACATGTCAAGTAACTTGTTTTCCCATTCAGACGCAAAAGAGTTAATAACTGGTCTAAGTTGAGTTAGACCAACTTTAGTACGGTGTATGAACGACCTGTTTAAAAGACTCAAAAAAAGGCAGTACCCAAGAGAAAAACAACGTTCGCCTATTCTATCATTTTGTTCCGCTTTTGAACCTCATTGCAAAGATGTTGTATTTGATCCATTAAACAGAAACATAATTTCTAGCAAAAGTTCTATACCAAACCAAATGTGTTTGTGCAGCAAGTAAAAGAGGTATTAATAATATTATTATGGTACATGTGTGTACTGTTGATTTAGTCTACATGGTCTCCTGGAATTTTGTGGACTAAGAGCCAGTTGGTCAGGAAAGTACACTGACAGTAAGGTTTGATCATAATGGGCATCTTTTGAGGACACTAGACATGCTAGGTGGCAGCAGACTTACCAGGTGAATCTATTGTTTTCATACTCAGAAGTATGCAAACAATGGAAGTTTACCTGAGTAAGTCTGCTGCCACCTTCTTGTACATTACCTAGCATTCATAAATACCTGAGACAGTTTATCCATTCTGATTGGCCGAGAGGGCATCACGTGGCCATGTTTAAACGGGCGATATAAACACGGTAAAAAGTGTTTAAAACCGGCTAGCTTGCGAACAAAAAATATTGGCTGTTGGGTTTCTGATTGGCCGAGAGGGTATCAAGTGCCTATAACAGCTGCAGAGACATGAAGATCGACATTCCGTTCAAGGAATTGGCCTGTAAATATGGATAGAAATTTAATGCAGAGTCGAGCTGAGAAACTGTCAGATTTGTTCCCAATTTTTGAAGGTTTTTGCATGTTTTTGACTGAAAGGCATTTATGAATGGGGCCTGGTGGCCAATAATTGCCATCGCCTTCGGCTCGGGCAATTATCGGCCACCAGGCCCCTCATCGGTTTTAAACAATAGTTAAAAACCTCTTCATCACACCTTTATTCCCTTATTCTAAAGTCACCCATTTTTTGTTATAAATATGTTTTTCTTATGGTTTTCGCCCGTCACAAGGCCCAAAGGCCACTCGAGGTGTGGGCTACTTTTTTGAAGGGATAGAAACCTACATATATGTACAAGACATGGCGAGATATAAACTCAAGTCTGTTCACAGCACAGCTAAGAACAGGGAGGGGTAAATAAAACCGTTGCGAGACAAACATAACTGCCCCTTCCTATATTTGAAGCAATTATCGTTAAGTGTCTACAGTCTTGCTCAAGGACACAGGTGTCATGGCCGGGATTCAAACCCACATAAAATTGCTTCAGCCTTCAGGATGCCAAGCCATACATGGACAGTATGTAGGTCTCATGTGCACACTTACTCATAAATGAAATGGTTTGCCCCCGTGTTTCTGGCATGGTTGATATTAAGCCATTACAAGGTGCAAAACAAAATGAGTTCATAAATCCAACATAGCTCCGCATACATGTCGTAAAAATAATAAGCGCTTTTAGACGTCTGTTCAGATGTGATACAAAGCACTTCATGGTACATTTAAGAGCTGTGTATGAATAGTTTCACAATGTATTTAGGTAAAATAATTCTGGATGTGTATCTGCTTCAGGTGTTATGGGTTGAACAGCAAGAAACTCTCTTTCATGTGAAGCGGGATGCCAAGGCCGTACCCCATGATGTGACTGGAGACGATTACGTCCCACCATTTAACGATCCCGAGTTTCCAAAGCAATGGTACCTGGTAAGTCTACCCAACAACAGGTAGCACTACATAGTACGTGTACTACTACCACAAACTTATGACTGTGTTTTTTTTTAGCTGAATCACACTTCTTCATGATGGGCCATTTTTTATTATAGCTTTACAAGAACAGGGGCTGATATCGTGAATTTGCAAAATGTGAAAACTTGGCATGAGGTGCTTCTCCACGGGTCATGGGACAAATTATTCTTCAACTTCTTGTTAAAAATGGGTTAATGTGCAAATTTCTAAGCACAACTGTACAGAAAAAAAAACAACACTTTTGAGCAGAAATACATGTAGGTTACCAGTCAAAATGTGAAGGTTACATTTGTTGCGACCTGTTCCCAACTCTTTTTGCTTGGCAAAAATTTTTTTTCGAAACAGTACTGTCTGCTCAACAGCTTTAGAAATTATGCCCAGGGCCCAATTTCATAGCACACATTAAGCATGTTAAGACGAAAAAAAAAAAAAAAAAAAAAAAAAAAGACAAGCACGAAATGATTTAGCTTACCAAAATAAGGCTACCGGCCAAAATGCCATGCTATTAGTGTACCATTTGTGACTGGTTTCATGCTCATCTTTGCTTAACAGAAACTTGTTAAGCATGTTAAGCAGTATTTTCTGCATCTAGGCAGCTGTATATACATTGGCTCCTGATCTTGACTCCAGTGTGCTTAACTGCTTGGCCATTACATTTTACAAATGAATGTACAAATCATGCAAAGCATCATACCTTTAGACCTGTTTCAAACGTCGCGCTCTTGCTACGTGAAATTCAAACAATTTGAGCTAGGCAATAGCAGGGCATTGGCGCGGCAGTGGTTTCGAATGTCCTGCTTCTGCTGGACTTTGCCATTAGCACGGCCTGTCGAGCCATGGTCGAGCTAAGCCATCTGCCATGCCAAATTTTAAAAGTGGTTTCAAACATCGCGCTCCTGCCGTGTGGAATAAAAAAATACATATGAATAGTTGAATTTGACACAGCAAGAGCGCGACATTTGAAACGGGCCTTAGTAATGTTTGTTAATCCATAGACAGACCGAGAGGCCTTCATGGCTCAGACGTCTGTGTAGTCGCAAAGCCACTGCAGCGAAGACCAAGTCAGCGCACACAACGTGTGGCGAAGTGTTGAGGGCCTTTTTCAACTCGTCAGGAATTTCTAATGTTTTTGTTTAGGCCTATTCCTCGATTTTTGCTACCCTAACATGGTAGCAAAATTTACAGCCAATCAGAAGCAATGGGGTCAGCATGCATTAACCTCATCCTCAATGTGATTGGCTAACCTTTCAGAGCTGTTCTTATTTGCATAAATATTATGAATAATTTATGTTTGAAACTTCATAAATAATTCAACATCAAAAACCGAAAAATGAAATTAGAAAAGTCCCTTGTGGCTTCGCCACTCAATTGTGCACGCAGACTTGTATAGGTCTTCCTGGCTACATATCTGTCTAAGCCACGAAGGCCTTGACGAAAGGCTACCAGACAGATAGAAATGTATGTTTGGGGTTTCATTGCAGCACAACCAAGGCCAGAACAAAGCGCAGCGTGGTGTCGATATGAACCTTGCCCCTGCCTGGAAGCTGGGCCTTATGGGAAAGGGCGTGGTGGTGAGCATCGTGGACGATGGTGAGTTGTCAAGAGTTGCAACATTTTTTTACTAGTCATGAGTGGTGAAGGGACACTAACACACGGTTGTGGACTTTATTAATCAGATTTAAAGAGTAAGGCAAGGCTTTTTGTAAGGGGTTAAATCATGTCTGTCAACACTGATAAAGAAAACAAGATTCAGGACTCACCATGTTACTGATCTACGAGACTGAGTTCTGTTCATGTACCTATTTAGTCCAGTTAAATTCCGGTTAAATCAAGCAGGACCTGTGAATAACTTGAAATGAGAACATTTCCAAAAAAAAAAGCACGAAAGATAATTAGCCCAACTAATTTTCTAAACAGTGTTTTCTGGTCAACAGCTCTACGGAATTATAAATACCCAGTGCCAAATTTCAAAGATCTGCTTTTAAGCAAAAAAAAAAAAGAGAAAAAAAAAACATAACAAACATGTTCAAAATTAGCCCAACCACCCTGAAGCCAAATTACATCATTTAAAGAAAGTGATAATTACTTTGAATTTTTGTGTAAATTGTGCTCGTTGTCCCCATCCCAGTGATACTAAAATAAAAAAAAGACACACTCATCAGCAAAATTAATTTTTGCTGTCCATAATAAGTGTTTGCTTTAAATATAAATTGTATCACAGCACTTTTAAAACAAATTGCAAAAAACAAAAACAAAAAAACAAAAAACAAAACAAAACAAAAAAAAACATTCAAAAACTAGTGGCGAGAGATGATTTCACACTCAAATTATGTGCTTGGAACAGAAGTTACTTTGTTTCTAGAGATGTAGTTTTGTGGAGAAAAAAAAGACGCTGTAAAAGATTTTAATAGATTTTTTTATGAAGTTTGATTTGATATTAATTGGGCAAAGAAACCATTGCCTTTTTTTTCACACATACAAAAAATTGAAAAAAATATGTAACATTTTAATTTAGAGTGAGATAGAAATAAGTTTCTTCATTGTGACACATAATACCTTTTTGATACTGACAGTAGTTTTCTTGAATGATTGAGATTTCTGTTTATCTATTACCATCCACCCATCCTCTACATTTCATAATCCTTCCTCAACATTCCTACCTAACAGGTGGCAAGTCGCTTTGAGTAAGTTTACACTATTGGTTTGATTGTTGAATGATTGTTAACAAGTGAAAGTTTGTTGTTGTGTTTAACTTTTGCATGAGCCCTAACCAGTTTCCTACATGTATGGGATTCTTCTGCTTTTTCCCCGTTAAGCCTGACAGGATTATTTTCTCAGGATTGCCAAAATTGCTTTTCTTTGAGAGTACCGCTGGCACAAAGAAACCTTGACTTGACAAAGCCAAGAAAACAAAGATTCTCTTTATTTTACTTTGATTTTTGTTTTCTCTATCGAAAAAAACGTCAAATTCATGTACCGTAAATTGCAAAACTTCAGCCCTGTGCCATGGCTTACTATTGGTACTAAATCCAAAACCAAGGCTGGAACCAAATACAATGAATAAATAATGGCAGAAGTCTCTCTATGTCTCGTAATCGTCTTCTTGAATTAAAAGGACAAAGGTCTGGAATTGGGGATTAGACAACAACATCTGCACAATAGCCAAAACTTGGCAATATATAGAGTGCCATCTTTCCATTTTGTGCGAGTGAAACAAAGCATTACACGGTGTGTGCTCTGTTCACTCTCAGCAGTGGAATGTCCGGGCGACCTTTGTTTTCGGGATTCCGTTTCTACACAATGGCATGGTTTATAACGTCCCCCATTTACTGGCTTGGAAAATATTTTTTGTGGATACACGACAGCCTGTGCCGACTGGTTCATTATATGCTGCTAAAATAATTGTTTTGTACACCGTTGTGTAAATCTATCAGCTCTGTAAATTGTTTTTGGATGAATGATTTTTAGTATCATGTAGTTACTGCATGGTGTAACGCCCACTATCAACCTAGCCTTCCATCAAGGCCTTCATGGCTTATAGACATTGTAGCCGCGAAGCCACTGCAGCAAAGACCAAGTCAGCGTGCACGATGAGTGGCGAAGCCGCGAGGGCCTTTTCCAACTTGGCAGGAATTTCTAATGTTTTTCTTTATTTCTCGATTTTTTGCTACCCTAAACAGGGTAGCAAAACTTCCAGCCAATCATAAGCGTTGGGGTCAGCATGCTTTAACCTCTTCCACATTGTGATTGGCTAATCTTTCAGCATTGTTTTTATTTAACGGAAACAAATATGAAACATTTATGTTTGAAACTTCATGAATAATTCAACATCAAAAACCGCAAAATCAAGTTGGAAAAAGCTTTCGTAGCTTTGCCACTCGATCGTGAGCGCTGACTTGTATTGGTCTTCGCTGCTACATAGCTGTCTAAGCCACGAAGGCCTTGACGAAAGGCTACTATCAACCTACATGTAACCCCCCCCCCCCACCCCCTGAATAGTATACAGGGTATAGAAGGATCCTTCCTCACTCCAACAAAAACCAGCACCATATGCAGGCCTGACTGTTTGGTTCTTGAAAGGGCAAGGGCACCAAGGCATTTTGTTCTTGACAAAAGACACCTCTGTGAGGAAATTGTACATTTCTATTGGAACGTTTCAAGGGCAACGATGCAATGACCAGGGGCAGCGGAGGCAGTTGCCTTCGTTGGCTCCATGAAGTATCAGGCTTGCATGTGGAACATGTACCTCAACACCCAAAATCAGATTACTAGTGCTGTCCTCAGTCCAACAGAAAAAAAAATATGCTGTTGAATTTTGATGAGTTTGGGGTGTGGTTTGTGTTGATGTACGTGTCAATGTGTTTCTCAGCGATTCCCTACCCTGACTGCCTGATTGTTTGAATAAAGCCATCTAGAATTCAATAACATAAGTGCCCCCCCACCCAATCCCCTTTTTATTATGCAGGGTAAAAACACCATTACTTAGTAAATATGTATACATAGCTGAGCCTACATGTATTTGTTTGTTGTTCAAATAAATGTCTAGTGACGCCCCACCCCAAATATGAGGTCACCCTGGAATAAAAACTTCCCCCCTCCCCTTCTTGTTCTGCATGGTTTTACCCCCATTACATTTATAAAGTACTACATAGATATCTGTAGATGAGCTTACAGTGTACAATAGTTGTACATGTATAATGTGGCGTGTTGTGGCCTAGCGGATAAGAACACCGGACTCAAGCTCTGGTGTTTCTGATCAGCAGAGTGTGGGTTCGAGTCCCGGTCGTGACACTTGTGTCCTTAAGCAAGGCACTTAACCATGATTGCTGCGTCCTTCGGATGGGACGTAAAGCTGTAGGTCCCGTGTGTTGTGTAATGCATGTAAAAGAACCCAGTGCACTTATCGAAAAGAGAAGGGGTTCGCCCCGGTGTTCCTGGTTTGATCGGCTGCATACTGCGCCACAGCTCCTTGTAAACCATTACATGGTGCTAAATGAACAGGTCTCATACTTCAAATCATAGCTTCAAATACCTTGTTGGAAAAATACTGAGAAGCGCCTTTGGCAATTTGGCGCTATATAAATCCAGTTATTATTACTATTATTATAATGTTCAAGTGCATGTCTAGTGATGCCGCACCCCAGATATTTGAGTTCTCCCTACATTTTAGTAACAAATTCTGTTGACTTTCTGTGTGGGTTAACTCCCATTAAATATCTGACATACAGATCCTTCTCATTTAATTGGTGGAACTTACATCACATGTCATCGGCAATCAAAAAGTCCTATTCGCCCATGGGGAATAGTATTTCCCATTTAAAGACGCCCACTCGTCAGCACGCAACAAAGAATTTCGTGCCACGAAAGATCACCATTGACCGGTGCACGTGTTGTACGTAAACGAGGTACGGGTACATGATCGTTTTGTGCAACGGAAACAGTCGACGGGTAATGGTGATGAGCTGATGTCTTTAACAGTTAGGATCATCCTTGTTCCAAATGTTTTTAACCAGTATACTGGTATAGCACCGCTGCTAAAGCAAAGGAGTACCTGTGCAAAAGGTTGTAATATCGTCACACCCTGAGTATTGCACTGTTTTACATGTACCTCCACGTATTGTGCTATTAATTCAGCTTGCTTGAAGATAGAAGGGGTTTTAGAATTTTTAGTGTGTGGGGTGGACGATGAACCCTGTTTTTTTTTTATTTTTTTTGTTTATTTTGAAAAAAATCAAATGACAAGGATCTATATGTCAGTTATATAAAACAAATATTGAGTGGCTTTAATTTGTGAAATGGGAGGAACATTATCCATGTTATCGCTCGGTGAAATTTTGATTGTTCCATTTCACTCGGCTTCCCCTCGTGAAACATGTGAAATAAAACAGTACCTTGCAATAATATTTCTCCCATTCCCCTCTGATCCACTCAATATTTGAATACTATCCAACATGGCTCCAACTACATATATACGTACTCTGTCCCTTTCTTCCCCAGCAATTCTCTGACCCAAATGTCAATCAATATGTGAGTTTACCCTAGAATTTATTTACCCGGTACGAAATGTGTCCCCTCTTTGTATCATAAACGGTTTACACAGTTTAACTACGCATGTATGTGGCTGAGCCACGGGCTGTTCCCTTTTCCCCCAAGCTATTCCTCGACCCAAATGTTTTGATGAACTCTCACCCAGATACTGCACATGCGCGTGCTTGCGGTCAAATTACAAAAGGTGTCGTCATTGTCAAACTGTGATGTGACTGCCGGCGCGCACGCGCGCGTCGTAACTTGGTTATTCCATTGACTGCTATATAATCATGAACACAGTCCCTTTAAACATATTTTTTTCTTCTTTTTTTTTAATCGAAATTACGAACAAGGTATTTTTTGAAACAATAACTGCAGTCAAGGCATACACGTGTTCAAAGCTGAGTTTCCAAACTTTAATTGAGTCACAGCTTCACAAAGGTCATTTTAAGGTCACGTTGTGTGTTGGAACCAACACAAATGCATAAATTTATAATGCAATGACATATGGCCGAATCTGTCTTGCCAATATGTAGTACAGAAATTAGGATGATTTAGTCGGCCCGGCATGCTGCTACCTTAAACTTTCTAAAGTTCTTTTTTTTTTTTTTTTTTTTTTTTTTTATTTGTTAATTTTCTAACCATGCTAACAGTAGTGTGATAGAAACAGTTTTTTTTTGTATTTATTTATTTACAAAATGTATGTTGTTTTGCATGTTAGTTCTAAGCTCAGTGTAGATAAACTGGTAATCCTTATGAAAATTCAAGCCGGATGGGTAGTAATTTATTCACCTGTTAATTTTCATTTGATTTTATTCTTTTTGCATCGGGGATAAAGAATACTATTTGTGTTTTACCCATGCATCAATGTGTGTTAAGCACTGTATACTCAGCACTTTCCCGAGACCTGTCAGCCTGTGAAAAAAAATCCACAGGCATATTCCTCGGATGGGAAAGGACCGAGTATACAGTGCCTAACACACATTGGTGTTCGGTTAAATAAATAATATTCTTTATCCCTGATGAAAAGTTAACATTTATTAAAATTGTTGTGGTACCCACTGTAAAATATAGGATTTGAACTGCCTCTAGCTACTGGGCAATCTCGGTGGTCTAGTTGGTAAGACATCTGCTCTATTATGGCAAAGGTCACCGGTTCAAATCCCACCCGAGGAATATGCCATTATTAATAATAATAATAGTAATACCTTTTTGCATGTTAACTCCTAACCAAGTTGTTTTGCATGCCCAAAAAACTGCAGCCATTGTCCAATAACAAAGGGGCAGATCCAGAGAGTGGTTTGCCAAGGAGCTACAAAGAGTCATCGGCAAAAACAAAAGTGGGGGGGGGGGGGGTTGGCTGCTAATTCAGTGTGGCGTTTTGTATGCTGGCACAGAAATGTTTTGCAGGTGGGGAGGGGGGGAGGTGGGGGGCGCTATCGCCCCTTATGGCACTCTTTGGATCTGCTGCTGATAAACTGCATGCACACAAGAAATGCAGTTTCAGGATTTGTACAAGTGTATTAACCTTTGTGTATAATTCTGTTTCCTGTCCGTTTTCACTCTCAGGCGTGGATGGCACTCACCCGGACCTGAAGAACAACTTTGTAAGTTAATTGATACTTGTACATTTTTAGGAATCAGTCATATTTGCAACCTCAACAATTCATCTTCTTATTGATACAAATATTGTTTGGTGTCGATAACAGGATCCCGAGGCATCATGGGATTTTAACGGCAATGATGGAGATCCACACCCTGACGATCGACCCGAGCGAGGCAATGCCAATGAGTAAGTTGACTGTGGGGGGAGCGAGTAACGATTGAAATTTATCTAGCGATAACATCAGTCATTATTTTTAATCCGTCAAAGGATTGTTAATCCCATGTATGAATTTTAGTAAGTTTTAGCGTAGTTACATGTACGTAAGAAAAGGTGAATGGCCATACACAATTCAGACTGAGTGTGTATGGCACAATGTTACCCAGCTTTGCCTTTCTGGAGGCTGCTAGTGCTGTACAAAAGCTTGCCCCCGAACCATGTGACACAGCAATTGTCTCTGTTGGCCCAATTCACCTGACGTCATCATCACAACAATCTTGGTTGCGCCATTTTGGAAGTCAATGTCACTGTGTGCCTGACAGTGTAGTGCGCATTTCAGACTACGTGGCGTTACACGTAAACCTATTGACTTCCAAAATGTTGAGCGTTGCACAGTCGTCGCGTGTGACGAGTGTGCAGTGGGGTCAATAGTTTGAGGAATTCAAATTGAAGTGGCCACTTGTGACTTATCAAGTCATTGTACTAGACAGTATTTAAATAATTTAACTCGCAAATTGCTTATTGCATGCTGTTATCTGGCTAAAATTCAACCCTTTAAAGTTTCAAATCATACCTCTCATCATTGTAGTTGTCCACATTTGTTTATATTCTCTGGAATATCCACTGCTATTTATTATCAACTGATTTTTGTGTACGTTTTCTACTGAACTGCTTTCTGGATATTTTAACATGGCTACTCACAAATGTGTGCTATTAATTATCAACTGATATTTTTTATGCATGTACTTAATCCACCTCTTTCATGTCTTTTCTACTGAACTGCTCTCTGGATATTTTAATATGCCTTCTCACAAATGTGTGCTATTAATTATCAACTGATATTTTTTATGCATGTACTTTATCCTCCTCTTTTCTACTGAACTGCTTTCTGGATATTTTAATATGCCTTCTCACAAATGTGTGCTATTAATTATCAACTGATTTTTGTATTACATGTACTTTATCCTCCTCTTTTCTACTGAACTGCTTTCTGGATATTTTAATATGCCTTCTCACAAATGTGTGCTATTGATTATCAAGTGATATTTTACATGATATTGTAACGAGCCTGAGAAACGGTCTAAGGACTAATTAGAACTTACGTCGAGGTACTGACATTACGAGGACAACAAACATAAAAACAGACGACTGACAACATGAAAGTAACTGACACATACAGCAGTTTTTGGTTCCTTCTTTTCTTTTCTTATTCTTGATCTTCTTTATTCCTTAAAAACCATTGAATTATAATTGGGGGTAACTTACATCTCTTTCCTTTATCAGTTATCCACGAGGACTGGCATGTACGTTCGCACTTCGTCGCCGCCTGGACATCAACTGCCCCACATGCTGCCGTTTTTGCGCTCGTTAGCCAAAAAGTCATGCAGCGATCACGCAGCAGTCACGTAGCGATCACATGACTGGGTCGTGACCAGCCTGTGCTCGCTACACTACCCCCTCCTTTAAGGGAGAATGTGACCTCACATTCAAAAATTTAAAATCCAAACCAACAAAAAAAATAATCCCGTGCCTCGCACACACCTGCCCTTTACAATGTCAGAACTCGTCAGAACTCAGACCTTACGAATTATTTCTTCCTTTAGAAAATTTACACTAGAAAAATAAACAGATAAGTTAACTGGCAAGAAACTCTTTTAAACAACACGTTAAACGTTGAAATATTCAAAAATATTTCTTTAACTTTTCTTTTTCTTTGCAAACTTTGACTTAACTTTTATCAAAAATAAACAGAACTCGAAACGGTTTGGTCTCTACGCGGAGTTCAGAAAACGCTCCTGCACCAGTCTAAGTACTGCCTTCCCATCGCCATCCAGGATTTCCTTCACAGTACGTTCAACCACTCGGCTCTTGCTGGGGTCAGTCTGGACACTCGCATCTTTTGTCTCTGTAGCTGGTCTCCTTTCAATGGGGATGAAGGACAAGCTTGGGGGTACAGTAGGGATCACCGGTTCACGTCGGACAGGGGGTGGGGAGTGGAAATCGTTGACAATTCTCCGCTCCACGCTTCCTGGTTCCAGGCTTACCATGTCGTCCATTAAATTCCGGCCTGGAGTCTTCGGGACTTCTGGGTTCTGGCTAGTCTCCGCTTTCTGGGTTGACTTCAAGTCTTCTCTGTGGGAAAACTGCCAATGTCTATCGAGGTCGTGCTTCCGCCCAAAGGTCAAGCTGCAGTACGGGCATTTCATCTTCTCCTTCCGGCGATGCTGTTCCTCCATGTGACGTCTCAGGTTTGCTGAGTTCGAGAATTCTTTCTGGCACTCGGAACACTTGTTTTCCCGTGGTCTCCAATCTCTTGGCGACCGACTTCTGCTACGTCCCATTCTTGGCCTGCATCAACCAAAATAAAAATAGAGGAAATCGAATTAAGTTTATGTACACCATTCGCCATATCTACAGGGGGGTTTTCGCTGACGCCTACTACGCGTAACACGGGTCTCGTCACAAGCAACAGCCTCAGGTGCCAAGATTTGGTCTTCCCTCTCTGTTTCTGTAACAGTGGGGTCGGCCTGGTGGGTAGTTTCCTCTAATCCTTGCTCACAGTTCTCGCCTTCCTCTCCAACTTCATCGATTTCTTCGATGTCCTCATCATTTACAGCCTCTGCCCCTTCGTTGTTTGCACCTTCACTCAGACCTGAGTAGGTCTTGGGGCCCACTGGCGCCAGTCTGTCCTCCGAAACTTGGGGCTCGTTGAGCCAGGAGCGATCCACTTCACCACAAAATGGCTTCAACAAGTTGGTATGGACCACCTTAGGCTTGTATCTGGGACCCTTTTTTACTCTAACAACCACATCCGTGAGTAGTTCGGTGATGAGATAAGGACCGTCGTACTTCGGCTGTAGTTTGGGTGACACGCCCTTTTTCTTGGCATTGACTCTCATCATGACGGCCGCACCGACCTTGTACTTCTCATTGGTTACTTTAAGGTTATAGTGCCGACGTTGATAGTGGGCAGATCTCTTTAGATGCTTCCTTGCACTTTCATGTGCTACCTGCATTCTCCTCTCCAGGTCAACAACGTAGTCTGGTGCTTCCACTGATCCACCAGATACGGAAGAGCCACAGATGACATCTATTGGGAGCTCTACCTCCCTCCCCAACATCATCATGTTTGGTGTCAGCCCTGTGCTCTCCTGTGCTGATGCGCGATATGCCATCATTATTGCAGGGACATGACGATCCCAACCCTTCTGGTCCTCTGAGATGTATGACGCCAACATCACCTTAAGAGTCCGGTTGAACCGTTCGACCTGCCCGTCGCTCTGTGGGTGGTATGGGGTCGTCCTTGTTTTGTCAATACCGAGAAGTTGACATGTCCTTTTAAACAGTTCACTTTCAAACTGTCTGCCCTGATCACTATGGAGGAGTCTTGGTGTACCAAATCGGCTAATAAATTCATTGACGAGAACATCTGCAACGACGTTAGCGGTGATCGAAGCTACGGGGTATGCTTCAGTCCACTTTGTGAAGTAGTCACTTATGACTACAATATACCGCTTCCCAGCATCTGTCTCTGGAAAAGGTCCCGTTATGTCGATGGCTATCCTCTCCATCGGCACTCCGGAGATTTGTTGTTGCAGTGGTGCTCTTTTGGTCCTGGTAGGAAACTTCTGTCGTGCACACTCCAGGCAGCCCCGTGTCCAATCTCGGACAGCGTCCCGCATCTTTGGCCAGTAAAAGCGCTGCTTCGCTTTCTCGTACAGCTTGGTTGTCCCAAGGTGTCCTCCCGTTGGCGCATTGTGTAGCTGGGTCAGCACTTCCTTTTGCAATTCTGGAGGCACCACCAGCAAATAACGAACCTCATCTCCTGTGTCATTTTCCCATCGTCGATGCAATACCCCCTCCTTTAAGTATAGCTGTTTCCAAGCTCCCCATAACGTCTTTAGCGTTGCTCCTTCAATCGAGACTTCTTCCCAGGCTGGGGCTGCATCCCGTGTTTCTAGCCATTGGATAATCTTTATTAAGACAGAGTCTCTTCTCTGACATTCTCGCAATTCTTTCTTTGTCCTACCTTCCAGCCAGTTTGCCGACACCATACTTGCTGCCTGACAGCTGGCAGATGGGATTGTAGAGAAACCCAATGTTTGTGGCTGCTCTGCTCTTGCCCCTTCCTCAGCTTCTTCAGTCTGACCCAGGTCTGGACTAGCAACTTCATGAGACGGACGATTAGATGTACTCTCCGTCTCATTTGGAGGCTGGCACTGATTACATGGTATCCTGGACATCGCATCAGCGTTTGTATGATTACGTCCCGGCCGATGTTCTATACTGAAATCAAATTCGGCCAGTAGCTGTAGCCATCTGGCTACCTGTCCCACTGGGTCCTTAAACCCAAACAACCATTTCAGTGCACTATGGTCCGTACGCAGCCTGAATCTCTGACCATACAGGTATGGACGGAAGTACCTGACGAAGTGGACAACTGCAAGCATTTCCTTTCTTGTTACACAATAATTCCTCTCTGCCTTTGAAAGGGATCTACTAGCATACGCAATCACACGTTCGGTGCCATCCTGTTGTTGTGAAAGTACCGCACCGATCCCAAAGTCGCTGGCATCAGTGTCCAGGGTAAACATAGCCGTTGCAGAAGGGTAGGCCAAAATCGGTGATGAAATGAGCCTCGACTTCAAATCATCAAATGCTTGCTGGCATTCCACAGTCCAGTTGAACGTCCTTCCCTTTTCCGTCAGCCGATGTAAAGGTCTTGCAAGCTCAGCAAAACCGGGGACAAAACGCCTGTAATAGGACGCTAGTCCTAAGAAACTGCGAACCTCGCGAACAGACGATAGAACGGGCCAGTCCCTTACACGCTGAATCTTCTCTGGGTCTGTTTTCACCCCTTCTGGCGAGACAATGTGCCCGAGATAGGCCACTTCCTCTTGAAACAGATGGCATTTCTTTGGCTGGAGCTTCAGCCCAGCCTCTGCAATTCTCTTCAAAATCAACTCGAGGCGCTGCAGGTGCTCTGGGAATGAAACACTATACACGATTATATCATCAAGATATACTAGACAAACTTGCCACTGCAGTCCCTGCAGAACCCTGTCCATCAGGCGAACAAAAGTTGAGGGAGCATTACATAGCCCAAAGGGCATGACTTCAAATTGGTATAGTCCACTGGGTGCGGTAAATGCTGTTTTCTCTTTGTGATTTTCATCCATCGGGACCTGCCAGTACCCCGAAGCAAGGTCGAGCGTCGAGAAGAAACGGGATCCTGAAAGTGTGTCAATCGTCTCATCGATACGAGGAATAGGGTACGCATCCTTTCTTGTGATTTCGTTTAACCGTCGGTAATCGACGCAAAACCGTATCTTCCCGTTTTTCTTCCTCACCAGGACAATCGGCGAAGCCCAGGGTCCGGTAGCTGGCTTGATAATGCCTTTCTTCAACATGGAGTTGATCTCTGCTTCGGCAACATCCTTCTGATGAATTGGTAGGCGTCGAGGTCTTTGCTTGATGGGGGCGGAGTCCCCTGTCTCAATGTGGTGTTCTGCTAATTCTGTCCGCCCAATGTCATTGTCATGGGTGGCAAATTGCTGTCTGTACTTCAGCAACAGCTCTTCCACCTGAGAAGACTCCTCCTTGTTCAGGTTTTTCGTAGCTCTCTGACATAGATTGTTCAAGTGCTCGGGGATAATGCAATCATCGGTGTCTTTATCAGAAGGGTCCTCTTGTGCAGTTACTCTCACATACTCAGACTTTACAGTAAATTCTTCCCGCATGTCAAGTCCGGGGCCTATTGCGTCCACTGTATCGAATGTTGCTGCTGTTGTCCCTTTGTGTAGTGTCACTGGATCATCACTTGGATTCAGGAAACGTAGAGGTAATTTACCGGAGCAAGTGTTAACTACTGATGGTGCGATCATGACATGACTCTTCTCAGCCAACGTTTCAACAGGTTCAATCAACCCGAAGGAAACTGTCATCTTGCCCTCATCCAGACTTCCCGCAACGAGCTTCTCGGTCCAAGGAGGAATAACGACTGTTTCCACAACAGTCACCCGGCAACTCGGTTGCCTGCTTGCTGTCTCCCGCAGAGGCAGCACAATCCCTCCCCATTCCATGCATCTGTTTGTGACATCTATCACACACCTCTCGCTGCGCATGAAGTCTAATCCCAGTAGCACCTCACTTCCGATTGAGGCCACCACAAACCGATGTAGCACACTTCTTCCTGCAAGTAGTAGTTCTGCCTCAACTTCCCCGGTCACTTGTAATGCCTTGTTGTCTGCAAGGAGCACTTTTATATTAGTACTCACTATCGTAGCTTGGTCCTCTTTTGACCATTGTTTTACAACCTTGTCCGATAGCATTGAAATTGTCGCCCCAGTGTCCAATAACGTGTCTACACCTACCCCATTTATGCATGCATCCAAGTGCAGTCCTTCACCGCTTACCGCAGCAACATTCTCAACTCGTGGCTCAACAATATTGGGCCCTTCTTTTCCCGCTGCCCCTTGGCCCCCAGGAACAGCATCAATTAGTTTTCCTGGTTGTGTTGCTGTTTTTGTACAACCGACACCTTTGCATCTCCCTCTTGTGAACCGCCCCGGTCCTTGGCTTCCATCTGGGGACAGTTTGCCTTCATATGTCCAAAATTATGGCATTTGTGGCACTTAATGTTCTTCATGGAGAATTTCTTCTGATTGTTCCAAGTACCCTTTCTTGGTTCTTCCAATCGTTTTTCCACCCTTTTCAGCTGGTCCATTACATCTACCAGCTGCCGTTGAATATCAGAACTCCCTTGAGAGGTGATTTCAACGGGAGGTTTCTCCACTTGAATTGCCTCTACAGTAGCACTCCGAAGCTTTTTGAGGTCTGAGGAACGGCGTTCCTTTTCTGCTTTATAAAGCGCCTCCAATTCCACGGCGGCTGCTACTGCTTCATCCAATGTGCCTGTCCTCATTTGAATAATTCTCGTTCTTATTTCTCCATCATATAGAGTATCCAAAAAATGGTCACGACCCATTCTGTCACGACTATCTTCTGGCAGGTCGGAATAAACCTGGTCCACCAATCTTCGAATTTCCTCTGCCAACTCCACAAGGCTTTCTGATGGCTTCTGACGACGGTTCCTTAATTGGGCTCTGTGCAATTCCTTTCTTCCCGAGGGATCAAAGCGACATTCCAAGGACTTCACTAGTTGCTTGTAGTCTTTCAAGTCAACTTGCAGACTACCCAGGGTTTGTTGTGCTGATCCCGTCAACAGTACGGCTAGGTATTGGCATTTGTCTTTGTCGTCCCATCCGTTTATGTTTGCACACATCTCAAAGTGCTTGAGGTAGGGTTTCCACAACCCCTTCCCATCGTAGCGGTCGGGTTTGATGATAGGTCTCTTGGTGTTCCCATTTGACCCTTTTTCCTTGAGCTCTTTGACTCCCTCTCCTTTGTCAGTTGTCAGCACCATCAACTTGTCAGGGCTTGTCGGCTGTTTCACCTCCAGCTGCTTCTGGGTCCCATCCTTTTGATCCTCTTTCAAGCCAGTGGACAACCCATTTGTGTGACCCTTGTCAACCCCTTGTTCATCCTGCTGGTTGATCTTAATCTCACCATGGAGATGATTTGTTGGTTGACTGCTGATTTTGGTCAGGACAGATTCACTATCCCCATATTCCTGTTTGTGATCGTTTTCAATTTCATGATTACGAACATAAGGCAGTCTTTCAACTGTTGAACTTGATCCTATCCTCATTGTGTATGGTAGGCGCTGGTCGAACGACTTCAGTGGTTCCATCACAGAGACACTGGCTTGTCTACTTAAATCATAACCATCCTGCCCTACGTTGGACAAACAGCCAGCTGGATCAACCTGACTTGTTCCCATACATTCATTTTCCTGTGTCACCTTGTCGGAAAACATAGTTGTCCTTGGGAGCAGCGCTGCACCCAATATTTCTGCCTTTGGAGGAGTCTGTTTACTCCCCTGTTCTTCCGTCTGAAAAGGGAGAGTCCTTGAGCCGTTCCAAATGTTTTGTTCTGGCCTCAACACTCCTTGTGTTATTTGTGATTCCCTTGTTCGGGGTTGTTCCACCGAAAACCCCACACCCGAATCATGCCAGCCATGTGTTTCATTCATTTTGTGTGGCAGTTCCTCCATAAATCTAGCTGGTCCTTTGCTCACCTTTTGTTCATACTGTGGTACAACCGGTGTTTGTGTACTAGGGCTGGATCCATGAAAGACTGCAGGAGCTCCAGGGGTTGATGTCACTTCCCTGCTGAATGTACCTGGATTAAATGAAAACCCATCTGTGCCCATTTGGTTCTCTTGAAGTTGTTTCTGACTCATAGGCCTATCCACAAACCGGCTTAACCTGTTTGACAGCCACTCAATATCCCTTGAAATCCTTTCATATTCCATTTCCAGGGTCTCATACAGCTGGTCATTTCCCATAGATGAGTATCTTGCAGGCAAACTTGATGTAGTGGACCTATTCATACTCTGCAATGATGATTTTCCGGTTTCTCCGGTCATGCTTCGGGCGGATGGCTCCGGGCGGATGGCTCCGGGCGGATAGCTCCGGGCGGATGGCTCCGGACGGACGGCTCTGGGCGGATGGCTCCGGGCGGATGGCTCCGGACGGACGACTCTGGGCGGATGGCTCCGGGCGGATGGCTCCGGACGGACGACTCCGGGCGGATAGACTTCCGGGCGGAGCATTTTTCCAGGGAACGGTTTTACGTGTGCGTACACTCGTCGTGCGTGGGCAATTCTACCACCGGCTCGGTATATACCACTGCCAGCTAAATGGACGTCTGTCCCAACTGCTGTGTCACCGGCTCGGTATAAACCACTACCGGTCTCTGCTGATGTTCTGTTCCCGTTAATTTCCCTTCCGGCTCGGTATGAACCACTGCCGGTCTCTGTTGATTCTCCGTTCACGTTGTTTTCCCTTCCGGCTCGGTATAAACCACTGCCGGGCCTGTGATTTGTTTTTTTTGAATCCCCGTAGTTTTTCCTCCCGACTCGGTCTGCACCACTGCCGGGGCTCTGGTGAATCTGTTTCCCTGTTGTAAGTCTACTTTGCGGGCTCAGTCCCGCCACTGCCACCAATGTAACGAGCCTGAGAAACGGTCTAAGGACTAATTAGAACTTACGTCGAGGTACTGACATTACGAGGACAACAAACATAAAAACAGACGACTGACAACATGAAAGTAACTGACACATACAGCAGTTTTTGGTTCCTTCTTTTCTTTTCTTATTCTTGATCTTCTTTATTCCTTAAAAACCATTGAATTATAATTGGGGGTAACTTACATCTCTTTCCTTTATCAGTTATCCACGAGGACTGGCATGTACGTTCGCACTTCGTCGCCGCCTGGACATCAACTGCCCCACATGCTGCCGTTTTTGCGCTCGTTAGCCAAAAAGTCATGCAGCGATCACGCAGCAGTCACGTAGCGATCACATGACTGGGTCGTGACCAGCCTGTGCTCGCTACAATATTACATGTACTTTATCCACCTCTTTTCTACTAAACTGCTTTCTGGATATTTTAATTTGCCGATCCACAAATGTGTGCTATTGATTATCCACTGATATTTTTTTTTACATGTACTTTATCCACCTCTTTTCTACTGAACTGCTTTCTGGATATTTTAATTTGCCGATCCACAAATGTGTGCTATTAATTATCAACTGATATTTTTTTTACATGTACTTTATCCTCCTCTTTTCTACTGAACTGCTTTCTGGATATTTTAATATGCCAATCCACAAATGTGTGCTATTAATTATCAACTGATTTTTGTATATACATGTCCATAATCCACCATGGTTTTACTGAAATGCTTTCATGATACATGTATGTTAATGTGCTTACTTCAATTGTCAATTGATTTCTTTTTTATAATGCAATACTTTTTCCCCCCATCGATGCTTTGAGAATATTTTAATATGTCTATCCACAAATGTGTGCTATTTTCAACTGATATTTTGTATGTACTTTAATCCACCTCTTTTCTACTGAAATGCTTTCAGGATATTTTAATATGCCTGATCCACACATGTGTGCTATTATGAACTGATTTTTTTATAATCTAATACTTTTTTTCCCACCGATGCGTTGAGATTGTTATAATATGCCTGATCCACAAATGTGTGCTATTATCAACTGATTTTTTATTATAATCCAATACTTTTTTTTCCCACCGATGCTTTGAGAATGTTTTATTATGCCTATCCACAAATGTGTGCTATTATCAACTGAGTTTTTTTTTTACATGTACATATACGCAATCCACCACTTTTTCTACTGAAATGCTTTTAGAATATTTAAATTTATGCCAATCCACAACTGTTTGCTATTATCAACAGAGTTTTGTATCCTGCTTCCTTTTTTACTGAGATGTTTTCAATGTGTGGCCATATCCACACAGATGACAAATATGTACTATTGTCAACTGATTTGATAGTTGTATTTCACCAAGTTTGTGTTTCCATATGTCATGTGTGTTCTGACAAGAATATTACAAACTATTGTACATGTATATAATTTACAAACATGCTCTTTTTTTTCCTGTTTTTCGATGACCATAACGAACAGATATATATTCAGACTGGGAAACCGCAACCCTTAAATATTTCTGACTAGTTCCAAATATCCAGTTGTGTAGTCTGCACAATGTACGTGTACATGTAGTAGCATTTTATGTTGCAATATTATATGGTTGCAATATTATATTATATCTTGCATCAGTTTTATAACTTGTGACACATGCTCACTCATCTGTCACTAAGATTGATTTCATTATGAATTACATATAGTAGGCCTTATGTATTTATTATCACGTCAACTTGATACCCAGGACTGGTGAAACACTAGCTGCACATGTACAAGAAAAACCCACCGCATGTACATCATGTACATGTATTCAAGCCATACACTGATTGCCCGGTGTCAACTGTTTTGAAAATATACACAAATTCAGACATAATTGCTGTTTTGGTTTTCTTTGCGATTCAATAATGTCATATTATTTCAAGCTGACGGTTGTAGCAATAATTATTATTTAAACCAAATTTTGAAATCGTAATCTGGTTTGAGTCAATCTTTTGTAATTCAACCTTTTGAAACTATGCTTTATTTAATTGTCTGCTTTAAATGTTTGTCATTTTCTCTGCTTTTCTTTTGTATGTTCTTCCCTACATACAGTTGGATCTTCCAAAACACCCAGTTGAAGTACATGTAGTTCCACCTCTTGTACTTTTGAACTCTTAAACTAATGGCCGTTGAGACCCATTTCGGCTTGCTCATTTCAGTTTTATGTGAAATTTTTTTATCGCTTCTAACTTTCCTTTATACACATCCTATTGTTGGTTTGTTTGTGCTGCTTCACTTTTTCTTTCCAAAGACAATTTTAACTGATTAGTTATCTTTACCTTCCTTAATTGGCTTGCATATTTTGTATTGATTATTGATTGATTTATTACATTTTGTAGGGTCCGTCCACCATCAGACCATATGGTTACCCAACTCTTAAATTGTTTGATTATGGTGGTATGCCCGATCCCATGTATAACGCTTGATCAGTTTAATAGTGCAGTCCTCAGTTCAACAACAGTCCCTATTCCATCAAACTCTAACAGCAGGTTTTGTTGGATTTTATTGGATTGGGGACAAACTGATCATGCTTTACATGGGTTCAGGCATGCCACCATTATCAGAGTACCACAGTTTGAGTGTTGAGTTACCCATAGTGTTGGAATTTGTTAGAGTGGGGAAGGATCCTAGTAAATCACTCAGGGGAGTTAGGGTTAAGGTCACTCAACACTCAAACTGCAGAACTGTTGGACTCTAAATCTGATTAGGGTGATATGCCTGGTATGCTTGATCCCATGTACATAAAGCAATTACAGTTTACTAAGGGCTGTCCTCAGTCCAACAGACTCAAACAAAACATGGTGTTAGATATTGAAGGGTTAGGAATGTTACATTAGGCTTAATATATGACTACATTTGTTGTTAACAATACATGTACATAATATGTAGAGGGTAGTCTCCATAAATAGAGTTAGGTAACTATATCGTATGTAGTGTTAATATAAAAGTTAGAACCAGTAGGTAACAAATTGTTTTCTTTTCTCGTCTAATCCTGTGCTTCCATTTTGACTTCCTCTGCAGTCACGGCACACGCTGTGCAGGAGAGGTTGCTGCTGAGGCCAATAATGGTATATGTGGTGTGGGAGCAGCCCCAGAGGCCAGTATAGGAGGTGAGTAGTGATCCATCCGATACCAGACTATGCTTTAGTGGGCCAATCGGGATTGCCCTGCCCGAATAGGAATAAGAGAAAAGGCTTCATCAATATATGTTTTATCCACTATGTTTGAGCTACAATGTACACAACTGCTGATCATTTGAAATAATAATTTCTTAATAATAATGTAATATAGTAATAATAATTTATAAAGTGCCCAAAACATACACAGTCATGCTCTAAGGTTTTGATCTCAAATAAATAATATTAATAATAATACCGGAATCTTATATACATGATATAGCGCACTTACATGTATCTACCAACAATTGGGTACTCAACGCTCTTGTTATATTTTTTTCAAGGCAGTGTTTTGGACTTTATTTTTAAATTATGAGAACCATTTATGTAGCACCTTGTAATGGTTTATAAGGTGCTGTGCGCATTCAGCAGCCACTGCGTACAAATGTCGCTTACAAGTTGGAGAGGCCGCCACCATTGTTTATCATTGTTTACTCGCTCAATGGGAGGTAAGTTCCGAGTGGTCCGAGATTTCATTATACCATGGCAGGATATCGGCCGTGGCTTACGGCCGAGGTTTTGCAATTCAAGATGAGCGTGTACTCAAATCCCGGGTCTTATTATGAGAACCTTTAGTGTCTTTCCTGTCAAGTCAGTGTTTCATGGTGACAACGCTATTTTTAAAGGAAAATTACTCTAGAAGCTCCAAAAAGTTCTGAAAAATGATACTGCGCAGAGGCATGGAAAATATTGTTCAATACCGACGTGAAGTGATGAAAATAAATTTCTGAAAGTTGCATCTGTTTCATGTTAATATTAGCTCATTGATTACATTTATATTGCACAAGCTCCATGCGGTAAACATTTCTTAAACATCCATTAATCACAGCAATTTACAAGTACACCCATAAAATCGATGGTACAACAAGATTTCAACTCTACATAAAAAAAAGAAGAGCAATAAGGCAGTGACAAAAAATAGAATCACGTTGAATGAAATAAAATGAAATCAAAGTGTTAAAATAAAACACCAGCAACACATACAATCAGACAGCTAAAGATGGGCTTGACGATGCCTACACACACGTACATGTACATGCTCGAAGTACATATCAAATGAACACGACAATCTGCATACACTGATAACATTGGTAACTGTCAAAGAACTGTATCCACACTTAGTGTGACCCAACATAATACATGAAATAACAAACCTGTGAAAGTTTAAGCTCAATCGGTCATCGGAGTCATGAGAAAATAGTGGAAAACACCCCCAGATACATTTTTCTCCCGCCCCGTTTATTGCTTTCCCGCTCATATATTTTCCTGTCCTGTCCCCTCTCGAAGAATAATGAATGGGACGGGAAGAAAAATAAACACGTCCGGAAAATAGTACACGGAACAGAACATACGGGACTGGAAATTATTATTTAGGACGGGAAAGCAATAAACGGGCAGGAGAATACTGTATGGGTCAGAAAATAATAAGTTAACCATAGTTGTTTTTATAATCTTATTCAATTAATGCCAAAGTTAAATATAGAAAAAATAACAAGAAATTCCAGTACAAAGATTTTATGGCAATATGTTTCATTAACAATTGTTCATTGAATGGGCGAAGAGTAGCTGGTATGTGTTTCCAAAGTCAGATCTCAGTTCTCTTATACCCCCGATTTATTCCCTAGTGGCTGAGAGATAAAGACAAAATAATGACAGAGGCATGGGCAGAATGATTGACAGCTCCATTGCACCCTAAAAATAAGTAGACCGATTACATGAGCTTGCCGACAGATTTTTTTGGGCAACTTTCCAATGCCTGGAAAAAATACAATAAGGATACAGTCTCTGTAAAAACTTGCAAGTACAATTGTTAAAAAATAGGCCGATCCTCAAATAGCTGACTTGAAGAGCGTTTGATTTGGGCGGGAGATTTTTAGTCGGGAGTCTTGGCCTGGCAACAACACGGGCGCAGCCCTCGAACCCGAATATTCCATTCGAGCGAGTTGCGTTGGAAATTGAGTAAGGTTTCGAGGGAATTCGTGGACCAACGAACACACTCGTTAAAACTCTATTCTTGCTCGAAATTTTTAGGGGCACCTACCTTTAATCAGCACTGTAGGTGTATGTTTCTGCTGTTTTCAAACCTTGAGTTCTGGACTGGCAAAATCAAAGCAAATTGTCGACTTATTTCTCAGAAACTCTAGCGTTTCAAGCAAAAATAATTCAAGAGAAATGTGATTACCTTTCTCTTGGATCAGATGTCTTTACTTTCTACATTGTATTTTAGGTTACTGTTTCTTTAGGTGGTTATAGTGTAGTGTAGGTTAGTTTAGTTTCTGACTAGGAGATGGTGACCTGCGAATTGAAAGCCACGAGGCCCGGGCCCATGAAGTGTGGGTGAACGGCACGCCTGGTCAGACACTAGTGCTCTCATCCGTTAGCAGTAGGTTTCAGGGCTCCATGACCACCAGCCTCACTTACCCTAGTCTTGTGCTGTTTCATAGAGTTGGTTTATTGTTCCTTCTTTTTGTAGTTCTTTTATTGCAACGTGATTCTAGTTTTTGCTATGGGCCGCTTTTCATCTCTTTTGATGTTTTCATCAGGTCCCTGAATCCAAGTTAAAAAAAATAAATAAATAAAAAAAATTAAAAAAAGGAAGTTTCCCAACATTACCATTTTTATACAATGTAAGTTGTGTACAAATCTGTGAATACTTATATTTTCAATCTTACCAATGTTGTGCACTTCACACAAATTGTTCATTTTTATTTTCCAGGCATACGATTCCTTGATGGCGATGTAACAGATTCGATGGAAGCCGACGCCCTGACTTACCATAATCAACATGTTGACATATACAGCTGTTGCTGGGGACCAGCCGATAACGGCAAAATTATGAGGGTACCAGGGAAATTGATGGGTGAAGCACTGGCTGAGGGAACCAAAGAGGTATGAGGATTTGTGAAGGAACTAGTCATCCCCGTTTTTGCAAAGTGACGAATGTGCACCACAGCCCAAATTCTGTGTGTTGAGAAAATCACGTCAAGTTGATGTATGAAGAGATAGAAACCTGCCCCATTGCGCAGAAACAAGACATGGCGAGATATAAACGCATGTCTCTTTACAGCACAGTTGAGAACAGGGAGGGGTAAATAAATTCGTTGCGAGACAAACATACTGTAACTGCCTCTTCCCCTATTGGAAGCAATTATAGTTAAGTGTCTTGCTCAGGGAAACAAGTGTCATGACCGGGATTAGAACCCACATCCTGATGACTTCTTATTAATACAGAACTGTCGATATGTTTTCAACCTTGCAACTTTTTTGATGAATTATTAAGTCCTAAACATGTGACTATGTGAAAATGAAAAAAATGCTCTTTAAAAAAACAATATATATTGAGACGTCACTTCGTGAAAACACTGAACTGAAATAGGTCAACAGATTTGTCTCTTTGTGAAAGCACAAAAGTCATACCAGGTTTGTTTGGGACCACGCCAGCACTATGTATTTCAAAGGATGGAGTGACGAATCTTGATTCGTCACTTCGTGGAAATGAGAAAATAAAAATGATCATTGGCAAAGATCCTATCCTTCACTTTCCAATGATGGTAAGCTTGGGTAGGGAGATTTGTGCTCAGACTTGAGTACTCTTTTGTGTGTAAGCTTGGGCGATTAAAGTCACCAATGGTAAAACAGAGAGGATATGAGTGCAGTTGACAAAAGTCGCCTTTGGTAAGTAAGGGGTCAATCAATAATTTTGTCATGTTAACATAAGTGGCTCTTTGTGAAAACGGTGACAAAATGTGGAATCTATCACCAATTCAAAGTCCAAAATCTTACTTGGTGTGCGTTTAAATCGTGTACTTGTTATTATGAGACGTTTCCATGGTTGTCATATTTAGGGTCGAGGCGGCAAGGGATCCATTTATACTTGGGCCTCTGGTAACGGCGGTAATAGGGGGGATGACTGTGGAGCGGACGGATACGTCGGTAGTATCTATACCATCTCGGTAGGCTCTGTCAACGATGAAGGAGAATCCGTTTACTTCATGGAGAAATGTGCATCAACGATGGCCGTCGTCCTGTCCGGAGGGCTCAGTGACGACAAGAGCAGGAGGGACAGAAGCAAACCTCAAAATCTGGTTGTAAGTAGAGATGATGATAAGCCGTATGGGAGTGTGATCTTGAACGGTATCGAGTACATTGACTTGATTGATCACAAGTGAACACTCCAACAATAGACCGATTGCGCGACAATGTTAACTATCGGGTATGACGTCATACAGCTGATGAAAAAATATGTGTAAAAGCATAGGCCGTGACACAGAGTGAGTACGAAAACAGTCAATTTTACTGAATTAGTTAATCAGCCCCTTTATTTAAAGTAGTATGTTGTGGCATTAATTTAAATCACATAGATCTCTGTTTCATAATTTAACAGGATTCTACTAAAAAGAGTTTTTTTTTAGCCATGCACTACCAGCGTTGGACGACTATTAATGCAGCCACCAGTGTGTTATTTTGTTTGTAATGAAGGCCTAAATCACTATAAAAAAGGGATAAACAACGTTAGAAAAGTGAGTATTAATACCTAGCCTTGCAGAATTTCAAATAGGCAAAGGAATCACACAGTTTTGGAAAGCAATTTCTTTGGAGGATTTCAGCTTCAAAACTTTGAAATTTTTGTGTTGAAAAGTGTGTGGTGATTGCGGTCGTCTGGCCTAACGTTCCGTCGCGCTGTACACATCATGCACATTTATACGGTACTTTTACAATTTTCAAGACTTGCTGGAATTGTCCTTGCTGGCTTTATTCAGCCACTTGAAGGTCTCTGGTACAAACTCTGGAATATCTTTCACAGATTTTGAGCAAAAAAAAGCCTCGATCGAATAAACTAAATGCATTAATCATCGTGTACCATACCACCCTTTCCTATGGAGGATTACGTGTGTGTTTACATTTTATACCCAAAAGGGGTCACGTGTCGCGTGACCTATTTTGGGTATTAAATGTAAACAAACACGACGTCCTCCATAGGAAAGTGCGGTACAGTACATGATGATTGTTGCCTTTGTTTTTTCGTTGGAGGCTTTTTCTTTCTCGAAATCTGTGAAAAATATTCCAGAGTTTGTACCAGAGACCTTCGTGTGGCTGAATAAATCCAGTAAGGACAGTTCCAGCAAGTCTTAGAAATTGTACAAGGAACATATAAATGTGCACGATGTGTACTAACTGGTGCACGACGGATTGTTTAGGCCAGACGACCACACGCGATCACACACTTTTCTACACAAGAATTTCAAACTTTTGAAGCTGAATCATCCAAAGAAATTACTTTCAAAATCTGTGTGATTCCCTTGCCTATTTGAAATTTCGCAAGGCTAGGTATAAATGTTCACTTTTTCAATGTTTTTTACCCGTTTTTTACAGTGATTTAGGCCTACATTACAAACAAAATAACAGACGGGTGACTACATAGTCGTCCGACGCCGGTAGTGCATAACTCAAAATAAACCTCTATTGTAGTAGATTACTGGTAGTTCATGAAACAGTAATGTGATTAATATCATTGTCACAACATACAACTTTAATAAAACGGCTTAGTAACTGTGTTTTTATTACTAAAAGCCGACTTTTGGTGTGACTCTTTCGGTCACGGCATGTATTTACACGTAGTTTGCCATCAGCTCAGATGACGTAGTACCCACAATAGGTCACGTGATGACATGTTAACATTTGTCGCGCAATCGGTCTATTGTAAACCCAGGACTAAAAACAGTATTGCTGAGTTTGTTTTTTTCCCCTAACCCTTACATCTCGTGTTACTAAAATTGATAATATTCTCGACCTAACTATTTTATTATTATTTTGTACCAGAGTATTGTAAAAGAAGAGACATACCCTTCCTCTTACTCAGGGTACATGTAGGCCTTTACAGGCATGTGATTTCTCAGGATTTTTTCTGATTTCAGGATTTTCTCAAAATCTCCTTGAGCCGTAAAGCAGTCACCAAAGGGGAAAAAGAAAACGTCCACATTGTGTCTAAACCTGTATTTCTAGTGATGCGCAGAGTCTGTAAATTGTAACATCTGGAAGGGTTCGAGGTCTAGAATATAGACTAAGGGGGAACCCAGGCCAGCAAGCCATTTATCAGGAATTTTCACATTCGTCGAATCTCAACCCTGCTATATGTATGAATTTTGTTTGCGCGATCATTTTACTATTTGTGAACTTGACGGATGGTTTTCATACCAAATGTGGGATTGGGCAAGTCTATGGTTGCGGCACAACGGTCAGTGTAGCGTGAGGCACCATGCAATAGACCGATCCATTAAGCCCCGCCCCTTTACGTGTTGACCAATCACAGCCTTGACTATGCCACCGAAAGTCCAACAAAAGTCCAACACGACAAAATCCTATTGGAAGATGTAAACAGCCCTGCGCGTACTTACAGAGCACAGGTTCATGTCGTGCAGTGTGGCATTGAAGAGACGCCCATTATACTGCCCTTGTGTACAGTGGTGATGTTAGCCAATGCTGTGATTGGTCAACATGTTTAGGGTGGGGGGGGGGCTAATGGATCGGTCTTTTGTCCATTTTGATGACAACTCTCCCATTTGTTTTTGTTTTTTCTCGGTCACAGGTCACAACGGACATTCGTGATGGTTGTATTGATAATTTCATTGGGACATCCAGTGCAGCCCCACTAGCAGCAGGACTCTTTGCACTGGTCCTCCAAGCCAAGTAAGTTGAAATGAGATTCTCTTTTTTTTGTCCCACTTGAAAGTAGTGACTCCTCGGGTGCACGTCACACAGGGCGACATGCTCACCATTTTGGAAGTCAATAGATACGCGTGTAAATTCCCCGTCGCCTAAAATTCGCACGACACCGTATTATCAAACACAGTGACTTGGACTTCCAAAATGGCGCAAATGGCATAGGAGTGGCACTTAACACGGAACCATGGCTCGATTGCCGACTTTACTCTGACTTAACCTCCATTCAGCCAAAATACAATGAATGAACAATGGCGGAAGCTTGATGCCCCTTCTTGGAACAAAAGGACAAAGGTCTTCAATTGGGGATTACCTAAAAAGCGCCTCAATCTGCGAGTAAAATCACAACCTTTGTTTGTCTTTGTGTGGGTGAAACGAAGGGCTAGACGTTGTGTGTATGGTCAGCGCACGCTTTGAAGTTGAATGACCAGGTAACCTTCACTCCGTTGGTCCGAAATTACATGAAAGCATCACATGACGACCTCCGTTTCCAGGCAGGGGAAACATTTGCATGTTTTCATGTCATCTGGTGCCAACTGGTTAAAATCTCCCATTATTTGGGATATTTTAATGTCACAATTTTATGTCACAATACCAGGTTTTATGATCGTGCAAGGCATGCTGGGAAAAATGGTCGATACCCACAGGAACGAGGTTGGCTTTACATGGCTGCCTTCTTGAAACATACAGCCATTTTTAAAGCAACTACGAACACCTCGGGAAAACTTTTTGCTGTCTGTTGCTTATGTTTTCCAATCATTGTTAATGGCACACATCTCATTCCACCAATAACTGTTTCCAAATGTTGGTGAATTTTTACATTGAGAGGCCATTTGCAAAGTCATCACATCCGTGGTTTAATTAGGGATAAACAGTGTGAGGACCCAGTCTTCATCACTGTTAATAGGCCGAAGGCGAGGTCCATTAACAGCAGCCAGCTACCAACCGAGATCATTACCGTACATTGAAAATCAGGTCCTCACACTGTTGTTGCCTTTTAAAGTAAAAAGACGGTAAAAATCTTCAGAATTTGTGATTTTTCTTTCGCCGATATGCTATATTCATGTTCAAGTGCCATTGATTAGGCTGTTCAAATTTTTCATGGCACCTAATCTCTTTCACATAATTAACTTTTTATGCATGTTTTCAAGAACCAGACTATGAGCTTTGACAATTAACAGAACCATAAATGGAAATACTTTGATTGGTGTTCGGCTTTATGCTTTACATTATGTTGGTTTCATATCCGTACCAGCTACTTGTTTGATTTTAAATCATTTCTAATCCCATACTTTGCCCTTAATCATTTCAGGCATCCAGAAGTCTGTAACAATTTAATAATAATGCATGATTAATATTGCAAGAGTGCAAGTCAACTTTGGATTGTCTTTTTCTACTGCAGCCCCAATCTCACCTGGCGTGATGTACAGCACATCGCCGTTAACGGAGCTCACATTCCCAATGCTGAGGAGTCGGGCTGGCACGTTAACGGCGCTGGGTTCCACATTAATGAGAAGTTTGGCTTCGGGATGCTGGATGCCGGCAAGATGGTGGAGTTGGCTCTGACCTGGAGATTAGTCGGACCACAGCAGACATGCACAATCCCCGCATCGAAATATCACAAGTGAGTTTACCTAGGCCAAGGCACAAAGCACCGGCTAGGAGCATTCGCGGTGGCTGCACTAACACACGGGTTCAATCACCCCAGTGTAACGCTTTTAAACAAATTAAAAGCTTCGAAGGGTAGGCCTAACTCCATCTCGCAAATTAAATGACCTTTTTGCATACGATTCAGGGCTTGCGCTAACTTTTTTTTCCTGACTAGACCAGCGAGCTAGTGAACTAAATTTTTGACTAGCCCTGACAAATTTTGACTAGCCCGACCAATAACCCCACAGAAACTATGTGGGTAATCAATAGACCGATTGCGCGACCAATAGTAATCTGAGCTGATGGCAAACTACGTGCAAATACATGCCGTGACCGACAGAGTCACGCACCAAAAACGGCTTTTGGTAATTTAACACAGTTACTAGGCCATTTTATAAAAATGTTGTATGTTGTGACATTGAATGTTAACACATTACTGTTTCATAAACTACCAGTATTCTACTACAAAAGAGGTTTATTTTTGAGTTGTGCACGACCGGCGTCGGACGACTATGGCCGCCTATTATCTTGTTTGTAATGTTGGCCTAAATCACTGTAAAAAAAGGGTAAAGAATGTTGGAAAAGTGAGCATTTATACCTAAACTTGCGAAATTTCAAATAGGCAAAGGAATCCACAGTTTTGGAAAGCAATTTCTTTGGATGATTTCAGCTTCAAAACCTTGAAATTTTTGTGTTGAAAAGTGTCTGATCGCGGTCATCTGGCCTAAACATTCCGTCGCCCCTTGTACACATCATGCACGTTTATACATTGCGTGTAAAAAACCATAGGCACAGTCGCCAGTTCGTACAACGTCATGCATTGTGCGGTTCCTGGACACCGAAACACCCAACTATTATGAGATATCGGGCACCATTGATTCAGTTGTCGAGTTTCACAATCACGTGTGTACACATCCTTGGATGTGTGTTACAATCATGTCGTACGTGTGATAATCAGGATGCCCGTTGTGTGCTCGATGTTGTCAGTCGTAAAGTCAAACCAAAACACAAGTCATTGACACTAACGTACAAATGAATACTCCAAAATTGAAGTTTATTTTATTCAATCATGGTCACATGTTAAAAATGAAACATTACATCAACAGTAAGTTACTGACGTTGGGGCCTAATTTTTGACTAGCCCGGCCGGCTACCCAGACGCAAGTTTGACTAGCCCGCGGCACTCTCTACTAGTGTTTGTACGCCGGGCTAGTGTCTAAATCGAGCCCTGCGATTGTACATTGTGAAAGATGGAGTTTTTCCCCACATTGTACAGACTCTTGGTTGTAGACTCTATATTGTGAATCACATTAATAGTTTGATCTCTCAAAAGTTGGCGGTCTCACAATCAGTATTGACCGTGAACTTTCCTTAGAACCATGAACATTCACCGGCTGTGGTCAACGAGCATTCACGCTGGCTGCAACAGCACTGTGAGACAAGCTCCCTCTGCACGTTCGTGACTCACCCTCCATCAATCTTTTTTTTTCTCATCGTAGTAGCTGCACTTCCTAATAATTAGTTTATTTTAATTCTCTTCTCTCATTCTCTAGGTTAATTCTTCAAGGTTCAACCGCCGTAGCCTACATAGATGTAAACTGTCCCATCACCAAACTCGAGCACACCGTGGCAAGAATATCGTACAAAGCCCCCCGCCGTGGTGACATCTCACTCACTCTCTGGTCCCCGCAAGGCACTCCCTCTGAGCTCATCTCACTCCGCAAAAATGACAACACCACTGAGGCTGTTGACGAGTTTCCTTTCATGTCCGTACGAAACTGGGGCGAGGACCCCAACGGAGTGTGGCGTCTTGAGGTGATGCATCACCACACCCCACTGGAGGTCGAGACGGGACCGCGCCTGCCTGATATTCCGAGGCAGAGTGTTAAGACTGCTCGGTTTACCAGCTTTGGGCTGACATTGTATGGAACTAATGGTGTTGATGAAGATGGTCAAACAACAACTAACGGTACGCTTACAGATTTTCAGCGTCTCATTTGTCAAATAAGTATTTAACTCCAGAGACACCGTAACACCTACAAACACATTCACAGCTTTAACCCAGAGTCTTTCCGCGATCAAAGTATAAACTGAATCTAAAAGAAAAATATTAAACTATTTCTTCATGCCAAGCAGCAGCGGCAGTTGGTTCCATGCCAGACAGCAGGGGCAATTGGTTTCATGCCAGGCAATGGGGGCAATTGGTTCCATGCCGGGCAACAAAGGAAATGGGTTCCATGCCAGGCAACAGGGGCAATTGGTTCCATGCCAGGCAGCAGGTTCAGTTGGTTTCATGCCAGGCAACATGGGCAGTTGGTTCCATCCCAGGCAACAGGGGCAATTGGTTCCATGCCAGGCAACAGGGGCAATTGGTTTCATGTCAGGCAACGGGGGCAATTGGTTCCATGCCGGGCAACAAAGGAAATGGGTTCCATGCCAGGCAACAGGGGCAATTGGTTCCATGCCAGGCAGCAGGTTCAGTTGGTTTCATGCCAGGCAACATGGGCAGTTGGTTCCATCCCAGGCAACAGGGGCAATTGGTTCAATGCCAGGCAACAAAAACAATTAGTTCCATGCCAGGCAACTGAGGCAATTGGTTCCATGCCAGGCAACAGGGGCAATTGGTTCCATGCCAGGCAGCAGGTTCAGTTGGTTTCATGCCAGGCAACATGGGCAGTTGGTTCCATCCCAGGCAACAGGGGCAATTGGTTCAATGCCAGGCAACAAAAACAATTGGTTCCATGCCAGGCAACTGAGGCAATTGGTTCCATGCCAGGCAACAGGGGCAATTGGTTCAATGCCAGGCAACAAAAACAATTGGTTCCATGCCAGGCAACTGAGGCAATTGGTTCCATGCCAATTCCATTACTGAACAGTAGGCTTAACTCTACACAGTGTGATGTTTTTTTTTTTTTTTTTTTTTTTTTGCTATGGAGTGGTTAGCAGTATTATAGGGACATCTAAAAGTTAAGTTCTTAAAAACCTTGGTCGTCTCGCACTTTGCTCGATATGCTGCGCTTGGTGTGCATGGACGTGTGCTTTGCTGCTATTTTTGACAATGCAAAAAAGTTCAGTTTTTGTCAAGCAGACCCTGTGGCATCTCTGAACCCATTCCTTACCATAAATGACTTTTGTCAACTACACCCAAACCCCCAAACCCCTTCTTCTTTACCATTGTTGACTTTAGTCAACCAAGCTTACACACAAAAAAGCACTCAAGCCTGAGCTCAAAGGCCATTTATTATGTAGCAGTAGTTTTGTCCATGTTCACCCTCCGTACACAAGCTTACTGTGAGTGATGTTTGAAGCTTTGCATGGTGTGAAGAATAATAAGGAACTATAATTAAATAGTAAACTTGCGGGTACAACCATGTAATTCAACTCTTTTAGGAAGGAGTGGTGGCTCTAAGAAGAGCCGTTGTGGTCTCAAGTCTTGAAGCGCCGTCTCGCCGTGGGGCCATACCACAAAGGTATCATCAACATAGCGGAGCCAGAGGTTGGACCGAAGATCTCCGTTCTCGATGGAGTCCAATTCGAATTCCTCCATGAACAGATCTGCTAGAACCGGGGATAAAGGAGATCCCATAGCGGCTCCAGAAGTCTGCTCATAGAATTGGTCTCTCCATCTGAAGCTGGAAGATGAGACACACGTCAGGAGTGTCCCCGGTTCTAGCAGATCTGTTCATGGAGGAATTCGAATTGGACTCCATCGAGAACGCAGATCTTCGGCCCAACCTCTGGCTCCGCTATGTTGATGATACCTTTGTGGTATGGCCCCAAGGCGAGACGGCGCTTCAAGACTTGAGACCACAACGGCTCCTCTTAGAGCCACCACTCCTTCCTAAAAGAGTTGAATTACATGGTTGTACCCGCAAGTTTACTATTTAATTATAGTTCCTTATTAAGCTTACTGTGGTTGGAAAGAGAAAGATCAGATTTCTCCAATGGTGGTAAACTAAAATGAGGTTGCTATTATGCAATCCCTTCAAATTGGGTTGGAAAGATCAGAAATGCCATACGCTTGTGTACAAAAAAAATGTTTGAGTTTGAGTTTACTGAAAACACTTAGGAAACAAAGACCAAGAACATGGACATTTATTGGCCAATCTAATGATGTTTCGATCATACATGTCATATGAAAGATAAATTCAACAAGTAAGACATTGCTTATTACTTATTTTACCCGAAAACAATATCTTCAAGGTGATAATAGAGTTTTTAGAATTTGCTTTGAACACAAACTTTATGTTGTGTCAGAATGTGTGCTTCACACTTGAGTGGTCAAACAGTGCGGTTACCAGTGGTTGTTTATGTCAAAACAATGTTGGTAACGAAAGGGTTAAAGTTTAACATGTCAGTGTAAGGCAAAAAAAAACTCAACTCGTATTGTTGTGTACCGTTGAAAACTGCAGACTTTAATACTTGTATATCGTCAGATGCATTTCACCACATTGTATCATAGCGCAGTCTGGCATAGTTTATCTCTCATTCAAACCCCAGTGGATGATATTGATTTGTCAGACAGTACGAGTGTTAATGTCTAAAAAACAACTGTTTCTTATCGTAATTGATCTTTTTTCAATGCAGAGGAGAACCCAGCCGTGAACGCAGACCTGACAGGAACTATCAAAGACAGCAATGTCATCGTTGACATGTATAACAAAGAACAGCTCGATGATGAAGAGATCGTTGTGGACAAGGATAAATTAGGCAAAGGAGTTCAAGAACCTCCAAACACCAAACACAACTTGGATGATGAGGTAAAAATCATCCTTTCAGTAATAACTTGAAATAGTAGAAATGTTAATTTACTTTTGGCCTTTTCTGCTTCTTTTGGACTAAAGTTGTAGGTCTAGTTTTGCAATCCAAGTTAGGGCAGATTCAGTTGCTGTGTGTAATACTCTCATGCCCCCAGGGAATAGCCTAAGTTGACAATCATTCTTGATGTGTGTGATGGTAGGTTCTGGATGTCCACAGTCACAAGAAGGACAATCAGCAATCCCCCACTAATGCAGATGGTGGGCTCTCCTTGCATGGCAGGTTCGAATTCTGTTCAGGGTCAGCCACTGTTTGCGATGAAGGTCAAAACCGGATGGTTTCTCTGTGTGATCTGTTATGACCTCTTTGTTCATAATGTTGGCGTCTGCCTAGAGTCTGCGCCACTCAGTCTGGGGTCAAAGTCTTCTAGGGATTTGACTGAAGACCAGAAGGGTTTTCAAGACTTCAGGCGCATATTGGGCAGGTTGTTCAGGTCAGCATGGATGGGAAGGTCAGGGTTTGCCTCACTGGTGTGCAGGTCCTTCAACATTCTTTCCTTTCGGCAAATGTTTGGAGAGGTGATAATATGAGAGAGCACAGGGAGCCATTGCAGAGGTGTTGACTTGAGTGTCCCTGTGATTGTTCCCTTGATTTGGCCTATTAGTACTATGTCTGTACTAGTTACAGGAACTTGTATAACACCCCATACTTAGATTCTGTCTTGTGATTGGTTTAGAGCTGTCTGAGCATGAGGCACTATACCCTTAGCAACCGCTAACAAGCAAAGTACTATACCTGTAGCAACCAACGTACTATACATATAGCAACCAACGTACTATACCTGTAGCAACCAACGTATTATACCTGTAGCAACCAATGTACTATACCCAGAGCAATGGCAGCTTCTAGACAGAAAAGCAGACCGACATTAGGGCCCAGGATACTGACTCCTTGCCATCCATCTCGATCGATGGCCATCCTCTTGAGTTGGTTGACACTTTCACTTACCTTGGGTTAACCATCACCAGCAGGCTGTCCTTGGATGCTGAGATTAACAACAGGATAGCAAAGGCTGCAGGTGTCATGGTCAGGCTGACCAACAGCGAGGTCTTGAAACATGCAGACAGTATGTTTCGCCTTCCTCACCCAAAGGCACCTCAGATGGCTTGGCCATGTCTGGCGGATGGAATCTGATCGCATCGAAACGGTGCTGTTCTAAGGTGAACTCGCTGAAGGAGCGCAACCAAATTGGTGACCCGGCCTCTGCTTTAAGGATGTCTGTAAGGGAGACATGAAGTTGGCCAGCATTGATACCAACAGCTGGTAGGGGAAGCAGATAACAGTGCTGCTAGGAGGTCACTGGTGTCCAAAGGGCACATTGAGAGCAGAGGAAGCCAGGCACGCCAAGCTGGCTGACCAGAGAGCCAGAAAAAAATCCAGAACAGCACTAGCTCCAGCCCCCTCCTCATTCACTTGCAGCCACTGCGGATGGGATTGCCACTCGAGAGTGGGACTCTTCAGCCACTCGAGGAAGTGTTTCTCAGCACAGTGACAACCATTGTGCTAATCCATCATCTTCTGAGATACACGGATGCTACTATTAACTGCTTTACTCAGTCTATGGTCAAAACTACTACTCTATCCATGAAAAATAAAAAGCTCTGAGGAACACCTTAGGAGTCGTAGTTTTAATTTTAAAACCTTTACAAAGGTGCGTCACATGATATGTCTTATTTTTATTAGACAGCCGCACGAATGTGATACGCTATACCCATAGCAACCTATGTACAATCACATAGCAACCACTGCACTATACCCATAGCAACAGCAGTTTCTTGATACCTAGACGTCTAGGCACAATATATGTATGGCGTGTAAAAAAACAAACAAATATTGACGGCTTTTACTTGTGCTATGGTTAAAATTATGACTCCCTCGTTGATCCCCGGAGCGTAACGCACGTTTGCTTCGGGAAGAAAGAACGCGCCTAAGATCACATCATGGGTCATAGTGTACAAAAAATGACTGCTTCGAGTGGCGTAGTAAAACTACATTGACTAGTTTTACTACGTCATGAGATAAAGCAGTCAATATTTGTTTTATAACACGTCAATGTCATCCAGTTTTGTGGTAATATTCGTTAAACAATCTGCGTGTATGTAGTAATCAATCTTCAAACAACTGTATAAAATCTGACAGGAAATCTTGACAAAAAGAAAGAGGGGTACCAGACTGATATTATTGCCTTCGTTCTCATATTGTATTTCAAATGCACGTATTATTTGATCGTTACACCAGGTTCGAGGTTGTCACACAGCTCATTTAAATCAACGCTAGAAGTCAGTGCAGTCGGGGTGCCAGGGTATCCAATCGATAGTATATCAGTTGCTAGGCTATCATTGGATAGTACTGTTAAATAGTTCTTTTGGTCGGTGTGCATTGCAAGAGTAAAAATACACAACACCACGTGACGTACGTTCGGCCAATCAACAGATAGAATCAAAGGAAGAGGTGTTTTAATTTTAACCATAAAACTTGAGGTAGTCAAATTTGTCAGCCACAGCACTTGAAGCAGTCAATATTTGTAAACTGTGTTATACTGATTTGTATAGATATAAATGTAATTGAATTCAATGATCAGGTTTTGAAAATATCTCGTTAAGTCTTCTGTCAAAAATGGCCATGTAAATTATTCTTTTTATACTCCCAACAGGAGGATATAGACACTGGAGAATTTGACGGTATCCTGAAAGATCCAGAGGTTCGTGCTCTGATTGAGGATTTATACTTGAGCAAGAGGGCTGAGATAAGACGGAGGTTTGAAGGAAGTAGGAAGTTCCAGGAGACAAGGCGGCTTAACTATAACGATATGATGACCAACGCAGGCCTTGAGGAGAGGTCACGTGGTCAAGAGGTCAGGTCACATGATCAGGTGAGGTCACATAATCTAGATATGTTGCGGAAGGATACGATCAAGGAGTTGGAACGACTACTCAAGGATAGAGAATCTCGATACTAGAATTGAAGCAATGGGGTACTTTGGGACACTAGGTGGCACACCAGGTAATTTTCTCCTTTGGTGGTTGGTTGTTTTTGTTTTTTTACACTGTTCTGAGTGTGCCCACTTTTTTAGGATAATAGAGATTGGGTGTCCTGTTGGTAAGTGTGACGTAATTCCACTGTAAGCCACGCCCACTTCACTCCAACTGGCTCCAACTGATTGTGAGCAGCCCATTGGGATTGCATTGAGCTAGTCTTTGTGCTGAGGATTTATGTAAGTAAAGTTTAATAATTGGACTTTGCTGTATGGATTTAGATAATGTCTGGTACATTGACTTGCTCAGTCACAAGTTACCGCTTACTTTTGAATTCCTCAGACTATATCGATTGTTGCTATGTTGTCTGTCTCGGGGCGAGCTTTTGTGTAAGAGACGACAAACACCCATACTCAATTCTGAGTGAACGGGTATGGCACAGGTTATCTCCATGTGGAGGATATTATACAGCAGCTTGTCCCAAACCTAGTGACATTCAAGCAGTAATTTGTGACTAAGCAAGTCAGTGTACCAGACATTATTCAAATGAAGCAAGTGGCTTGATATTAGCGCACTATGCAACCAGGCACACCTTAATGCAAGTGGTATACAGTATTTCACCCACTGAAACCAGTCTAACTTTCACCTAGAATCATCAAAAGGCTCCCAATTGGGCTGTGTTGGAATAAATGGTTGTAGGGGATGGCAACAAGCTGTTTTGGGAGATGGTGGACAGATCACTAGGACACTATTAGGTTTGGGTAAACTTGTCTGTACACACCCAAACCATACAGTGCACTCCTATAGTGTCTACCATACCTCAAAAAGACCAATGGGTGATGACAGTATGGCATTATAAGTATTGGTGCAGCCAAACTTCTCCAGGTGAAGCCAAATAGGCACTAAGCAAAATTTCACACAGTTGTCAAGCAAAACTTGCAAGAATTCACAGAAATCAGTCCCCGGTAAGGTACACACAAGGCTTGTTCATGTGACTCATTCATTTTAGCAGGATTTGTGTATGCTAAGCAAATGTCCATGCTTAGCAGTTTAATGACAGTTGGGTCCTTGACACTGCCGATGCTCAAGTATCAGTTATCATTTTGGGAAGGCTCTCAAAGGAAGCCAGAAAGGTCCTTTTGGGAACTTTCAACTTTGACCCCAATGGTTGGTGACCGTACCACTGTGCACGCTTTGGGGTTCAACCATCCAGTGCACCAGCTGAATTTTCAGTGCATTTTCCCTCATAATGCATCTCAAGACTAATCATTTCCAAAGGACAGGTGGCCAGTCTACTGAAGTTTAGCTGCATACATAGAGGGCGCTATTCTATGGAGCCAAACGTCTTTCCTGGTGTCACATTTGTAAGCACCTCTGTTCAAATGCTTAAGTGTTCATGGATTGCCTGATCAGAGTACCAATCACTGTGAGATGTGGCTCTTCCATAACATTTATTTGTGTTTACTTACCCCCCCCCCCTTTTTTCTCAATTGTTGGGTTCATTACTCAATAAATAAAAAGAAAGGGCATTTCTATTTTAGATGACAAATATTTATATTATAACGTATCTTATCATATCTTATTTATTGTTGAGGGAGCTTTACCATTTTCTTGTACACATGGGGAAGGTGTTTTGTTGTAGGGTTGAGGATATTTTATTAGTATCTTTTAGTCAAATGAATGCTAAGTAAAATGGTACATGTATTTTAGAGGTGGAATAAATTAGATATGTAACTTTTTTTTTTTTTTTTTTTTTTTTTAGATTATTTAACTTCCATGAGAAAATAAAGTACCGCAGGTACATATATTTACTAACATTCTTAGAAAGTTAACATTCACTTTATCAGGTTTTTATGGTTATTCATGTACTACTAACTATGCACGAACATCTCTCAATTTTAATTATTCTTTATGCAAAATAATTCAAAATTTTAAATTCTCATGGTGATTAACAGCACATTTGCAAAATGTTGTTGAAACCAACTTAGACATTTTAATTCTGGGTTATGAATAATTCCCACCATAATACCAGTACAGTTATATATATTTTTCATTCTACTGTAAACTCACTCTTAAAAATGTATTTATTTTTTTATATTATATTCATTTCAAATTCCAGTTTGTAGCATCTAGATTAGTTCACTTATCAGGTAGCAACTCATGAATATTTATAAATCATCACTGTGTATTGATAAATCCAATGAAGTGTCCTTAATTTAAATTGTCTAAATTATGCAAATCTCGGCAATAATTTAGTTTACTTGATATCTATTGTGTCAGAATGTATCGACTCAAGTGGTTAGACTGCCATAATTATGCATGTGTAATCAAGAACTGTGTTGAATATTCATTGTTTCATAGTTCATCCAATCAGGAGGTTGCATTTCCACATTCTCGCACACTGAATAACAAACTCAGCATAATGAAGATCTATTTGGTCAGAGTTTATCCAATCCAAAGGTTGGATTTTCACTATTCAATCAAGTGATTTGAACTTCTGTAATTTTGCATATAATCAATTGACTCAAGTGTAATGCATATTCAAACAACGGACCTGTAATGACATAATGCATATTTATTTGGTGCTCCTATAAGTCAGCGTTTATCCATTCAAGAGGTTGGATTGTCACTATCCAATCCAGTGACTTGAACTTCCACAGATGTGCATATATAATCAATTGTTTCAAAGTTTAGCCAATCACCGGCGGACACGTACTGACATAATGTATTTTTAATTCGGTGCTCTTCAGTTTTAAACTCGGGTGAAAACAACAAGTCTGATAATGTTGGTTGTGATGAATTTAAAAAAGAAAACAATAATGGTGATGGTTATATCGTAATAAAGTTGGCAAGCAAACTCTCGCAAAAAAGGGGGGTGATTAATTGTTACTAGTGAACAGTTATGGTGTGTTTTATTTTGGTGTTAATATCTTACTATTTACCGGTATATACATTTACTGTACTGTTTATACATGTGTATCAATTAGTAGTAGTATTCATTGGTTTATTTATTCGGCCAGTTTTCAAAGTAAAGACGTACAATGTACAATGGAAAACTTCAGGATAAAGGATCCACAGTTCAAGCAACTCAAGAAGCAGAATGGAATAAGACAATTAAAAATGTTTGGATATCAAGTTAAGGGAAGAGTTGATTAGGGAAGAAGGGAAGAAGGGGCGTAGATAAGAGAAAAGGGGTTGTCAGTACTGGTGTAGGCAAATGAACACCGAGGGTAGTATTAACTTTGAGGATCAAGTGATGGTTTAATATGAGCATATTTGGGTACGAAAGTTTCGTGCATGCGGAGATGCTGTTACAGATATAAGTCTCTTAGGGCGCAGACTCCTGCACTGTTTACGCAAAAAGTCTATTGCATGGGTCAATAGAACTGCTTCTAGCCATGTTGTATTTCACCCTGTCAAATCAATGTAACCAAATCGAGGCTGTAAGACTAAAATGAGTCTGGCACCATATGGCATTAGTGTGCATTACAGGTACATGACACGGGCGGTTTCAGCATGGCAATGTTTGACATTGTGTGATTGAGCGGGTAGTAGTGTTCACGTTATGTCTGTTTAATGTTTGGTTCGCTTCGATATTTGCATGTCTTCATGAGAACGCAGTACTGAGTCGCGGAACACAACGGACGCTGTCGTGTGTATTCTTTGGATTCCACGTTCGTGGTTGATGTACAAGTACCAATCCACAACAATGAATATGGTACCACTCCATTTTTCTTCCAAGCCTCGGTTTTAATCACAGTTATACGGAAGAAGTCGACGGGTTGCTGTAATGCTGCTGCTGTTTTAACCGTTTTCTCCAGATCTTATCAACGCCAACCTTTAATTCGAACTCGCAAAAAAAAAGAAAAAAAAAAGGCCGATCGACCTTGGCTTTCTACAAAATGCAAATTGCCGACACGCGCACGTCTGCGACACGCGTCTTAGACAAACACAAACGCCTTGTGCTGACCCAGCCTACGAGGGGGAAAAACAATCTATCTGACCAACTCGGTGTCAAAGAAAACTCCTAAGTTGACTGCACTGTGCCGTATCCCACCTCTCAGGAGAGACACCGGTCTTCCCCCCCCCCCCCCCTTTCCTATATGGTCTATCTTGCGCTCCACTCTAGCTTGACGGACGCCGGGCAGTCCGTTGTGGCTTAGCGGAGGAGGCTCGGATTACCCGCCGTGCTTGGGCCTCCATCTCCCCGTCAAGACGCGAGGCGAGCACCTGGTGCCGTGAAACAGCGTGCGGTGCACAAGAGAGGACTCAAAGCTCACGCAAGTCACTACCGGCACTTTTACATGTCTAGCGGACCGGCAAGAATAGTTCACGGGCGCACACACCAAAGAAAAAAAAAATGAAAATGAAAATAAATAAAATAAAAACTACCCCCCTCCAAAAAAAAAAACGGAAGAAAATTAGAACCCCGGTATTAATGCTGTGAGCATCGAACCCAAGGGGAAAGAGAATAGCCGTCGTTGGTTGACGGCCACCGCAGGTATTGCATTTCGGCAACTTTGCCGACACTCCTGGCCGTGGCGCCGGCGGCGTAATGGGCCTTTGCCTGGGGGAAACTCAAGGGAGTGTAATTGTAGGAATACACCATTGCTAATTGACCTCGAAAAGGGGAGAGAAAAGATCGCCTTGTATTAGATGATGCCGGTGGGTGTATGTGATTTTAGTTTACTTTCTACTTTAGATGTTTAAGAAAATAAAATCCTTGTGTTGTTTTTACTTCATTAAATATCATCAGATATCATTGTGTTTAACATGGCGTTTCTCAGGCAGACAAAACAACAAAAAACACCACGCAAGTTTTGTACTGTGAGAGCTCTCTCTCTCTCGAGCAAAACAATAGACCGATGTGAACAAGTCTTAGCTGCCATTCATGGGTTTAACACCACCATTATTTATATCAACTTTCTCTCCGTCACTGTACAACACACAACACATGTGAACCATTCACATATTAATTCGGGACCTACAAAATCCAGAGATTTGCTTTTTCACAAATGAAGGTCAACAGTGTGTTTTTCTTGTCACGATTGCGCGGTGAAGCCATCTATGTCTTTATTACGGTGTTAACAATCTTATAATTATTTTGTCGGTGTTGTGTCTCAACAAGAGATTATGTTTTCTTGAAACAAGATTGCCCGTGTTTTGGGGTCATCAAGTATAATTTTGGTTTGGTTTTAAAACGTGCGATGTGCGTCTTTGTTGTAGATGTCTGTTGTTTGTTGATTTAAAACAGTATAACTAAAACCTAGGATGGCTGGGTGAGGAAATAGTCTGGATCCTTTGATGGGTGATAATCGGTATCAATTATTGTACAATCCATACACCGGGAACGCGACAAATATGGCTGCATTGTCTTGGTTGAAGTCCGAACGGTTGCCCGCATCTCTGTCGTGTTTCCTGTATACACAACGCAAATCAGAATACTGTTTCTCACTGTGGTAAAAAAAAAGAAGAATCCAGACTATTTCCCAGCCAGCCTCGATCGGTTTGATGACGTTGATTAGAATGAGAGAAAAACGAAAATGGCTGGACCGTAACATACTCGGTCACAATAGTCTTCAAAATACCAAATTTCCCTCTGGTGTCGGATGAAAAGAATTAAATTTGAGTATCACTCCTTTTGAATAATTCATATCCCTCTTTGTTACTCTATCAACACAGACTCCGAAAATAGGACATGTTTTTTTTTTACCGCAATGACTTCACATAACCTTGCCGTGGATTTATTAAATCACACCGCGAGGCTTCGGGCATTGCTCCTGGTGTTGGTAATGTGTTTTCCGGACTTGTGATTTTTTGAACGAGAAATTGTGGTAATGCCCGGGACTTTTCTGGTTGGACACTATAGTTCACTGCAGAGGGAAATCCTCGCTTGGCCTGATTGCGGTCAAACTTATATAATTAACGCCAGCTCTCTTTTCTGCGGGGGTGGGGTGGGGGAGGGGAAGGTTGGCTGGTCGGATTTGCGAGTTACTGGGCATTATTAATAGTCTGTGCATTATTAATTATCAAAACAGTCTTTTTATAACGGTCTTAACAAATGGCATGTGTAAATAAGTTACACATACTTGACTCAAATTCCCCTTTTGTTTATGTTAAGGGTAGATTACACTTTAAAAACAAAAATGTTTTTAATAATTGTAATCATTTACAAGCGCGCGCGTGTGTGTGTGGTATCGTTCACCATTCGTACACAATGTCCGTAAAATAGCCCTTTGGTTCATTCCATGAAAGTGGGACACAATTGGTGACAATTTTTTTCAGTATCATGTTTGGTACAATAAAATGCTGCTTTTGATTTATGTTTATCAATCATTGCATTTTATTTTGGGTTTGAAAGCATTTCAGAAAGTTTCAAATCCTTGTCACACCGTCTTACCTGATAGTTTTGCTAGTATTCTACCAAAAATAAATAAATAAATAAATAAATCATGGTATCGATAGAGGGACACCATGCTTCCAACGCATTTTTTTCCTCGTGATTATGGAAGTAACAAAACACATTTACAATGTTCAACAAAAACTTGATGCCAAATCCATAACAAAATAACTTTTTACATGGGTGTTAAAGTACACATGCCTGAGAAAATTTAGGATATATGTCACGATGTAACGGGGACACCAAATGTCACACCTATGGTGTCCCCGTTACATCAGTACAGGCACCGTATCATATCTATTTTACACCACAGTAATCAAGTGAAACCTTTACGATTCATGGTTGGTCTACTGGCGTGTCGCGGCCGAGCGGATAAGAACACCGGACTCAAGCTCTGGTGTTTCTGATCAGCAGAGTGTGGGTTCGAGTCCCGGTCTGACACTTGTGCCCATAAGCAAAGACACTTAACCATTACTGCCGCGTCCTTCGGATGGGACGTAAGGCCGTAGGTCCCGTGTGTTGTGTAATGCATGTAAAAGAACCCAGTGACACTTATCGCAAAGAGAAGGGGTTTGCCCCGGTATTACTGGTTTGATCGGCTGCAGATTACGCCACAGCACCTTGTAAACCGTTACATGGTGCTATGTAAAGAACAGGTCTCATATTCAAATCATAACTCCGCATACCTTGCAAGAAAAAATACTGTAGCGCTTAGAAACGTAGTATTAAGCGCGGTACAAATGTTTTATTACTATTATTATTATTATTACTGTACCACGTAAAGAAAGCTTTACGAAGTAGACTATGGTGAAGTGGTGAAAAGCGTCATAGGTGTAACGATGTCCCTAGTGTTCCACCTTCGTGGAATGCCCTATTCATGTGCGGCATTTAGAAACATTTCTGTTGGAATTTAAAAAAGCGTTTACCTTGGTGAATCACAACGGGAACAAAGACTACAAGTTAAACACAGGATGCCAATATTTCCAACGCAAAGACTTCTTGGGGAAAAAAAAAACATTGGCGGTACCTACTTTTTATACAGAGTATAATCTGTGTAGATTTCACAAACTTCAGTTATTATTTTCTTTTTTACCCAAACTATATACCACCATGCCTTCAACAGTAAACTGCCCGAAATGTTATTTTAAGAGAAAAGTATAGGCATACGCGTGTGCAGTTTTTGGTCTACATTACCAATATGTGCATAGGGGAAAAAGTGGTAGGATTTCTAAGGTTTCTTTGTCCGTGAACAAAAGTTGAGAGGTGGGCGGGTTGTTGCCACGGTAATGAATTGAATAACCGAACAAAAGAAGGGTTTGACCTTGACTCATTTGGCAGGTGGTGACTGCTGATAGACTTTTACTAAAATAACACCGACAAAATATCCAATCCTGTTAGGTTTGTTATTGGCATGGCGAAGGAATGAATGGGGGGAAAGGGTAGTGAACCTATAATCGGGAATTGTGGAGAGCATTAACAGGTGTTGTGAAACATTATTTGGAAACATTAATTCTCGGAAAAAAAAGGTTGGAGTTTTAGGTGGTAATGTTAAAATGACAGATACTTATTTTCTGTTTCATGTTGGTTGTAAACAATGGACGAGGGAATTGGAATGAGAAAATGGTTGACTTTGTCAGTGGCATTAAAACAGACCTTGTAACCTGTGACGTCACATGTTTACAAAAGAACCACAGGGCCTGGACTTTCTGCAGGCACAATTTGTACACAGCCCAATGGAACGAAAACGTTAAATATAATTTGTATATTTCTGGAGATTGTCTGATTTGCATCACCTTTTGATAATGAAAAAGGGTTTATATCTTAAAACCCTTTTCAGCTGTTAAAGTGTTATTTGTATCACTTTTGAGTTTATATGGAAGTTATTACCCCCAAAAATTGTTTTAAAAAAATCCCATATGACCAGTGTAATATCTTGCCTGTCGGAAAGGCCCTGGAACGTACAAGGTCACTCTTTTTGTAAAACAAAGATGTTCCATACGTCCCTTTTTTGTATTACTATACACAAATATATAGGTATAATATTGTCTACAGCATGTACTTAACGGTATGTACATGTATAAAATTTCATAGCCGGTAATCCTGTTTTTATCAAAAAAAAGAAGCTATTTGTTGATTTGTCCCGATATTTAATTTCCTCTCAAGTCTATAATACTGCGGGAAAATTGTCCTCTTATGGAGCACGCGGTTCTTTAGTTCGATTGCCAAGTCGACCATTTGTGATGGTTTCACTCAACGTGAAACGCACGTTAGTTCTATTTTGAGGTGTTATTGAAAAGATATTTAAGATAATTATAATAGTGAAGATATTTTGCTCTTGTCCAGAAAATTGATGACCGAAACGCCTTTGTATTGTGCGATAGAAGCACTGTGTTGACAGTTTGCAATGTTTTACGTGAGGATCAACGACGTTTGTCCATAAGATAGGTTTGTTTATTATTATTATGTATGTATTTTTGTTTATTTGTATTTTTTTTTATTGGTGTGCATTACTAAGTTAGATGGAGAATATCATCGTTCATGGATTTACGCATAACTTGCATGATATAAATATGGTCCGGGATGAAAATTCCCTTGGAACAATTTTGCCTGAAAGTATTTGACTTTTGATCTCGCCAGACCAGAATCCGATGTTTGAAAACAGCGATGGAGGTTTTTCACTGCTTTTCACGTATGACTCCAAATAACCGATTGAGCTTAAACTTTCACAGGTCTGTTATTTCGGGTATAATATGCTGATTCACTGTAGTGTGGATACTGCAGAGCCCAATTTCACAGAGCTGCTGAAGCACAAAATGATTATGCTTACCAGGTTAAGGTTACCAGCCAAAATACCATACCACGTGTACCATTTGTGACTGGTATCTTGCTCCTTTTTGATAAGCATTAATTTGTTCAGCAACATTTTCTGCTTTAAGCAGCTCTATGAAATTAGGCCGTGTTTTTTTTTTTTTTTTTTTTTTTTTTTTTTTATTACAATTTTCAATGTTGGCTGCGTGCTTTAAGGTGTGAGACAGCTATTTTTTTTTCACTCGCATGTTTCGGGGCTTTAAACACTATACGTGGATGGTTTTAGCAATGTAGAAGTGAGCAACGGTTTGACTGTTATTAGAGTTAGGCTTACAGCGTCACCATCGGAGAATGCTGACGAGGCTATAATATTTTCGCGTAGACTGCAGACGACAAACCCGTTCCTCAGAAATCACCGACGATATTCACAACCACGTTCGCTCTGATTCTGAAAATCGCGTCTCTGAAATTTATTGACAGTCCAAGACAAACCCTCGCCCCCTTTTATTTTTTCCTTCTTCAAGATCGACAGAGTATGAGAGACTGGGGGCCCCTAGCCATGCTGTCTGGGCAAGCCAGTGCACCGATATGCGAGGGGGGAAACCCGATCATCCACCACCAACTGAGGGACTCTTGGCGTTATGAGTTCTTCGCGCGCAAACACCTCTCTGACCGACCGGGTATCTACTCACCAACTACCCAGGGAGGCTGGGCCGGTGGGACGGCCAAGGTAAACCGTTGTCTTAACCAACTTAACCGGAGTTACCCCGTAGTGCTCTCTGCACTCGTCCGTGGAAGTGAGACTGGCTGGCGGTTCGCCCAGACCGCTTCGCGGTGTCCAATCACACAATCTCGCCGTATACAGGTGTGTGGATAGTTGCAATGGGGATAAAGTTTATACCAGTCAAAGGACATGAAGGCATTGTTTAGAGGGAAACGTGAGATGGGTTGAAACAATGGGTTAATGGAACAGTAGGAGGGATTGAGTATTGCGTGGGCGGGATGCATTTCACTGAGGGTAGGGCACTTCTTCGGAGATTCGGAGCACTTTCTTGAGGTCAATACAAAATGTTGGCTTTAGTCTTGTATCCACAGGCACGGATTATAATGCTGTGGCCATTTTGGCAGGTTCCCTTAATTGCTTTGCTGACACAATGTAAGGTGCCGGACTCTAGAAATTCAGCCTCGGTTGAGATTGATTGGATTTGTAGGAGATAAAAAACAAAAACAAAATGGCTGAACAGTGACACACATTGCTTCAGATTAAAGAAATCTCGCCCATGTTTTAACACGCCATGTTGAAGGAAAGTTACATTATTTGAAGCCCGTTCACTGTGATTCCCCCCCCCCCTTTTTTTTTTTTTTTTTTTTTTTTCGTTCTTAAACCATCCTCAAGCAACCCATAAACCATCCCTTATTTGGACTCGTTCTCCAAACCTCGGTTTAGGCTCTCTGCCTGTGGCTTCGGGCTCCCCGTGAAAATTAGACACACTGCTCTAAAATGGATGACATGGCCCAAGCCAGAGTGCCGAGGCTTCGAAAAGGCTCCTGGTCCGGTTTGACTTATATAGGACTTAGTACCGCATCGCCAACCAGCATGGTATCTGATTTTTAATCAGGCAGACTATGGCCGTGTTCGAATTAACGGCTTCGGTAAATTACTATGGTGGGAACTCTTATTCCCCAATGTTGCTGCAGCCAAACAGCTGTAGCCATAGCCGAAGTCACTTGATTGTGACGCGGTCTAATAGGAAGCATTACGGGCCTTTTCGAGACTGTGACGTCGACCTCAGCTTCCCAATATTATGCTCTGTCGATCATATTTACAGGACTTCAAATTTACTCACGGAGGCCGAGCCGGTTCCGAAGAAGAAGCCATTGTTTCGAAAATGCCCTACGATTCCAAACATTTTTTTTAAACAACATTCATGTGCCTTAAAACTGTGACTGATTTGGGAATTTTAATGTCATGTGAGAAAGGTTAACACATTGTATGATAATGTTTCTGCCACCTCGAGTCATCTTTTGGGGGTATTTGCTTCAACTGAAGTGTTTATAACGTAAACCAAAATTAATGCTTAATTTTGTTATGACTTGTCGTGCTAAATTTACACGTACAATGAGTTGTATGGTTGTTTTGAGAATGGATTGTTCAATTATTTTTGTTCGGTGTTGGTGGTGGTGGTGGGGGGGGGGGTATGGTGGTACTGTAATGAAAACATCGTCGTTATCTCAAGGACCTCACACAATTAAAAACACTCAAATTTTTTAGAAATGCAGAGGGCCTAGGATCTCAAAAAAAATGAAAAAATGATGGGAAATGGAGACGGTGGTTTTGCGGAAACCGTTCCTGTCATGTGAAACAAGCTTACCGCCGAACGTTATCCATGCACACCTTCAACATAGTCTCACTAATACCTGGATATATACAGTTGTACTATCAGTAGTTTTTTTTTTTTGTTTTTTTTTTGAGTGGTATTATAAGACAGTGTGAGATACAGTTATTGTTGTCTTCGACGAAACCTGATTATGTTTATTGATAGATGCTCATGTTTGGGGATAACAGCATCAAGTTGGAGATTGCTTTTCTTCCATTTATATTACGTGTAAAATTAACCATGTCTGTTATGGTTTAAAAGACTGTCTTGCAAGTCCCTGAAATATCGGATTCAAGTGCACAATTTCCAAAACGATGACCGCATTTTGGTGAGAATTAGTTATCAGGAACGAAGGTATGAGGACGACCCATTATATAGTTATATTATACCATAACTGTGGGTTTAGATTACAAATCTGAACTTCACTTTTCCGTTGATTTCTCAATGTACAACAATCTTGAAAAGAGCTGAGTTCGCGGTGCTACTACGGCGGGTAGATCAAAACAGATCTCTCTGTTGCACTTCCGTAAACTTTGTCGGCTTCGATTTCTTGCCAACAAAGTTTAAAAATATTCGATTGTTTGTGTTGTAACCAATTCCGTTTCTTTCCTTTCATATTCGGTTTTGTATCATGTTGAAAAAAAAAAAAAAGAAAAAAAGAAGAAGAAAAAAAAAAACGCAAACTGTAAGCTCAACCCACGCATCGCTAACGGGTAAAAAATATGACACAAAAAACGTATAGTAAAAAAACCCAGATTGGATCAGATTACAGTGCGCAAATGTCATCAAAGTGCTTGATCTGTACGACGTTAGTATGAATTGTCTGTCTATGCAAAAAGGGAACCAGACTGTCGTTACTCATGCCAGCCGGAGCCTGGTCACATGGTCACATCGAGAACAAAAAATGGCTACCTGCAAAACAACGAATAACAACAAAATCGTACAGATAAGTTGATTGAACTCGGTCGTCCACTTCCTTTTAGTTGTCAAAGGAAGTTGGTGGAAAAGTAACTAGAAAGTGTTTGTTGGCAGCGACTAATACATTCATTTCACTCTCCTTGCATTCAACAATCATACAAATCAACTCCAAAATGTCATCGCTACGTGAGAGCCCGTTAGTGCCCAACCTCGTCCCCGGGTGTGTCGAGCAGTACGAGGTTGACCGCTCTCTCACCCTGGTATTTGATCATTTGCATATCCAAAATGTTTGGATACGTATGCAAATTAGAATAGTCTGACTGCTTTTCGAAATTCACATCTTCGTCATAGTCTCGTTGCCCGGTACCAGATTTAATAACCTGTTTAACGTTTGTTTTTATTGTAAAGTCGTTGTCCAATCAGGGTCCAAGTAAGGAGTTTCCATCCCAGGGTTTACATAGTAAACCATGGGGACGAGGTTGGTTAGTGCCCTCTTTTTTTCGAGAACACATTATCCTATTTTACTTTCCCTTTTCTACTCCACACCAATGTATGATAAAGTACTGAGTCTGTGGGGTGGGAGAGGGGAGGTGGGAGGGGATCCCAAACGGCATCTACGTCACTAAGCTTCCCCAGTGAAGAGACGTCAGTTGACTTCATATACAATAAACCATCGTACATTCCTGGTAAAAAAAAATATATAAAAATCAAGGGAGTTGGTCAAACATTTAAAACCAGTTCTGCGCACTGGTTGTGTGTGATGGCACAACATGCTGTGTAAACGCGTGTGTAACTGTTATATTATGAATTCACTACATCGTAGCATTTCGTGCTGCCATAGTTTATCATTCAAAACCATAATGGATGGTATTGAAGGATCAGGCAGTAGGAGGGTTGACTGTGTACTGAGTAGATTCGTTCACCGTTTTCATGATCTCGCGTTGCAGGCTGGTTTTGCAGGCTGGTTTGTTATTATTTTTTTCTATAAATGAAAACCATAATGGGATGAGATTTATTACTCAAACAGTAGGAGGGTTGACTGTGTAATGAGTAGGTTAACTCACCATAATCATGATCTCACAATGCAGACTGACATAATAGTTTGTCTATCTTTGAAAACCACAATGGGATGAGTTTTAATTGCCAGAGAGTAGGGGGTTTGACTGTGTACTGAGTAGATTCATTCACCATAATCATGATCTCACATTGCAGGTTGGCATATTAGTGTATCTATCGATGAAAACCATCATGGGATGAGATTTATTGGTCAAACAGTAGGAGGTTTGACTGTGTACTGAGTAGATTCACTCGCCATAATCACGATCTCACATTGCAGGCTGACATATTTAAGTTCGTCCATCATTGAAAACCACAACGGGATGAGTTTTTAATGGTCAGACAGTAGGAGGGTTGACTGTGTACTGAGTAGATGCATTCACCACATGATAATATAATAAACGCTGCGTAGTTTATCTATCATTCAAAACAATAATGGATGATATTGAAGGGTCAGACAGTAGGAGGGTTAGAAGTGAATACTTTAATCGATAAAGAACACGTATAGGCCTATATGACATATTTTGTTCTGCTGCTAGCGTTCAAAGGTCAATGACGTCCAACATTTCGGTGGTGCAAATCGGAATTCAGTTTATGCTCAAGATTGAAACAGTTACATATTCAAGTAGAGGGTCATAATTTACCTCCCTATGTTCCTCAAAATTCCACAAAATTGCCTAACCGTTGGAACGATAGACCATATGCATGTCCTAGTGCGCATGACCAAAAATGATCGGCGCGCAAAGGATTATGGGTGAAGTCTGAGTCCAAACAACCTTGGCAACCATCAGGGCGCGCTGATTTTGATGCAGTGTGGTACACAACACATAAAACCTGGTTACATGTATATTACAGCACGGCATTTATCTTGACAACTTGATTTCTTGTGTAATTAACTGTACTCGGTTTCCCAAGATGCATCGCGGTAAATATTTAAAACGGCGCCTGTGCCTATGGACTGTTGCATGCTTTCCACAAACGTGTGCATGTTCTTCATAAGAGTAGTGCAAAGGTACCACTAACTTCGTTCAACAATCAAAATATATATATATTTCGGTGCAAATGGGCTGTGCAACTTTAAATACACCATGTGTGGTTGTTATTATTTTTGTTTGACCTCAACAATACAAATAAAAAAAAAAAAAAAAAAAAAAAAAAAAAAAACTTACACGGCAAAAGCAAAAACTACAAATCAAAACAAAACATAAACAGCGGAAAATGGGGTACTAGATACAAAGAGAATTGCAAAGTTCAAAATATATGATGGGAAGCAAAAATACACGATGGACGAGATGAACAAAAAAGAAGAAACACCAACAAAAAAAATGACCCAAAAAGAAAAATACATGATGAGAGAAAAAATACAAAAAAAGAGAAATATATTATGGGAAGCAAAAATAGACGATGGACGAGATGAAGAAAAAAAAAAAAAGAAGAAACACCCAAAAAAAAAAAAAAAAAAATGACCAAAAAAGAAAAATACTGATTTCAAAGTGTGTCTAAATCGTAATTGCTCAGTAAAGCGTGGCATTACAGTGTAAATCACAACGGCAATTGACATTAATGATCTTGGTGTTTTGTGAAATCAAGTAACATTCCCGTCATGCATCATTGCTGAACCTGTAGGCCTAAACAGCAGATGTTTGAAGAAGGAAAAACAACACTTGCTATACTTAAGAAAACAAACTTAAATTCATTTTCAACGAGTGTTATAAGAAAAAGGGGGATGCTATCAATTCACGTCATTGTTTACCTCAATTCATACTTCCCGCCCTCACAAACACTATTCCTCGCCCGCTCGTCAATTACTCTTTACACCATAGAGAATTGCTTTTAACCGCCAGGTCCCGGGGTCCCACGTGTTTGTTCAGTAGGTCAGGACGGGACTACGCAATGCGCCCGTGGCTATAATACCCATTGGGTTGTATACACAAGACGTGACAACTTTTCCCTCTCAAATTCACCCTTTTTTCGCTCTCCTTTTTTTTTCTTCTTCTTCCTAATGTCTCCCCGTAGCATCTATAGCTGCATCGTAATGTATTTCCCTTGTTCGGATTTTGGTTTTAGCCCGCCTCTTTACTCGTTGTCCCCGGCTACAAACCACTACGATGATGGCGAAAGCACTCGGCCTAGCGATCGATGCAGGCGTATCGATCCAGCCGAGGTGTTAACGGACTCTGATTGGCAGGCTATAGGTAAAGTCTGCTCCAGATGCGGGCGAGCAACCGCAGTTCTCGTGTTTGAACAAGGACGCGGGATTCGCCGAGATCGATGGCGCTTGATCCGTCAGTCCGTCAACCGCTGCTCCCACCTGCCCGGCCCGGCGCGTCTCCTCTCCCAAAATCCACTCTGAATTATTCACTTAATGGTCCCTGCCAGATATCACCCGATTCTGAATTATTCAATAATCTCTTTTCTTCATAGATCTTTTATGGCATTTATCTTAACCCTCAGTCGTCTCAATAACACCCATCCATTAAAGGATGCGTCTGGGACTGCCGGACTGCTCTCCCTTTTCAAAGCCATTCAATAAAACCTGCATTTTATCACAACTTCCCCCCCCCCCGCGATGTTGTCGTCGGCACAAGGAAAACTTCCCTGCAACTCATGTGCTCAAGTTGTTTGCACAAAAGAAAGAAAAAAATAATGTTCTAACAAAACAAATGACAAGTGTCTTCTTCTCTCAAAACATTTTTGGCGATAGGGGGCGCTGTGAGCCGTAAAACTCGCCACCAGCTTCCTACCGTGAAATAGTAAACATAGGCCTATATTCAATGACAGAAGAACGTGTTTTTCCTTAAAGATCAAGTATGGAATTCGTCGAAGGGGAAAACATGGGGGATAATTGAGTAGTTTCGGTCTGAGACCTCACTGATTGTTAAGGTATGCCAGTACTGGGAAATATTTGTATGAATTATTGTCAACATAATATCCCGAAGAACCTACAAAATCATCACCGTGTCTTATATCGATTGCAACAATCGAAACAAGCACGTAATGTTCATTAAAAAAAAATCCATCCATTGCCTCTAATGCAGTAGATGTTGCTACAGAAGCATTAGCAGGTAATTAATTAATCTTTACGTGCTACCATACCATTATTATAACTTTCGTGACAAAGAAAAAGAATAAACAACTTTTGGTTGTTTTCACTCACACGTGACCACCTAATTCGGTGAGTGACCGTGTTGTGTTTTGGTGAAAACTAGATGATGGGTATCATGTTAATTTAGTCGTTTTAAAACCCATGGGGTATAATCCTTACTGTAGCTACTAATATTAATAATGGCAGTACATACAATGAAAATACTGAGCTGTTTTGCTTTAATGTTTAGTCCACTTTTTTATGACTATAAAGTATCCGTAACACAGTAATGAATCCCATGTAATGACCACACATTAGAATGAAGGTCCACAATGTTCTCCCCTGTCCAAGCCGAGAAATTCCCTCTCCAAAGCAAAGCAAGAATTCTCGGCGGTCTCCCCACGCATGCAACACGACACCCCCCTGTCCTCTATCTTTAACACATCCGAGTCCAACGAAAATACAACCTGCATGGCCCTCTCGCATTACATCGCCGAACGTCTTAGGGGCTTTTCACATTTCACACCCAATTTCCACTGGTACTCTCCACTAACCCTAGCAATTTCACCTTTTTTTCCCCTTCTCGTTTTCCCAGGCTCCCCGCATCAGGCTCCTGTACGGGAGATCGCACTCGGTATTGTTTCATCCTATGAAATTAGAGACGCAAGTAATTAGTTTTCGTTGTTGTGTTATTTTATTTTATTTTTTTTTCCTTCCCAGTGTCTCCATTTCTCGTGAAGTAGCTTTCGGTTTGTGAAGATCACTCTCCTACAACAAACGTCCAGGCTTCGAGCTCTGGCTTGTTTGTTTGAGAGCGAATGTTTCTGAGAAATGTCATGATTTCACTAGTTCAAATAAACATTTGTGGAACACGGGTTTCCTAATTTTAGAAGTATAAGTGAGTGAGCTGTGAAGTTCAAAAGCTTGGGCCGGGCCTTCAGAAACAACAGTCTGTCCTTGATCTTTAAGGGGGTGAAAAAAGCACCTTCCTCGTGTCGTAGCCATCTTTGTTGTGCTACTAGTCAAATCAATGGGACCAAAGTGAGGCTGTTAGGGCAAACAGCCTGGCACCTTTTGGAGAATCAGTTTTTTTTTTTATAATACCTACACAAAATGTATACCCCAGTTTTCCTTTAAATAATTATGCAGTGCATCCGTCTCGCTTTATTTATTTGTTTATTTATTTATTTATTTATCCTGGGTGATCCATTCAGTGATCAAAAAAAAACTACTTACTCCCATGGATCCCAACCTCACAATAAAAACTGCAAAAAGGCAGTTTAATAAAAAATAGGAATGCAATAAAAGAATGTTAAAAAATATTCCGTCGTCAATGTAATCTAAACCATTGTTAGGTGCCAGTGTACATCGATATTTATAGTTTCATATTTTCAAGTAAAATTTACAGAAATGATTTCGTTTCCACCCTGTAGTTTCAAGACAACACATCATGCGAAAAAACAACAACTGAAAACATAGTTCATCAAATTCGTTCTTCACGGTATTTGGAGAGAGAAAAAAAAAACAAAAAAAAAAAACAAGGAAACGGGTCACGTTTTGTCCGTCCATACTCGGCTTATTTCACTTGCAACAATCAAAATAAGCAACGGCGGTTCAGAGAGCCTCCCAATGTTGATTCTTCGCCTTTGACAATATTCCAGATGGATTTATTTCTCTGGATTATTGGTATTGGTGTAAACTTTACAATGAATGGACTTTCAAATTTGAACTTCTTTTGTTGTTGTTCTTCTTCTTCTTCTTTTTAAATTAATTACCATTCATGAACTTTGTCCGTGATGATAAGGATTGTCACAAATATTGCCGAAGAGTTGAACTTATTCAAAAATAATGTACATCTTGACAACACTGGGTGTGCACAACGTGGGTAAGATTGGGGGAAACAAATAAGGGTTTACAGGTTTGCTCACAACTTACATCGTAAAAAGATGGTCATGCTGGGAAAACTTTCCTGGAAAATTTTTTTTGCCTGAAATTGCTTTTCAACTTTGAAAAAAAATGAGCAATACAAATAATTAGTTTTGATCCTCCGAGACCAACAGTCGATGTTCTAAACAAGCCAAAAAACATATCAGTTTTGTTTTTCCTCACTTTTTTTCCTGGTGACTCAATGACTGATTAACACCCTAGATCTTCACAGGTGCATTTTTTTATGTTTATAAGTTGAATCACATAATGTGGCTAGTGGTCTTTGACAATTACCATATGGTTCTCCATGTGCGCTAAGCTTGTATCATCTCCAACTCGCCTTCTCGCACTTAGCACAACTTATCAACACGATCTTATCAGATCACAGAGAGTCTGGTGGGCAAATAGGCTGACACCTTAGGAGTAACATCCGCCATGGCCGTGTGTGTGTGCGTATACTGGACACCAGACCAAGAGGGTACTAAATTTCTTTGAACATCCGAATGTTCAGCAAACTGTATTCATCAACGAGAAGAAAAAGTGGGGAGGGGTAAATAAGTCATTATGTTCAGCTTTACATGTGAACTGTATACACATTGTATCGTACAATGAGCTCATTGGACAAGCAACATTGTTTCTGTGCATTTTTTTATTGTTTTATTTATTTATTTATTTTTTTTTTTGCGTTGACACCTGACCTATTTTCAACATGTTGGACACGCCCCTTCCCTTTTATCTTCCTTTATGGAATAGTTAGCCTTCACATCTTGTATCGTGTCTTGCATCAATATGAGCGTATCTGCCCGAGCAATGTTAGTCCCAATTAGTGCTAAGCATAATATCATGACCAAAAAACAACAGGTCTTTGTCTCAACTAAATTCTTAAAGCATAACCTTCTTCCAAGCAGAGCTAGTCTTACCACGTTTTTTTTTTCTTTTTTCGTAAGCCACACATTCCGCTCAACTTGATTTTAACATAAGGCTAGTCTCCTCTCGAGCGTTTTTATAAATAACAAAATATCTACTTTCAAACAAAGTCAAGTTTTAATTGGTGCAATTTAAAAAATCACCAGATATTACACGACCATTTCTCAGTAAGCTTAGGATTAAATCCCCAGCTTTAAACTGATTGTAAATGTTTCCATTCTTCGCACACATCAAGATATCTGTAGTAAAACCAACCTGTGAAAATGTCAGCTCATTCCGTTGTTTCATTAGCGAGAAAACAGAAAAAAATATATACATTCAGCATTTTTGTGCGTACTCCCACTGAGACGAAAACTAATGTTGTATCTGATTTCATTTATTATATAAAAAAAAAACCAATAACACTTCAGGCAGAGATATTTCAAGAAAAGTTTTCTACCATCATTATCTTAATACCATGTAAGGTATATGTAAATCTGTGAAAATGTATGCTTTTCTTTCTTAACAATGTTGAGCTGGGGCTTTAACCCATAATTTTTTATTTCCTAAAAAAAAAAAAAAAAAAAAACAAACAAACATGTTTGACCAATTTGTTTTTAAGTAAATGCTGGTCTGAACTCGAGCTTCCCAAACATTACCCTCATATTTCATACAGGGGGAAATACTTCAAGTTTTTAGCTGCGTTTGGCCCGAGTCGGACGCGGCCTTCCCCGGCGCTGCACCGATTTGCATTTCATATGTTTAAATGCGCAATAAGAGATCCAAGTGCGCACATAAATGGAGCAACTCTCCACATACAACATTAAATCTCAATGAAAACTTTTGACTTCGACTTTTATGACATGCACGATTATGCGTTATGCACTCGAGAGAGTGTGAACAACGAATCGACGCGGAGTTTATGTTTGAATAATGACAGTTGAATATGTGTCTTTCATCATTATAGCCTACTACAGAGACTCTGAAATTCACAGCGACTGGTGTGTTAAAGGGGTGGTTCGGTATTGTTCTCTTCTTTTTATCTTCTGAGATCACATCGATTTAAAAACCCCTGTTTCTTTTCCCCTCCATTAGAGCAAACAACTAAGCGATGGTGCAACACCGTTTGAAGACTCAATCAGTGGACCACAATAGTCTCATAGAACGAAATGAGAATGGAATAGTACGCCACGTTATTGGTCAATGGGAACGTATACAATCATTCTAAGCCTGTAGTTTTCAACAATGAAACATTTCATAAAAGAATTGTGTAGTTTTGGCTTCTGCAAGAGTGCATCCATTCAAACTGTCTGGTTTACAACAAATAAACACGTCATAAAGGAAATGTGCAGTTTCTGCGTTTAAAAATAATATCTCCATTCCTTAATCCACTAGTTTTCAACAAAGAAGCACATCATAAAGGGTTTTACTGTGCAGTTGTTGGCTTTTGAAATAGTACATTCATTCATATCCTCTAGTTTTCACAGAATATTATCATAAAGGGATGGTATATCAGAGTACATTCATTCCAATCCTCTAATTTTCAACAAAGAAACTGTAGCATAAAAGGAAAGGTGCAGTGTGGATACCTGAAAGACTGCGTTCATTCAAAACCTTTACTTTATTCAAGAAACATCAATTTATTTTGGGAACGAGATACCTTGTGTTAAACTTTGATTAAATTGATACTAAAATACAACTATCCTCACGTGTCGCTATTTTCTCTGCCACTTACAATTTGATTTTGTTGTTCTTGTGTGGTTTCAGGAGCAGATACGGCAAACTTTAACTTGATGGTAAACATTTTTTGCCCACATTTCAATTTCTATGGAGGCAATACATTTGCATTTTCTTTTTGATTGTTTTTTTTCCCCCTTTTTTTTCATTAATGTTATGCTTCATGACGAACAGGCCCGTATCGCATACCTCTTATAACTTGTACTTTGTGATTTTGTCAATGAACTGTTGTAGTTTAATTTGACTCCCCCTTTTAAAAAGATACATGTCTTAGTGTCGAGACGTCGGGTTACTAGACAGCTGACTTACTCTCGGATATCAGAAGGATCATGCCCAATGCACCCACAAAACACTCCCCGAAGCGTATTATAGGTGCGTTTACAAACTGTAAATGATAAAACACCTGAATGACAGATTTTACGACGCGAACGTCGAGTGGAGAAAAATACTTATGTTAAAAAACACTAATAATAGACTAGTACCCGCCGGCAATTTATATACATTGTTGTTTAGCACAACACAAACTGTGCCAAACAAGAATCGGTTACCAGCTGAAAAACATTCTCTACCATCATTGCCATTGTGTCTGACAGCCTGTTTTCGCTTTGCACCAAAAAGTTGTTAACTCATTCAAAACATTTTGTTTTGTTCGCCAAGTGAAATTTTAAAACTGAAATTTTAAAAGTACTTCACTTTATCACCGGCGAATATTCCGATAAATGTTGTTTGACGTGCAAAAAAAACAAAACTTTCCTTTACCCCAAAACGATGCCGTGAATTCTGGTGTACTTTCCTGACTGTGGCGCAGCAAGGAGTTTTGTTTTGTGGAGAGGAGAAGACAATTTACAGCCCCTACATTCAGTCTCTCAAGACATCTCTATATAGCGAGATCTGGGGGCACTGCATGCAGTTGGTTCTTGTAGTCTGCATTCACATGTGTTTGGGAGGAGATGAGAAGGGGGTGACGCCCCTTGTATGAAAACGTGCTACCGTTTGAATGTTGGGGTAACTTTTTATAAACATTTTCGCTTCAGAGACTAACAAAGTTCCCCCCGAGACAGCTTCGTCACAAGTATCATGATATTCATCAAGGCGTAAGATTTAGAGAAATCCTCAGGCAAGTGTTTAAAGACCTGCTCAACATTTGGTAAAGTGTAATGCTTCAATTCTTTACGTGAATCAATATTTGTAATAAAACCAACCTGTGAAAAGTTCAGCTCATTTTGTTTGTTTTTTTATTTGCGATAAAAACGGTAAAAATGCATTCAGCATTTTGTGTATACGTTTTCTCAGGCAGAGTTTTGGTCTCATGAGACGAAACTTAATTTGTGGATCTTATTTTACTTCGTCGTTTATTCAAAATCGACAACACTTCAGGCAGAAATGTTTCAAGGAAAGTTTTCTACCATCATCATCATGTTTGTGCAACGTAAGGTATATGAAAATATGTGAACAAGTGTTATGGTTTTCTTTCCTTACCGAATGTTGAGCTGTTTTTTTTTTTTTTTTTAAGTTGGAACACACTGATTGACTTTTATCGGTGTTTGAATCAAGCTTCTGGTGGACTTTAACCTACAGTGTTGGTGTTATTTTAATGGCAGAGAGTCTAATGTCGTTTTGATTGATTCTTTAATTACGCAAACACACGCACACAACTTTTTTTTTTTTTTTTAAATCAGAGGCCGCAACCTTGAGGGGGTAAACTACACGCCACAATCCACCGGCGACCTGTGGCAGTGGGGGCTAGACCAAACGAAATTATCTCCGGAGGAAACAATACTTCGTATCCTTCCCGTTAGGTTGACGGGGTTGTATCACTCATTGGACACCGTGTAATCACCGAGCCCGACCCCTGAGTATCGAGTTTATTTACGGTCATATATACCCGTCTAAACCACATTACCATATACCCCCTTCCATTTCTGAACTCTTGGAGCAAAGTTTTTTTTCCTTCTCCTACACCCCCCCCCCCCTGCTCGATAGGCCCCACTCCTTTCTCTGACGGCACGCTAGCGTGACAGATTTCACTTTGTAGGGGGTTAGATTTCATCTGTAGTCCCTATGCCCCTGTCCTCGTATTACGGTCCCTGCACCACTTGGATTTGGCGCACTGCCGTAATCTACGGGACTGACTTCTGGTGCAAGTGCAGAGCTGAGAGTGGGAGCACAAGACGCGGAGAATGGCAGTAGCATCACACTTGATACCCGCGCGGCAAGAGTTCTTCGTATCACCGCTAAGTGAGCGCGATCTGGAAATTGATTTGAGGACGTCTTGCAAAAATCCATTTTGGCAGTACTTGTGGGACGAATCAATTAAAAAACTCAAGCTCTCTCTCTCTCTCTCTCTCTCTCTCTCTCTCTCTGTCTTTTCACTCTCTGTCTCTTTCTGATGCTGGGGCTGGGTTCTCCGCGTGGCGTGCGAGCGTAGGGGGGTGAGAAAGAGAGAAAGCATCAGCCGCCGTCGGCCTCAGCGTATTTCGGGTCTGGGGTTTTATAGGTCGAGTGCCCGTATGAAATGCCTGGGTCTTGCGGAGGTGCAGCGATCGAAAAAGATAGGAACATAAGAATTGAGAGGAACAGCGCCGGAAACCAAGACGGCCGCTTGCGTCTTGAGAGTGGTTAAGAAGGTACTGGCAAGGGGAAAGGAAAAACAACTCGGAGGGTCCGCTTTTTATCGCTGCTTGCACCTCGGGCTAAGTTAACAGACACAACTTAAGAATTGCACGTGTTGATGGCGAATGGACCGTTTCTAAAAGAGGTCTGATGGCGAAGGCAAAAGCTACCCTATGGAAAATGCCTAATTTAACCCGAACGTCTTACCACTGGTGCGTTGTTTGCAAAGCGAGGTTTGAAATGCGACTGGGCGGAATAACACTTCACAACTTTCCACTTAGTCAAAGTGTGTGTATACGAACAAACACAACCCACTGACACAGAAGTCGGTCACAAAAAAAACAAAACAAAAAACAAAAAAAACTGCACTTCTTTCTTCAAACAATTTTACCATATGAAACTTTTACTTAATGTCTACCGCTGGTGGCTTGGTCTTTGCAATACCCAATCATGCGCGTGGTGTGAGACGCACATCATATCTTTTCAGCCAGTGTCCGGATGTGGCTACGGCTGCGGCTGTTGCTAAGGGTGCAATTTGGCGGCTACTTACGGCTACGGCTGGATCGGCCGCGCCATCATGCATTGGAAGCATAGGACGTCATTGGCAACACCCATAGCAACAGTCGTAGCCGTAGCCGCAGTTGCCATTTCAGACACGGCCTTACATGCAAATTGACTTCCAAAATGGCAGACAACGGGGCAGACTCTAGCCATGTGTGACGTCAGTGCAAGGGGGATTCACAGGGTTCGAAACAATGTCCGGATTTTCGGGCCGGCCCTTGCCTTGCCGACTTCTATTTTGTGTCCTTGTTTGTTTTAACCTGCGTTAATAGTTTGCTGCGGAGCTTCAAAAATGGCTGACGGCGCCCGGTCTTGGTCTGTGATGCATCATGTACGAACTAAGTATTTGATGTTACCACATGATGACGTCACACCAGCAAATTAGGTCTGCTTAGAAAGACCCCATGCATTACCCACATCGGCCATATTTGTTTCAATTTAAGGAACATTAATATTATTCCATGATTATCCAAGGCTTTAATATCAAGTCCCGATTCTTCGTATCGATCAAAATCAACCGCTCCCCCTAGAAATAAAAAAAAAAAGGAAAAAAAGATAAGTGCGTCAGTACTCCATCATTTTGTAATGTCATGTTTCCATGGAAACGGCTTCCTGCCAGGGGGAATAATTGCGGATTATAAACCACCCGAACCACAGGGCAAATCACCCCCATGACTAAGATTTGATGAAAGGCCGCTATCAACCTGCCGTTTATAGTCCCTTTAAAGACTCTTTGATGGCTGAGGGTTTTTTTAGCTAGCGGGCAACACGTGGAGCAAGGGAGAGATTACAAGCCTACCTGGACTTATAGTCTTATTCCCAAACAGGTGATGTCCCTCCCAGACCCGCTGATGATAATAATTGCCTATCATCTCTCTGCTAATTATTATTTCGCTCGGGGCGTAATTTCTTTTATAGCGACTGGAGAGAGAGACTATATCGATATCCCGTTTGAAAGGTGGGGGGGGAGGGGGGGGGGGGATTGTAGTCATTACTGAGTAATGCCGGAAGCTATGATAAATTAAGATGTATTGTGGATAGTGTGTGTGTGTGGTGTGGTAGTGGGGGGGGGGGGGGACCGTGCCTAGATGGCGCGAAATGGTCCATTCATGTGGTCTATTTAATATGTCAAAAGTGTACCACGTTTGACTCAGAGTAGGGTGAGCATTTTTGATGCAAGACAACGCGAGATTCTGCGAGAAACATGACACTTCTTTTTGGCAAAAGAGTTACAAAAGGTCTATTTTAATGTTTGATTTTGTTTTCTGATACTATAGGTTACCTGTCCATTATTAAAAGTGTTTTACATGATAACAGCCAGGTATTATTACTGTTAACATTTTGTAGGTAAACATTAATGACAAATTAAGGAAAAACTATAGGGTTCTCAATTTTTTTTCAATTTATTTGTAATTTTTTTTAACACCCATTGATGATATTAAATAATGATAATACACCGTGCTTATATGGCGCATTACACACGGAGTTCCAATGCACTTTACCAAGAAGCATTCGAATATTATTTCAAGGCATTCGGAGTATGAGACTTGTTCCTTTACATAGCACCATGTAACGGTTTACAAGGTGTTGTGGAGCAATCTGCAGCCGATCAAACCAGGAACACCGGGGCGAACCCCTTCTCTTTTCGATAAGTGCACTGGGTTCTTTTACGTGCATTACACAACACACGGGACCTACGGCTTTACATCCCATCCGAAGGACGCATCAATAATGGTTAAGTGTCTTGCTTAAGGACATCAAGTGTCACGACCGGGACTCGAACCCACACTCTGCTGATCAGAAACACCAGAGCGTGAGTCCGGTGTTCTTATCCGCTCGGCCACGACACGCCGTAGCGACTGGTATACATGTACCCTGAATTCGACAGAAGCAAATATTTAAATATTAATACTCTAATGCAAATCAAGCATCGGAGCCCACGGGGCCATGCACCAACAGAAATATGTTAAGAATACGATGCTCTCTCCAAGCTACCGTAGAAGAGTTTTACTCGATTCTCATTGGTGTTTTTAACCGTTTAACGCATGAGGTAATGCGTTTGTAAATATTTGTTTATTCAAACGAATACTTCTAAATAATGTTGTTTCAACTATACTTTGTTTTGAAACAATCTCTCACGTTAGGGAGTCGGGGTGGCTTCCATAATCTGTACTTGGTACAATGTGCGAGATTTAGTGAGGTTTACGGAGGCACGTTCACAAAACTCACTCTTTGGGATGTGGTGGTTCTGAAAAGAAACGGTGGTTTTTAACAACTCAACGTTTCGATCAGTATGCTCTGATCGTCTTCAGGAGAATGCTGGACACTGTTGCTATATGCTGCTTTAAGTTACAGCCGATGAGGTTCAAGTGACCGAAACGTCGAGTTGTTAAGCCACTGGTTCTTTGCAGAACCACCACAACTCATATAGAGGGGTTTCCGTTAAACAACAAAACGGTGTGTCCGCAAACCTCACTGGATTGTATTCCCTTCATGCAAAGTTTCAAATCTGACTAATGTGCAAGATATTAAACTTATGGGGGCATCTGCTAGACTGTAGACCCGTATAATGGACCCTCTATCCACCTTATGTGTCTTTCTACCGGACAACGTAATGTCATAAAACCGAGGCTGGTCAAATAGTCGGGTCCCTTTTGAAGAAATATATATTAGAATTCCCATTGTCACTGTGCATGCAAGGAACTAGACTATAGGTTTGCCTGGATGTGATGAAGATGTAGTGGCTAGGGGTCTTCCGCACCATACCGAGTAGTAAAACCACAAGGCATGGTGTTGACAACTTCGGAAACGTTTTTGATCATTTTTAGAGCTACTGTTAAAAAAAAAAAAATATTGTTTTGATCCTTTTAAATTTGTTGGTTACAAATGATTTAAAAAAAAAGAGGGGAAAAATCGATTTATAAAGGGGTGACAGAAATAAATGTATCAAGAAAGGAAAACGAAAAATCTGGAGACACACGTTTTCAAGAAATGCAAATTTTATTCCACGAATTTGCGAGTTTCAGATTTCATAACAGCAATTGTATCTCGCGGGCATTTTAGTTTGGGAATCGAATTGAGAGACCCCCCCCCCCCCTTACCCCCACCCCCCCCCCCCCATTTCTAACCCCTCCCTCCGTTTCTGTATTTAGCCAGACTTGAGCGACTTTTACCGGCCTGTTTCCTCCCTCGATGTCACCCCCATTAGCCCCTCTCCCCGAGGCTATTGCAACTGACAGGTGACACTGGACTAACTCGACAAAAACAAGTGCTGGAATGACCATTTTGTCTTCTCGGAAAAAAAAAAAAAAAAAAAAAAACGAAAGATAAAAATGAAAAACCTCCGGGTGTGGGGAGAGGTTCCCTTTCGACTACTCGCAACGGGTGCATTAGGAACTGCGAAGGGTGGCTGGATCGGGTTACCCACCGGTGAAAGCACCCGGTCGGCTCCGTCAGATCGATGGGACCACCTCGCTGGGCCGTAACCCTAGTCTATCCGTAGACTGACAATGGGACGGACTTTCTATTTGGGAGGTCGTGTTTGCTAGGTCACAGTTTTGGGGGCGAGTTTGTTTTTTTCCTGTTGATATTTTGGAAACGTGGCTATTTGAAGAGTTTGTTGGGGGTCATGTTTGCTAGGTCACAGATTTGGGGAATCATTTTGCTTATTTCCGACTGGAATGGATGGAAGATGGAGGCATTTGATCCAAAGGTGGTGGTTTTAGCGTCACTGCGCACGTACAGTGCTCCTTAGAGGAAAGGATGACAATGTTGCTTGGCAGGGGGTTGGGGGGGGGGGGTCCGAACAGCTCGAAGAGCAAAAGGTGAAAAAGGAGAAAGGGCACGTCCTGAGAATATCTCGCATTTTTGTCGATTTTGCTTTTGAAAAAAACATCTGTTGACGTATTTTAATTTTTAGAAAATTGGCAGAAACTCGTGCATTTGATTTATTGGGAAAGTTCAAAGTAAAAACAAAAATAACAAAATCCACTTCGAACAATCAAACACACACAAAGCCAAATAAGCACTTACACCACAAACTCTGAAAGAAGAAGAAGAAAAAAAAATATGTGGGTTACATTCATTGTGACCCCACTTTAGACTTTCCAAATTCGTTCAGTTATGGCTAATCATTGCGCCTCAGGGTAGCAGTTTGAAATTGGGCAAAGACAGAAAGTATTTATGCATATATTTTTTCAGTTAAAGCCCTCTCAAGTTTTACCCACCACTCCTAGGTACAGAGAATGAATTATGGTGCGTTGAAAAACGCACGTATCTCTTTACCCAGATGGTAGACGATAGGTCCCATTAGTGTTTTTGTATGTGATTGTTCTGACCATATTTTGTACATATTGTATACATATTTCATCACGTGGGCCCAATTGCATATAGAGCTGCTTTAAGCAGAAAATATAGCGTAAAACGTTTCCGCTTAGCAAAAATGAGCAGGATACCAGTCACATGTAGTACATGTGAAATGGTAACGTGGCTGGTAACCTTATTCTGGTAAGCATGATTTTGTTGTGAGCAGCTATTTTGCTGTGCTTTAAAGCAGCTCTATGAAATCTGGCCCAGGCTAAAATGTATTGTGGTCGTGTACATGCCGAGTGTGGTAACCTGGCTCTTTATTGTGATCTGTAAGCCGGGACAATCTCGCTTTCATATTAACATGTAGAAATTAATTGTAACTGATTCAAATAGCTGAAATTAATCGGTTATTCTTTATCTCAAAAGAAGTTAATATCTCCTTGGGGGGACTATAGGCTGCCTTGTTCCGTGTGTGTAAAAGCAACAGTAACACCAAATTTGCATTATACCGAAATAGGTGTGGGGGAAGGGGGCAGGCTAGCCATCCGTTTCCAGTGACACGGAAACTATAACTAGTGACATTAGGAAACTATAACTAGTAAACTAGTAAAATTTGCGGGTTACAACCATGTATAAATCTCTTTTGGGAGGAGTGGTGGCTCTGAAAAGAGCCGGTGTGGTATCGACGTTTCAATCAGTATACTCTGCCCGTCTTCAGGAGAAGCGATGTTGTGACATTGTTTTAAAGGGAGGAAGTCAAATGCTTGAACCAGTATAGCATAAATTCAGTTCAGCAGTAAGATTTAACAACGTGTGTACTTGAATTGCAACTGAAACTTTCACAGACAATATTTTACCCTCCCTGAACTGGAGAGAAGTACAGGCTTATGTTCACAAAGTTCAATGCGTGAGTCACAAAGTGCAGTGCCACTTTTAAGAGTGTGCAGTCAAAATGTTGCCGTCTTGTTATCAATATTATCAAAATGTGATTCTTTTCAAACGACTTAACACGTCTCCAAAGAGTCCAGTTCGGCATCTACAAAAGGATCCTGGAGCCTAAATGTAGGCCTGTACCTAGTGTAGCTCGAACTACACTGAAGAACAGGCTTGGGGGCCTACATTTAGTCCCCCGATACAATAAGGAATGTGGTACCGGCTACAATTTAGGTGCCCCACAGTCGTCAAATCAAGATACCTTCTTTTCCAACTTGGCAACTATGCATTTTTATTTATTTGTTGTTTTCAACAAGATAACGACAATAATGTTTCCACCAGCATTAAGTAGTCATTCACAATTGCTCCAATAAATCCAATTCAATTCAAACTGAAGTTTCTCCGTGTTTTGTGAGAAAGTGATCAAAGACCATAACAGTTTTATGAACAAAGACAATGAAAAGCAACTTGTTTTCTTACTCTTTTTACTTTGTAGTGTTTTGTTTTGCTTGTGATTCATTTTTTTCAATATAATAATTATATAATATATTCTGACCGCAGTTAAGCTGTTGGCTGCAATAGTCAAATATTAATTCACCATGTCAAACGACAGCAACATCCATTACAAACGTTCTCAGCACCCTCTGTTGTAGTAACAGTTTTTCGTATAAATTTCTTTGAATGGGGTTTTCTTTGATTTAATCTAATTAATTTGTATTTTGATTTAATTTAACTTATTTTGTTTTGTTTTCAGCTAGTTTGAAATCTGACAGTTTTTGTTTAATATGTTTATTGTTTTGATTTTATTTCCTCTGAAGGCTTTTGGTTAATCTTTAAATATTTCAATTTTCTAACGACCGTAATTCAGCTGTTGGACTGCGATGGTCGAATATCAATTTCGAATCAAATCAAACCAAATAATGTCTTCATCTTTTAGATATAGAACTCTATTATAGTGCCCTCGAATAAATAATGGACAGCAATAAAGACAGAAGGAAACTTCAATTCCCAACTGAATTACCACACTGTGAAAAACAGCTCTAAACTGTATGGCGCATACAGGGCAAAAAAGGTCCGTGCAAACACAATCCTGGAGACCACCAACATGAAGGGTTCAGAACGCTTTGTGATGGTAGTGTCGCGGTGCAAGTTCTGCTCTCTTCTACATTTTTCAGAAAGCAATGTCCCCATGGTCTGTAAATCGGCAATGGAACCGGTCCCCTTTTACTAATACTACTGTAAATAAATATTTTATCTCATGCGAAGTAAAAATCCTTTTGCGACTTGGCCTTTTTCGTAAACTGCAAAAACTGGGGGTGTTAAATTGATTCTCTCGGTATCTATATGTGACAACACCGACATGGTGTTAGTTATCCCATTGCTTTATCACCGGTAAAATTAACACCACGTCGGTGTTGTCACATGAAGATACCAAGAGAATCAATTTAACACCCCGGTTTTGCAGTGTAGTGTCTGAACAGCGAGTTTTTGAAATAATCATAAGAACATTAAAAGATGTAAAAAAAAAAATATTTGAAGGCACTCTGCAGGATTGATAAAGCTGATAGTGCAGTGTTCTTATTTTGTCTGATTCCATATACATTTCTGATAAAACAAACCTGTGAAAATTTGGGCTCAATCCGTAGTCCGAGTCAGAAAAGAATAGTGAAAAACCGTGCCACTTTTCAGCCTGTAAACACATTGTCCTTCTTTTCGATTGTTACAACCGGTTTTGTTTTTTATTATCTTTTATTATTATTATTGTTATTTGTTTTATTGTTATCCTTCTTCTTATTATTTATTTATTTTTTTATTTATTTTTTTAGATTTCCAGGAACAGTTGTCTCAAATATGACAGCATTTCAGAGGGAAATATTTCACAGAAAAATTGGTTCAACTTCATAACCAATAAGCTTTCAGACTGCAACTAAGCAATCGTATTTTTCTCCTAATCAATCCTGACGGGAAAATCAGGGTGGGGGTTGGGGGGGGTGACGGGTGATCTTATGAGCCAGCCCCCTTCGGCGCCTTGTCCAAAAAGAGTGTCGGGATGTGTTACCCACCCCCCCAACCCCCTGAACCTCTGGGATTTCTGCCCCCGTGTGATGATTTATTTATAAAGTCGCCGGGTTTCAGACAATGATTGAAATTAAATTTGCGCTGGAATATTTGTGTTGCTTGGAAAGAGGTTCGTATTGTTCGTAGATTTGGGATAGAATGTAAGTCTACAGCAGCTCTCTCGATAGGGCAGAGTGATGGGATTGTGTATTTGGTGATAAAAAGCCTGGAATTTGGCATGTCATGAGCAAGATATTCGGCCAAAGGGCCATCCTTTGGAAAATAATAGGTAGTATAACAAGCAAAGGCAGCCATTTTGGAAATTGTGGAAATTGCTTGTTGTTCTACATCTCTCCTTGTTTTTCAAAGGACAAATCTGCAATGCCGCTTTGGCCAGATAACGTCCTCATCACATACTCTGACTTTGTGCCAAATTCCATGCTTGTGCCATCAACGGCTCAAATTCCCTAAAACATCTCACCCATATCTACCCCACTATATTGGGCTCTATCGGGCCATTCATAAGTGTGACGTAATTTCACCGTAAGCCACACCCACTTCACACAAAACTGGCTCCAACGACGACCAGAACCTCAAGGGAAATGCATTGGACTATTTTTGTTTTCCTTTAGGATTTATGTATAGGAAAATGACTTTTCAAACTTGCCTTTTACATCACGTTTGGCAGAATTGCTAGTTTGTGTTATAAGAAAAACCTTTGAACGACGAACTGAATGATTTGTGGGTATATATTTACACAGGGGGAAGTAAGGGAAAGAAGAAGAAAAAAAAAAACTCAATAAAGCTTTGGAACGGAAAGTAGCAAACGCCTTGCATGTGCCCAAGATGCGCCAGCGTATGACGTCATGACCTACCAATAGGAACAATCTATGTAGAGAGTAGTTTAGTCTTATACTACTCTAGAAACTAAATATTTTAAAGTAGACTTGAAGAACATGATTGATTGATACACAAGTTTTGTTTTCCCCGTTTGATTTTACTGAAGTACACATGCCTTTTTCTAAATATCTGAAGCAGTTTTTTTTTTCTTTTGGTTAGTGTACTGTCTTCTTCTAATCTTGACATGTAGCGTGTAGTTGTTACTCTTGCCATTTCTTGTCCTGACGCATCACCTAAGGTCCTCAGAAGACGATCTTTCACTTTCTCAGGCAAATGAATTCAGGAAGAAACACTGGGAAGAAAAAAAAAGTTGCCCACACTTTATATGTCAATCATTACAGTGAAACTATGTAACTCGCTTGAAGATGGCACTCTCCTTTGCTGTTTCTTGAGTCCCCGTCGTTTCATCCTCCCCATCATCTGGTGAGAAAGAAATCACATCCTTGGCTCTCATTGCCACTTGTCATCATTGTTTCTTTCTTGAGAAAACAAGTTTCCCCAGCTAAAAGCATCTCTGTCCGTAAGACGCCACCGCCTGGCTGATCGTCTTACGACATTTGAGCTTCGGCAAGTGCCAACAAGCCTCGCTCTTCTCCGCATTAAGAATTCCTCTCGCTTCGTCTTCTCAACTGGCTTCATGATCGCGATGCGTCCTCTCTTCCTCAAGATTAGGTTGCCCGGGACTGGGCTTTGAAGAGGTTTAAAAGACAGATTTTTTGGAAGGGAAAACAAATTCGCCGTGATCAATGCCCGGCCGAGGTTGCGGCATGGTTCGCTTTCAATTAGTTGTTCCTTCCGGAACCCGTGCGTTCCCCGCCGCGCGGTGCGTAGTGTTGGTTAAAAGACCGCAACTTTATTGATGCCATGTCGATTTTTATGTTGTAGGTTTTATTGTTTATCAATCCACACTGTCTAAATATCGCTTGTGAGTAATAGGCATTGAAAAAAAGAAGTCAAACCAAGATCATACTAAAAAAAAAAGGAACCAAGCAGTAAATACTGAATCTATCCCCTGATAAAAGCAAACAGATAATCATGCTGCGAATTGTTATTAAATACAAAGTAAATATGGCGCTGAGGTGGGAGCGATTGGACAAAAAAAAAAAAAAAAATATGGGAAATGAAACTCATGTACGCGAGCGAGAGAAGCAAGACTTGCACTGAAACCCTGCGCCATCTTACCCATCGATCCGCGGAACTCTTCTCAAGAACTTAGATGGATTAACGCCGTTGGCGAGCAGGGAGCCCCTGTTTTCTCTCGGACTCCCAGAAAAGATTAACATCGTGGCCACGTAGAACAGTTCCGCTCTGCCCCGTGCTCTCCACCATTTCACCGGGTGTAATGGACTGGAGACACGGTACTATCTCCCACGGTAAATTGACCTTAGTCGCTATTATTTTTCTGCGGCGGGAACGGGGTTTGGACTTCCGGAGTTGGTTTACATTGAGGGAGATTTGGATGGGGGTTCTTTTTAATCTCTCGCTCCCTCTCTCTCTCTCTCTTTCTTTCTCTCAGTGTTGAGCGTCATGAGCCGGTCCGGGACTGGTAAAAAATCACGTCCCATTTTGTGCCGTGTTGGTGTCGGGGGATCTTGTAGCTCAAAATAAGATTCACAGGCTTTAAAGGTAGAATACAGTATTGATATTCATAAAAAAATAGTCTATTAGTATCAGTCTGAAAGCTTACTGATTATGAAGTTCATATAATTATACCAGTTCTAATAGTCCGTAGAATTAGTTCTGTCTGAGATGCTGTCAAAGTCAAGATAATACAATTTGAAGACACCGATTTTAATTTTGGTTGTAACAATCGAAAATTAAGGACAGTGTGTTTACATGCTGAAAAGTGTGCGTGGTTTTTCACTATTTTCTCATGACTCAGACGTCAGATTGAGCCCAAATTTTCACTGTTTTTTTGTTTTTTTTTGTTTTTTTGTTCATGTATATATTGAATTACACAAAGTAAGAACACTGCACGATCAGCTTCACCAATCCTATAGTTTACCTTTAAGGGTAAATATAAATTTGCTGTTTTTATGGAAGTATGTATTTATTCCAATCCTGTGGTTTTCAAGAAAAACAAAAAAACAAACAACCTATATAAATGTCATCGAAATAGATGGTCACGTTTTCCAGAAAAAAAGGTATACATAAATAAATGTAATAAACATTTCTGTTATAATTGCAACGAATAAAGGGTAATATGTTCATTTACCCGACACCGATGTGTGATAAGCACATAAATAAATATAATATGCATTATTTTGATAGCTGTGATACAGTTGCAAGGAATGAAGAGTACAATTTTCACTTACCCTACAACGATGTGTGATAAGCACTGGACACTGAGCGCTTTCCCAAAACCTAAGGTGGGAAAACTCCAAAGGCATGCACTGCTCGGTTGGGATTCAAACCCACGACCCCCTATTCTAAGGAGCAGATATCTTTATGTTTGGCTTTTGTCAGTTTTTTTGTGTGTGTGTATGCTTACTTTGTTTTGGCAAATCGAAAAAAACTACCAGAGATCGCGACAAATGTCTTGTACATTGCAGAAACCGCTACAGACGGGACTGCTTGGTGATCTTTTGTCAGTGCTTCCTTTGATTTCACAATCGCCTTGATCTATTTCATGGGATAAGTGAGCTTCATTAAAAACACAGTTTAGTGTTATATTTGTATTAATATATTGCAGTATTTCTAACCGGAAAAGTTATCCAAAATGTTGATACTGTATCGAGTGTGTAAAAACCTAGGGGGGCAACATTAAGATCTGCATAGGCTTCCCTTTTCACAAATATCTGACGTTTACAACTCATGCTAACTGTTCACATTCTATAAAATCCCGGGTCAGAGTTGACCAGGGTTATGGGACCTTCTGCAGTGATTATTCATTTAACATTTTGCAACTTGGAAATAAATGTTGAGATGAATGAATGAATACTTCTAATGCAGTTAGCGCGTATATGCAAATGCAATTATTTCAATTGAGATACTGGGTGTAGGATTATTTTGCAGATGCGGGAATCGGTTTGACTTATTGACATGGAGACTACCACGTCCTCAACAACAATTGTAAAATCAATCCCAGCCGTAAACACCTTTGACGAATTGAGAATCCGCAAATGGGCACTGTGACAGCGGCTTAGACTTCGGCTTATACGGCTGTGTCCGTTGCCTGCTGCGATAACGTTGAAGAATAAGACATTTCGGCGGTCAGGTCATATAGCCACTGCTGAAGCCACTACTTCGGGCACGGTACAGAATGCCTGGCTTAATAGTCAAAGCCATCTGACACGTGTATGAACGGGTGCCCAACGCTACCGTTGAGGGCTTACTGTCGACATATTGTTTTCAAGAGGCTGGGAGATGAGGAAGCAAACACAAAACGTTGAGTCAAATTTACCCGGAACAGATTCCACCGACGTAAATTTTTTACATTCACTTTGCACCGTTTCTCCTGTCTCATTTTTAGTAATTTTAACAAGGAAATTTGAAGGGGGAAAAGGAGACATGTCCGACAACCTTTGACCTGAGATAAGAATAGATTGGTGAATTGACCTCCCTACACGAGTTAAACTCTCGGCAACTTGGGATGTCATTCTCACCCCCACCTTTATCACCACTGACCACACCCCTCCCTGGCTACGCTTCTACGGAGGAAATCTTAACCGTACTGAAGTTTCTGACAGCCCGGGGTGCATTAAGAGACACGTACTTCATGAATCTTCCTATAGTGCGTTCACCCAGCAGGTCTTCCGATCAAACACTACCAATTAACATCCAGCACGTACAAACTAATGCAGGACTTTACACAGCGGTGGGTGTTGATTTAGAGGCGTGATCTGTGTGTTATAAAAATAGGAGACAGGAGTGTGTGTGTGTGTGTGTGGGGGGGGGGGAGCAATGCCTAAATGTTTCCAAACCCTGCGACTGAGTTTAGCTTGTGACTAAATTTAGCCCAAACCTTATGTGACCCAGGTTACAAAATTGTGTAAATATTTGGGGCTAAGAAATAACTATAACTAGTAAACTTGCGGGTACTACCATGTAGCCCTCAAAATATGTTATAAGATGGACAAGTTTACTAGTTATAGTTACTTCTTATTAGCCACACCGTGTATACATCTCAAAAGAGATGTATACATGGTCGACCCACAAGTTTACTAGTTATAGTTACAGTCTTATTAGCCACACCGTGTATACATCCCAAAAGATATTGTACATGGTTGACCCTCAAGTTTACTAGTTATAGTTACTTCTTATTATCCACACAATGTATACATCTCAATATTGTACATGGTTCACCCGCAAGTTTACTAGTTATAGTTACTTCTTACTAGCCACACCGTGTATACATCTCAAAAGAGATGTATACATGGTTGACCCGCAAGTTTACTAGTTATAGTTACTTCTTACTAGCCACACCGTGTATACATCTCAAAAGAGATGTATACATGGTCGACCCGCAAGTTTACTAGTTATAGTTACTTCTTACTAGCCACACCGTGTATACATCTCAAAAGAGATGTATACATGGTCGACCCGCAAGTTTACTAGTTATAGTTACTTCTTACTAGCCACACCATGCAAAGCTTCAATACATATAGTTTGGGCTATTTAGATCCGGCGAAATGTTTCAGTCTCATGCTACATTAGGTAAAGCACATTGGTCGAAAGGGTCTGTGCCTCCCTTCTTATGATTGAATTTAAAATGCAACCTTTGAAAAAAGTTTTTTTGCGATATGAACAATTCTTTAACGAAGAAACATATTTCCTTCCCAATAACGATATCAAAGATAAAGATATAATATATATATATATAGATATTTTTACTCATTCGAACCGCAAATAACAATTAAAGACAAATTAGTACAAATGGGAGCCTACTAACCAGTTCATGAATTTCTTAAAAGAAAATGAAGCATTTTAAAAACGGTCGGTCTTTCTTGGTTAGTACTTCAAGATCGACCGGGTGAAATATCGTACCCTCACACTGTTGCTACTCCGAGGAGATACCTTTTTGAAATACTGATTGGGTAAGAAGAACCCACCTCAATGTAAGTGTTCATTCTTATGTGGTCCTAGTTGCTCTCTTAATGAATTTGTTGTTCTGTCCAATTCCCTTTATAAACTACTTGTGTGCTTCTTTTAAATAAGAGTAGCAAACATGTCACACTGGCACCTTTAGTATTTCTGCTTGGCACCATTTGGATGATTCTGACATCGGTCAACAGGGGGCAGTCTAGATGCAAATGAGTGGACCGTTCCCAGGGGACCAATATCCTAATTTAGAACGGTGCACTGTTAAAAAAAATAGTAGCGGGTCAGAATTGACCGCGAAAAAGGGTCCGTCTGGTCCACACTCATTTTCGGGTCAGTATGACCCGTTTTGGGGCCAACATTTACAGGAGTTCCAGTCAAAATGTTCACTGACTCAGATTCCGGGTTATGTTGACATCAAAACGGGTCAAGTTGACCCGGAATTGAGAATAGCCCATACAGACCCTTTCCCAGGTCAATTCTGGCCAGCATTTCTTTTGGAATGTACCGCTATGTGTTCCAAATTAGAAAGTTTCCACTTTCAGACGTTCCGTAACATGATTTTACTTCAGAAGGTGAAATGTCACCTTTTTTTTCCATATAATGTTTAATTAAGGTTTAATAGGCCGCCTACTTTTTTATTTATCACTGGTTGTGCAAATCGTATCTCGTGACTATACGCCACGTTATGACTATTCATAACCCGAGTTTTGAATATATGAATATTGATTGTCTGATCACGTTTTATACATGACACATCATAGTGAGAACATTACTTAAAATTTCAAAATTGAGTTGAGTTGTCAAAAATATTGATATTTCCACGATTGCGATCTTCAGAATATTAATATAAAAAACACTTAAGGAGACCGCAGACAAGACAAGACACTGGTAGTTGTGATATTTTTCCTAAATGGAAAACTGCCCAAGGCGATTTCCCAGCTCAACTTGCATCCCGAATAAAACCACCACCAGCTCTACCTCCGGGGGGAAACCATTATTCAAATGAGGCGACCATAGTCCCCGGAGGGTCAAGGAGGTACTTGCACAAGCCCGGGGACGAGTCAGTTAACGGTATTGACTGGTATGAAGTCCCCGCCGACATGAAAGATGCAGGCGAAGCCCGGCTAGATAGCGTTACCAGTGGAAACATTTGAACGGACACTCCGGTTGACATATTGGTATTGATCCGGGTGGACTTATTATACGTAACAGCCTTGCACTAATGTTTGGGCACTCCAGATTCCTGTTCTTAACACTCATGGCCGTCTATATCGAGCAATGGATTTGTCAGGGAGGGGAGTTGTCGCGTGAAGCTACCGGGGAGCTCAGTGATTTTCCCCCCATCACTGGCTGTCATCAGTATCAACTTCTACGGAGCTAGCCTTTTGAGATGGCTTTTGAGAAGTGCCACTGTAGAGTCATTTCGTAATGCATAGGGTATACGAGAGTGAGCGGGCAGCGGGGTGTCTTCACTACACCGGGGAATAGGGTCAATGGCCCGGGGAGTAGGGGCCGCAGTGTCCGCTTGGGGGATACGTTTACACGGAGTTTAAGGTGTATCTGTAACTTTGTAAACTTCATCGGGGTTTTGTTTTGTTTTGTTTTGTTTTGTTTTTTTGGTTTTTTTTCGTAGCTGTATAACTTTCAATATAAACAGTGAGGAGTTTGGTTACTTTCGCACTTACAATATAATAACAAAGTGATACTTAGTTTCCAGCACCCTCTTACTGCATCGCCGCATTGCAGCGTTAACTCTGTGAAAACTATTTTCACATTCTCAAGGTGGTGTTGACTCTGTATGGGAATGTCTTTCCACAAAGCATCCGTCACGAAGTCCAGGCTCCTCTCTCCTGCACTGTTTCTCTTCGGCTTATGTCATTGTTGTATATCAATCCTATACTACTCTCCACTGGGAATGGAAAGCAATGGGATTTGGAAGTAAAATGAATTGAGTGTCACAGCTTAGGAAGAAGGAAAATACTCGATACGGGGGCATTTTTAGTCGGGAGACTCTGTTGGCTTTTCCCGTTGGTTTTCGATTGTCCCTTTTCTTTAATCTTTTGAAGTTGTTGAAAACATTATGGTAAAAAACACACGCACAAGAACTGTAGAGTTGTTGTTATTACCTAAAAAAAAGGGGGAAACAAACAAACAAACAAACAAACAAACAAACAAACAAACAAACAAACAAACAAATACTCCCCCAAAAAACAAACAAAATAAAAACAAAAACAAACAAACAACAACAGAAAAACACACAAACAAACAAACAAACATACAACCCAACAACCCAACAACCCAACAAACAAACAAGGGAATACAAACAAAAATAAACAAACAAACAAACAAACAACCCAGCAAGCAGGCAAACAAACAAACAAACATACAAACAAACAAACAAACATACAAACACAACAAAAAATTAGCCGTTAGCCCTCAAAGGTTAACCTCAGGCAACCTGCTGTAAACGTCATATTGGAATCTTCATCAAACGTACGCCACATTCACTTCAAATCTGAAGAATATCGGTTATCGTAATATATACCACCCAAATTAAATTTGCACTCCAACTTATGATTAATAATACGTATTCTATAAAACACTACCAAATACAAAGTACAAGATGAGTAATTCTCAAAAAAATAAATAATGATACTAAATAAATGAAATAAAATAAATAAATCAATCAATCAATCAATCAATCAATAAATAAATACATGATTAGTGTCAACTTGAAAGTTCACTGTTTACATAGTTCATAGCAACACCATCATTTAGAAAAACGTCAGGAAAGTAACATTTGAAGACCAACCAAATCGCCGTTGCTCATGATTTTACTGCAATTGAAACGAGCCCAGTTTGTGCGTGCAAGACAAACTGAGTTAAGGCAATTTTTTTCTGCATTATAATGTGATCGCAGAAGTGGGTGACATTTTACAAGTTGGTTGAAAGGCGGTTTTACGTAGCCAGAAAAGGAGATTTCATTCGCTCTTTTAAAGCTTCATAAGTTGGTTTACCTTTTCCGGTTCAGTTTGACTAAACGAAAGCTTTCAACAACATTTCTAGCTATATATTTATTCTCGTTTATAATCAAGTTTCCTGTTTGTCTTCGAATTCATTGTGGGTCTACTGTGATATATTCTAATCCAACATTAATTTTACAAATTTCTGGAATTTTTTACTTACAAATAGGGAGACAGACGGGGGAAAAGGAGACGCATCCGAAAATCAGCCACATCATATTTTACTTCCTATTCAAATCAAATCAATTCGATTCAGTGGAATTCAACATTAATTTCCTATCAAGTGAGGTTTGGGGAGACACCGTGTACATAAAACGTTCTCTATGATTTATGGTGGTTCCAAAAAGAACCGGTGGTGTGACGTCACACCACCGGTTCTAATTTTCACAACCACCACATCCCATTGAGAGAGTTTTCATATACATGGTGTCTCAGCAAACCTCACTAGACTAGACTTTTTTTTATCCTACTCATTTATTTCCTAATAATATTAAACTGCAATCTTCTGCAGATATAAATTTGTACAAAACAATATGACATCAAATTTAAAGCTTGATTTCAGCCGATTGAGTTTAACAAATCTCTGATGGTTTTTATGCGGAATGAAATGGAGGAATGCTCATGTTTGGTAGCACCGTTACATCCCTTGACCTCAAAACCCCAAAGTGTCATTTCATATTTGTCCGCTGTTTTGACGGCATTTCCTTAGAAGTTTTCCTTCTCGCTAGACGTTGCACTCTTTCCCCCTGACTTAATTATCAGTTGCCATGACGGCTTGTTTCTCTGCCTGCTAATCTCATGCTTGATGAACTTTTCGATACAATGTATAATCCAAGGGGTCCCTTGCTCTCTCTCTCACTCTCTCTCTCTCTCCCTCCATCTCTCTCTACTGCCTAATCTTATGCCGTGCCCTCAGGGTTCGATGCTTGGCCCAATGCCTAGTTCAGGGATAGTTCAGGTCCGCCTGTGACCTTGAAGTTCACGCCTGAGTGACCACACTCTTTAGACAAACTCCCCCATGTACCTTCTTCCCTACGAGGCCCGGGGGCCTCGCTCGCGGGGGCCTGTTGGAAAATTACAGCCCGGTATGCTTGAGCTAACCCTCTCCCGTGTCTTTACGAGCCGCTACGCGCAGGGTTCCAAGCTCCCCCGTACTACGGCGGGGTTTTTTACGGGCAACGTAATCAAATCGCGATCGCGGGGCTTCGATTGTACTGCGACGCACTGAGAGGGGTTATTTGATTTGGGTGATGGCCATTTTCTGGCGGTAAATGCCAGGCAGGAATTGTCCAATGATGCTTGCTTGAGTGGAGGAATAGTTCGCTGTGGGTGCATGTGTCGAGCCGGCTGAAACTGTTATAATTTGTACACGTAAATGTACTTTAATGGCACCCCAATGCCAGGAGTATAACGCATTGAGTGCACGTCAATAAGATTTTCAGAATCCTTAAAACATCTAGGCGAAGTGTGTGTACAATGTGAAATATTGCAGTAGTACGGCAGCCCCGTATATGCGCGCCCATTTACCAGATGGACTTCCCTATGTATTAATGCCCACCATAGGCGTATGTGGACTCTTCGGTCAAGGGGCGGAGGGATTTATTTGCCCGAAATTGTACTCAGATAAAAACACGAGTACCAATTTCTAATAACAACTTTCTTTTTCCCCTTTTTTATTTTTGCTTTGCCCAATTTTGTATATGTTTATTTTTATTTATGTATTTATTTATCTATTTATTTATTTATTTATTTATTTATTTATTTATTTATTTATTTATTTATTTATTCATTTACTAATAATTTTTTGTATTTATTTTTTTTAATTTATTTATTTATTTATTTATTTTATTTTATTTTATTTATTATTTTTTTTTTGGGGGGGAGCGGCAATTTCGCCCTTGCCCCTGGCTCGTACGCCTATGGTTCCCACTAACTTTACACACTTTTTATGTCTCGTTTTGGCACTCTTATGGTTGAACATCTCATTATGTACACAAATATCTATAAGCGCAACCTGAAAGTGTGATCTCGAGTATTTGAAACTTAAAAAAAATAAAAATAAAAAAAAATGGAAACAAATAGGAAACACCGAATCAGTTTCAGGGTTGAGAAAAACATAACATTTATGGGAACGAGGTAGCTTCCGCGACATTTTTTTTAAAACACTAACACGAATTTTCTCCGGAACTGTATGCGCACACTTCAATTCCTTTGTTCAAACGGTCCTTATTTTTTGTGTTTCCCCTTTCGCAGCGTGTACTTCATCACCCGTACCACCATTTTGTTATTTGTTCCATGCAATCCCACAAAAGCAAAATGAGGCTGGAGTCAAAATTAGTCGGGTACCCTCTTTTTAGTGTGTTCTAATTGGCGCTTAAACTCATCACTAAGTACGCAGGAAATGTGACAAGATGACCGTGGTTATGTCGGTCTTTTTGAATTGGAATTGAAAGATTGTATTTTTTACCTTCGGAAAATAAATTTCTGCTCTACTTTGAACTGTTGTTAAGCATCAAACCACAAGTTGTTCTGCTGCTTCCCAGGTTATTTGTCCGTATTAATTATTATGGTAAACTCGGGTGTGATCCCTGGTTGTACGGCAGTTTCAGGTTGAATGGCTGCTGATATTGACAAAATAGGGAGACCGCCAACATTAGGGCTGGATAGCTCAGTTGGTAGAGCTTCGGCACGTTAAGCCGGGGGTTTGTTCACCCCAACAGTTTTACTATAATTTTTTTGGGAGAAAAAAACAACAAAAAACAAAGCAAAACAAAACAAAAAATCAATAATAATAACAATAATGATACTGGTAATATTAACAATTTTAAAACCAAAAATAGCCATGAAATCAAATAGATATACTGAACAGTTGATCACTCAGGTTGGCTCAGTGGTTTCTTTCCCTGCTTTTCACCTCTGTGGACCCCAGTTCGAATCCCAGACTGGAGCCGTGCATGTGGATTGGGTTTTCAGTCCCTATGTTTGATTGTGTGGGTTTTCCCTATTGGGTTTTCCTCCCACATCTAAAACTGACATTTCCTCTCATCTTCTCTGCACGGGTATCTTCAGGCCTGCGGGTCACAGTGCAAGCTACTTTTGAGGGTCCATTGGGTTTCATTACCAGAAAGATTTAAAAAATAATCATCGGCTGTGATACCCAACGACAGTGAGGCTGCAAACAAACAATAGTCTGGTACTTCTTCGGTGCATGCCAACCCTTCACTTAAACTCCTCACTGAGTACGCAGAGAACCTAACAAGTTTTGGTATAGTGGTATGAATTGGCATTTAACGTGTTTCAAAAAACGTGTGACAGTCCAGGTCCACACTGCATGCCCCCTTGTCCAAACATTTTACCGGATTAAAATACTAGTCCGTTCCCTGCTCCTCCGGTCCTTCATCTCCACTCGACCCGTGCGCTACCCCTTTCACATAGAGGCTTGTTTGAAAGGTGCTTTTAATCCGCTGTTGTGATTGCTGGGAATGAGGAGAATGGACGAGTCAAAAGAGTTAGGTTTGAAATCCTGGAGTGGTTTAGTAAACAGCCGAAGGAAGCCTTAATAAATGTGGGGGTAATAGGGTGGGGAGGTGCAAAATGTAAGGCTTCGACCGTGGCAGGACCTGATGGTGTGTCATGTGGGTAGGCTCTGAGTATACATGGCTTCGGTGGTGTCCTGTAAATTACAACTAGGCCTACCATTTTAAAAAAACTGACGATAGAATAATTGTTTCACACATTACTTAACGTTAAATTAAACACAATACACAAGTTGTTTTGAACTCTGTCAAATACAAGATCAGCAAAGTCGTTGAGCTATTGTTGTTGTTGTTGTTGTTTTTTCTTCTTCTTTTCACATAGTTAAACCTACAACGGAGGAGGGAGGCGTGTAAAATGTTTACAGTAATTGGGGGTTTCACCAGGTTCGTTTTATACTTTTGTTGTAACACAGTGCCCGTGTTTTGCAACTTCTATAAAACAGGTTTTGATCCTTTTCAAAGTGATCCTTTTTTTGTGAGACAGGAGACAACAGGGAGTCCTGGTCAGCTCATACACCGGGTCACAGTCTCCCTTGGAAGGCCTGTGGGTGCAACTAAATAGACTACGGTCTGGCGCTGGTCGCTTTGCAGCCAACATGGAAAAATGGGGGCATCCTAGATAGCAACCTCTGTCCCTGCGGACAAGTTCAGACCCACCAACATGTCATGTCTGAGTGTGCCGTGACAGGACCCCCCTGTCCACTCTCCAACACAGAAGATCCGTAACTGGTGACATACCTAACTAACTGCCAATTTTAACAGCCGTACATGTAGTTGACATACGAAAGAAAAAGAAGGGGAGACAACTATTAGAACTGTACGGTCTCTGTGATGCATATGGGGGGGTCTTCAATTTGATTCTAATTTTATAACTCTCTTGTGGTTTGCCATAATACACCCCCTTTAACCTAGCAAATACATGGGCTGCTTTGGAGATGGAGGGGACGGGGCCTTAATTCTCAAGTATTCTCTGTTTTTGTAAGCCTGTGTAGACCCAGGTGAGTAGAGAAGGTGTGTGTTTCAAAATAACACGGGTCTTCATGCTGTCTGGTAATGTAGCCTATAGAAGAGCATGGGCCCAAAGTTCACAGAGCGACTTAAGCACAAAAAAGCAGCTCAGCACATAACAACTTGCTTACCAGAGTAGGGTCACCAGTCAAAAAGAATGCTATGTCAGTAAAACCATATGTGACTGGTTCTCGGCATATTCATGTTCAGCAGGAATTGCTAAGCATGTAAAACTTTTAATTGTTGATTCAACATTTGAAGTGCTGATTCAACAATCTCAATGAAAAAAACAATGTTGAACAAAATATTGAATTAACGCTTAAATTGTTGGATTCAACTCCTTGGCGTTGGGTTTAATATTTTAAAATGCTAGATTTAACAGTTACAATGTTGGATTCAACTCTTTCGAAGTGTTGTCACTGTCCGCACACATGTAAGTGTTGGATTCAATTTCTCAGTTTTTCAGCGTGTAGAGAGAATGGGGTGCATGTAAATCGGGGTGTGGGTGACATGGGTGGGGAGGGTATGGGCATCAAAATCTTACATGCTCTCCTTATAGCGGTATTACAAAGCGGGTACAACGATTACGCAGGTGGAGACAATTGTGTTGTTAGCCTATAGTTGAACACCTTGTACCGAAAGAGAATGGGGTGCATGTACGTCGGGGTGTGGGTGACATGGGTTGGGAGGTTATGTGCACCATCATCACCCATGCTCTCCTTAGTGATGTTACATAGCGGGTACAACAAACTGTGGAGGTGGAGACAACGGCTGTTGTATGAAAAACATTGTTATTATTATTATTTTTTATCAGGAGAAGTTTTGGTTTTCAAAAGATTACATGCTTGCATCTGGGTTATATAAAAAAAGTAATTCTAGTTTTCCCCTACTTAAGATTTTTCTGACAAATTGGGTAATCTAATTTTTTTAGTTAATTTACTTAGACACGTTGTTGGTCTAGTTGTTGTTTTTGTCTGCCGTTGCTCTTATAGCAGTGATTTATTAGTGCGGACGCGATGAGAGCCAACACCCTCGGGGTACCAGTGATGTTTTCAACACCACTACAAGAAAGACCTAGCAGAAAGCTTCCAGATAGTACAAGAGAATAGACAAAGCCCAAGTCATCAACACTAAAGTCTATCTCAACCGAACAATGACATCTGAGTAAGCACCCCCAAAATACGTCTTCTTGAAGTGTTTTCCAGTGGTCGTCTCACCACAAGAAGTTGTGTTGACCCATCAGGCCCCCCGGTATGAGACGGAGAGAGAGGAACCGTTTTACGTGCTGCTTTTAGGACGGGGAAGTCTTAGCGTTTGAAACCCCTCAGGGTGGACGGCGGATGATGCTGCTGTGTTTGAGACGATGGTGTTATTAATTGCGGTGTACAGTGCGCCCGTGATCGCTACGTGTTTCCCCGTCGCTCTGAAACCCACTAACATGCATCCTTGTTTTGTTTTGTTTTGCCTTTTCTCTCCAAAGTGGAGCGGGCGCTTAAAAAAAAAAAAAAAAAAAAAAAAAAACTCGGTATGACTGTGGGCGCACGGACACGCTCCACGTAGCCCGGTCGAGCTGTCCTCGTTTCGGACCTCGTTAACTGTTTCATGTGCTATCTCAGAGTATTAATTGGTAATCAGAAGAATAAACACACATCACTAGGGCTAATTCTTGTCGAGGATATATTGTACAAAACAACCGTCTGCTAATATAAGCATAGAGTATATAACGTCATCGCTTGTGTTTATAGCAGGCCATGCCTACTCGACCATGGAGTTAGATTAAAACAACACAAGGGAGTGTCCTTGATTAATAAAAACAAAAACAAAAAGTTGGTCACAGGAGAAACGATTTCACAAAATGTCAAACATAAGGGATATACACAGAACAGCAACAACAAGAAACTGGACGGTTAACCTTAGTTGTATTTTACAATTATTTTGCGATGGTAACATTATGTTTGACATTTCATTTGTCTTCATTTCAAATTAGTCATAATTCTTTTGTTTGGTTGTTTTTTTTTTACCAAATGTCCTCATTTCATTGGTCCGGTGTGTCTGATGTCGCCAACCTGCAGCAGTAACTTTTTGGGAGAGGGTAATATTAAAATAATCAGACCACACCAACAATCAAATGTTCAGGTAATTTCAAACCGATTACAATCAATTCAATTGAATTCAATTCAAATTCAATTTCAATTCATTTCAATTCTAATCAAAACTAACCAAATCAGGTCCGACTAAATTCAATTCACGTTCCTGTAAATCATATACCATGCCCGATTTGTGGCAGAGGGAGGCCCACAAATATTCCCATTCTCTATAAAACACTTCCCCTCTTGTACAGAAGCACCCCCCCCCTAAAATCCTCCAAAGAATTTCAGAGATTTCCAGACACAGTAGCCGGGGGGAGGGGGGGGGACACCCTGCCACATATTCGAGCACCAAAGTGTAAATCGTTGTTAGACTAATATTGTCATTTCTGACATGCGAAAGCCTTATAAAGATGACTTCGGTGCCTTGAATCGATGACCATGCTTTAAATTCACAAGTACTGGTGAGAAATTTCAACTAACAGTTACGGAGCTCATCTTGATGGTGCATTCTCTTGGAGATAACTTATCAAAGTAGTAATAATGTGTAAAACGTGTAAACAATGTGGCCATTTGCAGTGTCTGCTTTAAACTTTGACTGCAAGGCTGGCAAATTTAAAAGCAGTTATCCCTTATCAAGACACCAATTTTCGGTGATAAGTGTTGTCGCTTTTTAGAATATTACTTCCCCTGCGTTAAAAAAAAAAAAAAAAAAAAAAAAAAAAAAAATCGTTATACTCATGAACAGGATCCGTGGTAGCCGTCGTGGACCATTTTTGTGTACAATAAAATATACAAATCATGTCCCTTTGTTTGAGGGCGAGGTGGATATCGACAGCTAAGGGAAATAAATCTCAATGTTTACGTACAGTCACAGATAGTCAGTAGCTGCATACCCAAATAAACATTTTACTCTTTCCTCAAACACAAATACAGAACTTCACCGCAAGGGCAAAAAAGAAACCAAAACACACACACACACACACACACACACACACAAAACAACAACAACAACAACAACAACATCAACAATAAAAAAACAAAAGCAAGCAAACAAGCAAACAGCAAGAACACGGCAAGGGCTACAATATGAGGGGGGGGGGTGGGAGTGAAAAATAAACATCAGAACGTAACGTGTGAAGACAATTATTTCCTTCCTTGAAATTCATCCTTGAGCATTGACACATGCAAACTTGTACTGAATCATCCTTAAAAATAGATGTACTCGTACAAAAACACATTGGATTGCGAGGGCGGCCATTTTGACAGCAGACAACAAAACAAATCGCCGTACACGCAATGAGGATATGGAGTTCCATTTAGCTAAGATAAATAGTGTCCTTTCTTAAAACAATACTCGGCCGGTGACGTGCAGGGCCCCGCGGGGGGCACTCAAGAGCGCGAACTTCCGATAGTGTCTGCGAGAGATTGAGCCCAAATAATATTATAGACTCGGGCATAGTAATTATCCAAATAATGATTGTAATCAAATGGGAGAATTAAAATAAGGGATCGGTGGGACGACATCGGCGACAGGGAATAATTGTCGAGGTTTATATGTGGGTCGTTTTGGTGGAAGGTTATTTTCTCTAATGTGTGTGTGTGTAAGGTGTAACTGTGGAGATTGTTTTTTTTTTTTAAATATCTCAGAATGCAATGTTTAATCGATGAGTATTATGATTAATCTTTGTTCTGGGGAGACGGTGTTCATTTTTGTCATTTAGGTCCGAAAAACACACAATTTAAAACCCACCTTTTGATATTCTCTTCCAATGTGTGATTGCAACATTTTGGGGAAACATGTTTAATATGTTTTCATTTTTTTGTTTTCTTTTCTTTTTAGGATTTGTGGCTCGTTTGTATTATGCTATTTCGATTTTGCAAATCAAAATAAGACCTTGGTTTTAGAATACCAAATGCCTCTTACATGAACTTATTTTTTCAGATGGACCTGGGTACTTGCTTTAGCGATAGTAGGAAGTTTATTAATGATAAGTTTTCAAATTAGAGAATCTTGTCATATTTATTTAATTCCCTGTTATTACAATTGAAAGGACATTTGAAGATAACAATTAGCACATCTGAAAAACAAATGTTTACATGTATTTTATATAAATGTACATGCTTAAAGGCAAAGTATACCTTTGGTTTTTGGAACCGTACATTTGCCTCAATGCTATATAATTGTAGAAATATGCCATAAAACTAACTTGTGTAAATTTCAGTTCAAAAGGTGGCAGCGTTTTTGAGATATCACCAAAAATCTGGAGCGGTTGTGTTCACGCAGAAGAAGTATCCGTCATTGGAATACACATTCTGAGAAGCGTTACGGCCATAACGCTTCTCAGATTCAAATTTTGGGGGGATAAAAAGTGATGTATTTTTCCATAACTGCAGTACTTCGAAGTGAAACATTTCTCAAAATGCATTATACTATCCAAAGCTGCTGTACTTCTTACCAAGTGAGTTATTATTGCCATACATTTTCAGAGTCAATACCAAACGTATACAGACCCTTTAAACAAATGTTTGATTGAGTATATATATATATTTGAAAATAGTATACACATATGTGTAGCATATCTTTGACACTCACCCTTTTTTTCGAACCGAATTCATCTTTTGGGGAGAATACCCCCCCCCCCTCCAAACTGTGACTGAGTTTGTAGAATACTTTATTTACGTACTTATTTATATTATTATTATTATTTATTTTCTTTCCTTTTTCTAAATGGCCAGCTCGTAATCAAGTTGAACCAGCGGAAGGTCAGCTTTTTGTGTTGATTTTTTTAACAGGCCAATCTAAACGCTGATAACTCTTTCTAATGCACATAATTTAAAGCTGTTATTTACGATTGATTATTACCAACATCATCGCACCACATCCCCGGCCGATCAGCACTGATGTTTGATGCCATCATCTGGGACACTAAATATGTAAGCTAAGTGGTCATCGCCTCTCCGTGTGCTTTCAAGACAGCTTTAAAGTTGTTGGAAGGTGGTTTACGATCGCATTACATACACGTTTTAATCAAATTTTCATTTTAGATAGAAATCTCTGCAAAACACCATCACAATCTAAAACTAATAAACCACTCTAAAAAAAGAAGGAGAGGAAAACAAAAAATAATAAACTCAATATAATTGGCCAGCGCGTAAAATAGTGAACAAATCAATGTTGGGGATTAGATGCGTAAGACCAGTGGCTCTGGGTATATCTTGCAGGTGGATCTTAACAGCGGGAAACGGGTTTCAATTAAACGACTAAAATTGGATGACGGCTTCTGGAATTACGCAGCACGTGGGGGAAAATTAACTGCACTGAGTCGTGGCGAGAGGGCCCTCCATCACGTGCTTCACTGCGGCCGTTTTAGTTGACCAGCAGCTGTTTTATGTCGTGAAAAAAATACTGGGGAAAACAGATTCAATGCTCCTCCTCTATAAATAGTGTTTGTCTTATCGATTATAAATGTACCGCCTGATGCATAATTAGAAAAATAAATCTGGATAAATCAACCATAATCTTTTGAGTTTTCTATGAGGGAAACTAGGCTGTTTTATCAAGTGTCCTTGACTCCTTGTCCATCCATATTTCCATCGTTAACAAACACTTAAATAACAGCTGCCAGAATCTTTCAGCATCAGTACAGCAACATGAAATGAAATGGTATGGGAAACATTTAAGATGGATTACAAAGATCTGTAGCATCAATGCAATTTTTTCATTAATTTGAAAGGAAGAAGAAAAAAAAAGAAAAAAAAAGATGTAGACAAAAGCACATGATTACTAATTATCAAAAACGTAATTATTGTCAGTTTTCACAAACTACGAAGGACATGCCAGTTACAAGCCTGCAGATAAATATCTGTGTTTACTGTGAAGGTCCAGAAAACAAAAATAGAAGACCCCACAAAGCAATATTGCCTGTTTCTATTTCCGTTTTCGAAATAATTCCGATGCGGATCTGCTCAAAACACATGAAAAGCTAAACATTTGGGCTATTTTTCACTAAATTTGATGAAATATTCACAGTATGTTGGTGAAAAAGAACTCCTTCGTAAACAATGAGGTACATTTCCTTTCAAGTACGGCTGAATCACGCATGCTGTAATATAGACTTTATAATCAGCCATTTTATGTATAAATCTTATGTCACGTCATAATATGCAGTGTCATGTTATGTAACTGTCAATCTGACTTGTCATATCACTGAGTCACAACGCTATGGAAGGTCATTGTCAATGTCAAAGCGTGTCATGTCATGTCATATCATGCCATTAACATTGTAATTTTCTGTACAGCGTTTTGAGATTTTACTATTTTCCCCTAATATTTCTGTGTATTGAACGGTAATTGTTTATTTCTTTTGATGGAATTTTTGATTTTTAAAGTTTTTAAATTTGTACAAATCATGCAATGAAAGTGAAAGTGACCTTTTTTATCAAATAAACCATTTCAATTCAATTCAATTAATGTAAAACGCTATATCAAGAATCAATTACTAATCGTATGTCTAGTTTTATACATATTTTTATTGTATTGAGGGCCTCCATGGAGAGCAGCGCTAGTCGCTGTTTGGAGTTTACCCTAGTTAAATATAACGTAAACTTAAAAAGAAATGTACATAAATAAAAAATAAAAAAATCATGGTCATGCCATTGGTTTGCAAGAAAAGTGTAGGATTGAAGGCGTTTGCAAGGAAGAGACAGAAGTCATTGTAAGTCGTTTCTTTACACCACACCATGTATTAGTATTAGTCTTTTCTAGGAAGAAGTGTCGGCTCTGAAAGAAGCCGGTTGGTGTTGGTCTCAACGATTGGACTCGTGTACTCCAGGTCTTTATCAGGAGATTGAGGTTTGCAACACTGATGTGTAACTCCCTGCCCCTCTCCTTGGTATCCTTCTCGAGCTCCCAGTGAACCCCACGTGATCGCTTTGGTCTTGATCTTGGACTTCTCGGTCTCCACGATTTATAGTTTGTAGTTCCGTGCTGCATTGCGTCCGGTGGGGGCCATACCATTGTTAAATTCGGATGCATTTGGGGTGATCTTCAGCCAGGTTTACATTGTCCACTTGTTTGATGCGATCGTGTAATCGATGATGTGACTGGACATAATGTTAGGAATCTTTTAGTGAAGGTAGCCTTGTCATAGGCTGTCACGTGATAATTAGTATTATAATTCATGTTATTATTTGTTTTTCCTTAATCAATCATTGTTTTATTAAAGCCTGCATTAAAATCACCCAGTTATCAGGTCTGATGAGGGTTGTCGTTTTAGGAGGTGTCAACGCAGTCTTGTCGCTTCTTGGTGTTCCGTGTATTTTCCTGTTAGTGTGACGTCACAGTGTACAGTCATGTCATTTTGAGGCCACTGTAGTTATTGGGTCTCACATGACGTTGTGGATATGTCCATGGAATCTAGCCGAGTTCGTCAAAGGCGTGTACTTCATGCCTTCATTTCTTCGAATTGATTAAACAGAAGTCATCTGCCTTAATTGACAAGTCTTAGAGTGCTAGCACCCAGGAGCTAATAAAATTAAAACATGTCAACCCAGGACACTACCTCGATTGATCTACTCTGTCTGGAGGAAATGGTGGGCGGTAGTCTTTGGAGGCTGACCCGTGATGGATCATCTTGAAGACAACGGCGTGACTGTCTTGGCCGGGTCGTGATGAGGTCATTCAAAAAGAAACAGGTGTTGATTGGGTTCATCTTAATAAAGCTGTGATGCGGTAGAGTTGCTAACAGGGAGCAAACGAAACCGAAACCTGTCTTCATCCGGCAGGTTGGTCGCATGGTACATGAACACTGTTCAAGCCAAAGTCCACGTGGTGATCATTGCTGCATTACAATACATATTCAGTATTTACTGCCTTGCAAATAAAAGCTCTACAATGCCTGATATGTGGCAGAGAGGTTCCACTCCCACAGCAACTGTTCCCATACTCGAAACACTCTCTTTTCCTCTTGCACAGAAGCACCCCTACACTATAGAACTAACTCAGTCAACACAGCGTTAATCAGTCATATTAGACCACATTTTTTGACTACAACCATTAGTCAAAAATAGTCTAAAATTACTAACTAAGGCTGGTTTGACTAACTTTAGTTTTACAGTGTAAAATCCTCAAAAGAATTTCAGAGATTTCCCGAACACATTGAAGACACAATTGGAGGTTGGGGGATTACACCCTGCCACATATCGAGTATGTATACTGTTGGAAAGAGTACAGAATTCTCTTGGATGTGATATCAATCTATCAAGTCTAGGCCATACGGCAGCTCGAGCTAAAATTACTCCTGCCATCGGGGTACACTCTCTTGTGCTCCTGGCTCCCACACACACGGCCACTATGCGTCTTCTTATAATTTCCACTAGCTCCTTGTTTCTCTTGTCCTCACTGATTTTTTACACATTCATGATGGCAAAAGAAGGGAAAAAAAACTCCTCTTGCATCTTAGTAGTGTGTCGGCTCTCCTGCACCCATCAGCCGTGGTATAATATCGCTATGTTTCCCCCATCTCTCATATCACTAATAACAAGAGTTTAAAGAAAGACACTAAAAGTATTGTTCGTTGCGGGGGTTTCCACAGCGTTTGTGTGCTCCACGGTAAATCCTATACGTAGCCATTAAGTTAGAAATCAAAATGTTGTACAAACGTTTGACTGGCACCAGTCCCGTGAATGAATATTTCCAGGATGTCAAAAAAAAGTGACGAGTTTGCGGGTAACAACCGTGTGAACTGATCTTTTCTTGGGGGAGGGGGGGGGGTTGGCTGTGAGACTAGCCGAAGTTGAGGTATTGGTAGGTCTCAATCTTTCAAATCGGGGGACACTCTGCTTCAAGTTTTACTTACCGGGGGAGGGGGGGGGGGGTAGGACTTGTGTCTTTGAACAATAAGACGTATGATCCTAGTAAACAAAGGATAACTATTCAGTAGCACAAAAATACTTATATTTGTTTGTTTTTAATGTGGTTTGTTTTACCCATACACCGATGTGTGTTAAGCATTGTATACTCCGCACTTTCCCGAGTCCTGTGAAAAAAAAAAAAATATATATATATATATATTCATCGGGATGGACTCGAGCCCACGAACCCCCCCTACCAGCTATACGACCGAGATTGCCCAGTAGCTACGGGCAGTTCGAACCCTATTAACACAAATACAAAAATACGAGTAAAAGTCAGTCTCATCCAACGTTTGGGTAATTTTTATTGATTTATTTTCTTTTCCCATCGAAAATTATTTGATCACATAAAATGTATTTTATTTTCTTTGTAATCAAATTATTACTTGATCAAATTTTCTTCGAACAAGTAATATGAGTGCTATTGTCGTATGGGTCTTTGGACCCAACCACTTCCTCACTCCCCACATGATGTTACTGAGGTTTAAAAAAAGAACCCATCTCAAACAAAGTTTCTGAAACAAGTTCCACCAAAAGACATGGTAAATTTGTGAGGATCACACGAACAGCACAAAGCAGGACATCACTTGGGTGGCATTAAACGTCGTTAGGTCAAACCTGTCTGTATAATTCCCACGGTTGCAGTAGAGGTCAACGACACACACATATAGCCCTGAACTTAACAAATCTCATCTCAATCGGGAAACAATCGCTGTCATTCGTATTCAAGTCCTTCCCAATGTTTAACCCTCATCCGCACACAGTCTAAGAGAAGAAGAACAATTGCGATCAGCAGACCCGACTTTCTCTCCCATCCCCCCTCTCCCCCATCTTTAAAAATGCAACCTGCGAGTGGCACACTTCTTGGCGACCGATTCCCGCCTAAAATGAGTCAAACGATGATGTTGCCTTGGCAACTCTGCTTTCCGTTTTTTTTTTCTTTTTTCGGCCTGACTTGGTTCTCAAGCAGACAGAATCTTCGCGGTCCGAGGGTTAAGACCCCGATGTGATTCAAAATGATTCACCCGTCGCTGAAACAAAGTCAGTGCAAACCGTACAAATCTCTGTTCCAACAGAACGTGAATTCCGTAGTAGCTTTTTTTTTGTATCATTCAATATATTTGGTATTTCTGTAGACGTAGATAGAGAGAATGATGCGGCCAGTGACGTAACAAGACTTGTGTGTGTGCGTGTGGAAGGGGAGGCAAGCGGGACAAAGACATAAATAATATGGGGGTTGGTTTAATGTATTGAACCGTATGTGTGCACTTTTCGGTCTGATTTTAGGGGGCAAGAGGGTTCCGCCCCCGCAACCCCCCCCCCCCCACGGTTACCCCACTGGTTTTCAGAATAATAACAATAATATAACAAGTGGCAGCTATTGTAAACTGAATATCAGCCAAATTTGTTTTAGGGTGTAAATTCAAAAGGTGCTAATGGCCTCACGTTTCGACCCTAGCAGAGTCTGCCTCTAAGGCTAATAATGACCTTTGGGAAAGATTCTTTGCTAGGATAGAAGCGTCAGGTCATACCGCGTTATGCGATAATAATGATAATAACTGAGAACATTTTGAAAGTCAAAATACACGTCAAGAAAATCCGAGGGAGCTTCACGTGCACTAGTCAAACCAGAAACTTCAAAGTTTTAAACATTAATATTGTAGGAATAACCAAAGTTTGAGAAGCTTCATATTAAATTACCAAAATGAAAACACATTAATGAAATAACCAATATGCCCCAAATTAGACAATAATTGGGGGAAAACTAGAAAGAGAATCACGGTAATAACACTTGTGAAAATCCACCTATGAAAGACAACTGCGGCAATCGAAAGAAGTACAGCGGTGGATTGGGTTGTCTTTATTTAAATTAGCATTACTTTGACTTGGACAGTCTTTCAGAGAAAAAATATTTATCTGGAGGATTGTTGGTACTGGTGTGAACTTTGTAATGAACGGACTTTTAGATTGAAAGCTGAACATGACTACTTTTTATTTTGTTTTTGTCTGAAAAATATAAATCCCATTTCAAATTTTAAAGACTAACACTTGTTTTAAAGAAAGGTATTGTTGCTTGTACCCGGGTTGTCTTTTATACAGTCTATATACTTGTTCTGTCATTCCACAACACGTGTAACGAAACCGAGGCTGCCGGGCATCAAGGTGTCAATTTTTTTTATTCTGATTATCGGTTTCTTTAGTACATAACTTTTTTTTTTGAACATGGTGAACTCGTCTTGTTCTTTGAGCATGCAGCATTTAAAGTTGTTTTAACAAGACTGGATTGGCAAATCAGTCTGGCCCCGTTTAGGTACAACGAGAGTCGGTATACGATTCTGCTGTACTGCATGCAGGGGGAGACAAGACACAGTTTATACATGGTATGCCATTATGATAACGGGTTATACGGTGTGTCCATAGAAATTGACCTCTGTCCTCTGGGTGTACCTTGAACAACCCAAGCCACAAAATGTCTTGGTTTTGTTGTTTTTTATATATATATATATATCAACATTTCGGTTGCACCAAACGTAGATATGCAAATGAAAGTGCAACGAAAGTTTTGCACAATTATGCTTGCTCTAAATTAGTTCAATTTAATTCAATAGCTTGCTTACTTTTTTAGTCTGTTTTTGTAGCTTGTCGTGGCCGAGCGGCTTAGTGCATCAGACTCAAGTTCTGGTGGCCAAGTCATCAGGATGTGGGTTCGAATCCCGGTCATGACACTTGTGTCCTTAAGCAAGGCACTTAATTAGATATTGCTTCAAACAGGGGAAGAGGCAGTTATGTTTGTCTCCCAACGGATTCATTTACCTCTCCCTGTTCTTAGCTGTGCTGTGAAGAAACTTGCCTTTATATCTCTCCATGTCTTGTTTCTGCGCATTGTTTCTATCCCTTCAAAAAGTAGCCCACACCTCAAGTGGCCTTTGGGCCTTTGTGCCTTGTGATGGGCGAATTGCATAAAGAATAACATTAATAATTATGAATAAATAAACATTTATTCCACGATGGCAGTAACAAAAACATGTGCAGGAAATTAACTATAATTAGTAAACTTGCCGGTACAGCCGTGTTTAAACTTTTTGTAGAGGAGTGTTGGCCCTGAAAAGAACCGCTGTGGTCTCCCAGAGCCAACACTTTCCACAAAAAAGAGATTGATACAGAGTTGTACCCGCAAGTTTACTTCCTTCTATTGTCCACATCATACACAGCTTGAAAAACAAATCACTTTAAAAACATGTACATGTACAACCAATACCTTCGAGCGATGAACTGACTTTGGCTACCGCTGATCTATAGCCGTAGCCATACATCCACGAAACAGCACTAGGCTTGATCAGAGCATGGACATTTTGAAATCCATGGGAGAGTCATCTTTTTTCTAATAGGGTACATTTATAATAATTCCACGTGTCTGTCAAACATGACACCCAGCGCTTAACTATCAAGACAAATGGATTTTTGCCTCAAACATACATTTCACATTGGTGATGAGGATTGGGGAAAACTGGTCTTTAGTGAAATGATAACTTGTTTGATTAAACTGTTTGAAAGCAACAACGCATGTGAATACAATTAGCTTACATTTGGTCAAACTAAAAATCATTTAAGTTAACAGTTCAAGTAATTTTGTCACATTGGTGATGATGCTTTTATGAGCGTAGCTCTCGACCTTCAAGTCACACAGTTCAATGCATTCTCGTTGTCATTTCCGGAACACCGTAGTCTCTATTAACCCACACTGTTGGTGAGAATTACTCCCGCCAACATCTTGGTTTCAATTTTTGTTTAACCAGCTGAACGAATTATTATTGTTGTTATTATTTATTCGGCCATGAATTATCACAATCAAACAACAGTACTCTGTACATACAGGAGAAATACAGCAAACCAAAAAAAAAAAAAAAAAAAAAATCAACAACAAAAACAACAACAACAACAACAACAACAACAACAACAACAACAACAACAACAACAACAACAACAACAACAACAACAACAACAACAACAACAACAACAACAACAACAACAACAACAACAACAACAACAACAACAACAACAACAACAACAGGGGGCCGGGCAGCAGCTGATCCAGTCTACCAGTATCATGAGGTGTGGGGGCTAATTCTGCCGTTGGGCACGTTCCCTACAACGACCACCTGGACCTCCCCCTCCAAACAGCCACCCAAAGCAAACCAAATGATGCACAAAACTTACTAAATGTAGAAACACAATGAACGAATAGACTACCCCTCAACGGACATCTAGATCAAAGCATCAACCCCCAGTCACCTGCCCCACCCATTTATGCTCAATGGAGCGTATCACATGCTGAAACCCCGGGGAAGGACATTGCTTGTTATTGTAAACGAGTTCCCCTCACTCGGTCGGATACGTAACTGGTACCCAATTTCCATGGCATTTGAAATGGAAAGAGCCATCGCATCTCAGAACGGATGTTTTTGTGTTGACGTGCAAGGAATGATTTCGTAGTGTTACTCCACAGAGGTTGTTCCAGCAGCGCACCGCCAAGGTTGTACCTTCGTCGAGGTGTACAATATTATTCCTAGGCAGTTTCATGCAATACATGTGAAAGTACATTATCGCTTCTTCTTTTTCTTTTTTTTAGGACTGCATTTATTCACGTCAGCTAGTTTTCTATTGTCAATGTGAACTCTGGAATGAAAACAATGAAATACGTTTTACGTTTTGTCAGAGATGTTACGCAGGGTTATTTGAGGCTTATTTCGATTGCTCCTATCAAAGAAAATAACCCATGGTGGTTTATTGGGATTTTCAAAATGCTGCTTGGCAATATTTCAAACGGAAATATGTCTTCTAATAGATGTTATTATTATTATTTTTTGATTTATTATTATTATTTTTTTTTTATTTCTCTTAAAGATTGAAACTTGTGCGAACTTCACAAATCGAAAGGATTTCAAACTAGGTTTGCGGTAACACCATGTACGTGAAATTTATCTCCCTGTGAGCTGTGGTGTTCCTGAAAAGAGACTGCCGTGGTGTAACAACTTAACGTTTTGCGGATCAGTATGCCCCGATCGTCTTCAGGGAAAGCTGGTCGAAACGTCGCGTCGTCACACCACCTATTCATTTTAGACCCACTCCAGCTCATAGAGCGATAATTTATATGTACAAGTGGATCCACGACCCTTACTAAACTTTAGGATCCATGTGCTTTCAGATTGAAACCTCGTTTCCTTTCTTTTTGATAATGACCAACACTGCTCTTTGTTGATAAGTGTGACTTTGTTTCCAAATTAAAAAAAATCCTGGAGGCTGTACATGAACTTGTTTACAAATTGAGAGAGTATCTTTACTGATAAGTGTGACTTTGTTTCCAAATAAAAAAAAAATCCTGGAGGCTGTACATGAACTTGTTTACAAATTGAGAGAGTATCTTTGTTGATAAGTGTGACTTTGTTTCCAAATTAAAAAAAGAAATCCTGAAGGCTGTACATGATCTTGTTTACAAATTGAGAGAGTACACTTTATTCTTATAGTCAAACATAGGATAAAGAAATGGTACTGGTTGGTTTGTTGGAATCAACCCCAAAATTCCCAAGAAACGGAATCACGTAAGATTGTCACACTTGTTTTCGTTTCAAAATTGTAACAATTTAGTCTCATTAACTCCACATCTGTCTCATTCACTGATCAATTACTAACTCTGCTCCTTCTTCCCACCTTTGAATTTTTCTTCTGCGTTTCCATCCTCTTGTGGTTAAACCAGACTCTTCCCTCATTGTTCGTCTCTTGCTTCTCCTGACCGCATTATGCCTCTCTCTCTATCTCTCTCTGATCACTTCTTTCTACTCGACTGCTTCTGTTACACTAGTATACTTGTATGTGTTGTGTTGTCATTTTGCCCTTAGGAAAGTAACTGCTGGGGTCGAAACCTGGGGCCTTCGATAATTTCTTTGCATTCATACCGTAGGTGTTTGTGGTTTGTAAGCAGTTTGCAACAGCTCATTATATTTTCTTGCTTTGGAAACTCTTAAATCGCTGGCGCTACATCCATGGTGCGTGCTTACATTAACGTTTCATGCTATTATCTGAAAGTTTAACATTGGAATTGACTCTAATCCACTGAAACTAACAAGGACAGCATGCAGATGAATTGTCCCTAGTTTCAAGAGAGTAGAGTTAATTTTAATCTACAACTTTTGAGAATAGGAAACTCTGTCAGTAACAATAGTTGCTGATCTTTTGCGTGTTGTTCACTTATACATCCACGGTGCGTGCTTACATTAACGTTTCACGCTATTATCTGAAAGTTTAACATTGGAATTGACTCTAATCCATTGAAACCAATAAGGACAACATGCAGATAAATTGTCCCTAGTTTCAAGAGAGTAGAGTTTTTGAGAATAGGAAACTCTGCCAGTAATAATAGTTGCTGATCTTTTGCGTGTTGTCCACTTATAATACGACATCAAATAAAATTAATTGAACTTTGTTTTGATACGATCATCAGATAAACACGAACATTTACGGGAGTCTCTTCCGGTATAGTTAAAATATTGATCACGATCAGAAAACGGAACATTTTTAACCCAGGTAATTTTTGCATAAATCTTTGAGTTTATTTTTTCCCAACACTGATGCGTGTGAATTATTGGATTTTTGCCTCACGTCAATTATTAGTGAACGATCTATGTTAGAAAAAAAAATAACCCTGACCATTTTTTTTGTGTTTGAAATACTGTTTTTGTTTTAGTGTGTGTGTCTTTTTAAGACAAAGATGTTTCCGAAGTCAGTTTAATCATATAATATGTTTAATTATGGTTTAATTTAAATCGATAATGCTCAAATGGTCTTAGAAAATGTATATACATTTTTTTATATAATGTTGTCTTTTTGTTTGGGATTTTTTAATATTGTAAATTTCATGCAATCAAGTCTTTTGCTGCAATATGATTTAAGCAAAAAAAAAATAAATAAAAAAATAAAATAAAATAAACCAATAAAGTAAAATTGTTCCCATCCCCTAGTTTTCAATAACACATTGAACGACCACCTGTGAAAATTTCATCAATTAATTAAGTGACCCCATTTTTAAGTCTAGGCCTAAACAACGTCAAAAGCTTTAGCATTTTGTGCTTTAGAAATATTATTATTATTATTATTATTTTTCTTTTTATACAGGCAATTGACATAAGCAACGATGATGTGGTGGGGTCTTTAAATTCAATTTTCTTGACTTGGACAATATATCAGACAGATAAAGGATTGGTACTGGTAAAAGCTTCACAATCAGTGAGCATTCAACTTGAAACTAACTATTAAGTCCCAGATAATACACTTGTGTTTTTTAATGTTGCCTTATACCCAGCAATTTAATACAGTCCACGTTGATTTACTATTTTAGTAATAAGCAATAGGCTCTTGTCGACCCTTGACAATGGATTTATGGGAGATGAATTATTGGTGAATATAGATCCCAATTTAAATTTAGATTTTTTATTTTTAATATATATATATATATTTTTTTTATGTAGATGTACTAATAAGAGTCATTGACTTAACTATTTCATGACGATGCGGGTAGCCGCCATCAACGCGCCAATTGGCGAATCCCTCATTCGTAAAATCACCCAAGGTTAATCAGCACACATTAAAATGAAACGCATTTCGGTGAAAAGCAAAATTATTTTAGCTAATGTTCAACAGATAAACATTAGTATTTTTAGCACCAACCCTTCCACTGCGCAGAGTAGACGCAGGTTGTGAACGAGGCGTATGTAAAATGTATATAGCGCCCTCTATGACTCAATTTAATAAACATATCGGGGGTGCCCACATGGGTTTCGTTGTGAAGAATTATAATTTCATTTTATTTTTCATTCTGCTGATTAATCAAGTAGTCAACAAAGTTGTGAATTAAAAACATATTTTCAGTAAACGTCCTTCCTTTGTTTGGGGCATGTAGGTAAAATGTCCGCTACCTGGAGATGGACACGGACAAGAGGAAGGGCATTGTGTTGTTTTGTTTTTGTGCTGTGGCCGTTCGCTCGGTGCCCACATGTCGTGTGTCACCGCAAGCGAGCCGCTGCGGTTTCAAGCCATTAACATAATGCTGCGTTCGGGTCGTAGAATCCAATTAGTGTTAGCCAATGAGTAGCTCCATTCATCTCATTGTGTGTTGAGTCCGTGCAGTCAGCCATGTCAGTCACGTCCGTCCCCCGCCAATCAGATCAACCGTCACGCCCCACTGGGCCCCCCCTTGCCATACACAGCAGCGCTGCGCTATACGACACACAGAGCAGTGTGCATTGAATACTTTGGCAGGCTACTACGAGCAAGGGCATGCCGTGTATGTGTAGTAGTAAGTAGTTGTACACGCGGTTGGGATTTAGTCGTTTTGCAAGTCAGATAAGACCAGGGTTCGTCAACATGTCTATGGCAATCCCTTCCTCAACCACACCGTATCACCTCCACCAGACAGGTAGTTACAGCGAGGCCGAAGCTCCTGTCGGCATCACAGTTCCTTCGTCCTCTCCTAGCATGCAATCGGGACAGGTGAACGTCATGTATCAGAAACTGGGCAACGATTTCCTTCAACACATTCAGCAGCCAAGTAACAACGGGCTCCCGCTTGGCCATCCCGGGGCCCAATGGGTCGGGCTGTCCGCTCCGCACGCCGACGCCAGCCAGATGTGGCAGGCAGCGGTACCGGCCCAGCTCATGGGCCAGGACATTAAGCCGAACCTTGTTGGGCAAACCAGGGAGGAAATTCAGAACTTGCACCACAGAGTGAGCCACGGGCAGCCACCTTCCTCATGGAACTCCCCGTCGAACACACACATGGCAATGCCGATGAGCATGAGCATGCCGATGACAACGTCCAATTCACCGGGGCATCATTTGGGACACTCGCCTCATTATACCTCCTACGGTGCCGCTATGGGTATGAATGGCATGGTCAGCGGTGCTCAACAACTCTGCCAGACCGGTATTCCACGGACACATAACTCGAATGGGTCTCCACTCGGCCACGAAATGTCGCACAATGGCCCGCCGAGCAACGAGCCCGTGGAGGACTGCGACGCACCGACATCGGATGACTTGGAGCAGTTCGCTAAGCAGTTCAAACAACGCCGGATCAAGCTCGGTTATACCCAAGCTGACGTCGGCCTGGCGCTGGGAACTTTGTACGGCAACGTCTTCAGCCAGACCACCATATGCCGATTTGAGGCGCTACAGCTAAGTTTCAAGAATATGTGTAAGTTGAAACCCTTGCTCGCCAAATGGCTTGAGGAGGCCGACTCGACATCCGGGTCACCAACTTGCCTAGACAAAATAGCAGCACAGGGCCGGAAGCGGAAGAAGAGGACCAGCATCGAGGTGACTGTCAAAGGTGCCCTGGAAAACGCGTTCTTGAAACAGCCTAAACCCGCCGCTCAAGAGATCTCTGGACTTGCCGATAGCTTACAACTCGAGAAGGAGGTGGTGAGGGTTTGGTTTTGCAACAGACGGCAGAAGGAGAAGCGGATGACCCCGCCTAACAACCAAGGAAGCATCTCAGGAGGTGAGTCTGGCGGTGAGTCCGATAGTCTTGTCTCGTCCCACGGTATGTCCCTCCACCAACCCGTCATCACCACGCTGTCGTCCCATATGCAGGGGTCAGCCAGCTCCCCCGTACACATCGGAACGTCGTCCGTGTCACCACCGCCGAACCATGTCTCCTCTGCCATGGGACAGCACGGACATTGACTCGAAGATCAAAAGCTCTTATTCCACACCACCACCATCCCACCCCGCAACTTGTAGGTGAGGGACTTTGTGCATTATAGCCCCCAATTTTTACCTCAGGACTTTTTCAAAAACCTATTTTAAAAAAATCCTGTAAAAGTCAAGAAGAGTCACTGTGCAGGCATTGCTATCCGTAGCCGTGATAGCATATTGGCCATTATTTATTACCCACAATTAAAACGAAGCATATGTCCATATAAAAAAAAAGCCATAGTTCCAATTAAATTTAGTACTCTTTGCCAGGACTGTACTTTGTTTGTAACCACTCGACACACACGGGCTGAATTTCATTTGAAGAAACAAATTCGTCATGTCGTTTAAGATGCAAATGATTCACTTTTCGGTTTGTAACGAGAAAGAAAAAACAAATAATACTACTACTATTGTTAAAGTTGTCGCGTGGTTCTCCATTAGTATGTACACAAACGTGGCCAGTTTTACGTCACTGTAAATAACAACAATCATTCTGCAAATTTATTTTATTCGAGATGTTCAAGAATTACCTGTACAAACAAACAAACAAAACTTTTCAACAATTACATCTTTTTGCTCTGACGTATTAAAACTATTTGTTGAGGTCATATGCAGCATATTATGTGTTTAAACAACGAAACGTCGTTTCAAATTGTTAACCAATTCCACTTTTTTCCTGACTTTATGACTGCACGTATGGACGGGTCTTCTCCCAATCGCACTGTTTCATTTGCGTTTGCAAGAAGATCCAGCACTCAATTGTATAAAGAGAAAATTAATGAAACTTCTTCGTGACTTTTAGAACAAAAAACTTTGCACTGACGTTAAGCAGGGTATATTTATTATGTAAATTGGTCAGTGCTGAAAATGTTAAGGGACTTATATGTATATGTTGTTACGTATTCGAAGGTCTTATGATAATGTAATTGTGTAAATATGCTGATTAAGTGGACGATTAACTTCACACGTATAGTGCTTCTTTTTATTTATCAAAAACAAAAAAACAAACTATTTTAATTTGGTCAAGTTTTCAAAGTTTTTTATATCAATTCACGATTGTCATTATTATGATTAAGGTATATTGGTACAATTTTACATTCCCACCAACTTTACAACTGATATGTGAATGGTCCCACCTTTTAAAAGTTGAAACTTATTTTTTATGTTGTCTTTATGTTATTGTTATTTATTATACAGTACTGTCTGGTACATCATTATTATTATTATTATTATTATTATTATTATTATTATTATTATAGCCAAATGTTATTTTAAAGATTTTGGGATGTAACTGGAGAGCGTTGGCACACAATGCCACGTGGGGTTTCCCATAGCGGGTATCCGATAATTGTATTAAATACCCGATGGAAACCTGTATGAAGAGCTAATTTATCTAACTTTATTTGTCAATTTTTTTTTTTTAACAATAGTACCCACCTCCAAAATTACACCAACACACAAGAAGAAGAAGAAGAAGGAGAAGAAAAAAAATATCAAGATATATGCTCTATGTCTCTCCATTCCAATTGCATGAAATTTCTTTGGCATTGGGGAAAGAGTTTTTAACGCATGCACTTAACTCAATTTGCTGTACCGAAATCAAATCGGAAAGGGGATAATAAAATTTCAGCCGAAGAACACAAACAAGCTCTTTAGCCCTTGTGCATAACACCGTTCATTGGCTGTGTGTCTGTGCTAGGTTTGTCCCCCGTACAATAGCCGAGTACTTGCCAGAGGCGCTGTAAGGCAAGAGATTTCTAACTCCGATTAGCTAGGTCAAGAGCGTGGTTTGCCGTGCAGCAGACGGCCCGGGATGGGAAGTCTGGATATAAGGAGGAAGATATCTCCACCACGTAGTCAGGTGTATTATTATTTTGCATCTTAGCAGTCTTCCCTGACAATCCATGTAAGGTTAGATGTGGAGTTTTTTGGCGCTGTTGCAACAGTACTCACTTGAACAAAGAGCAAGCGACCCGCGTTGTACTATGGTAATTCGATTAGTAAAGATCCACTCTGAGAACTTCATTTTCGTTGCTGCTCTGTGGTAAAAGCTGGTTGGGATTCCGTTCTTCCAAAGCCAGCTAGTTAGTGAGCCAGCTCAGGCGTCTACAGCGGCCAAATTCGTTTTTAAATCTATAAATGTGTCTGTTGGGGAAAAGATAGGTTTTTGAAATGTTACGATCTCATGCGCGTAAATTCACATCTTTAAGACGTAAGGTCTTCGTCTAGATTCCTTTCCAGTAACGTTACTTATCGAAATGCTTTGTATCCATTTAAGTACACGAAAGTCTTCAATTGGTATATTTTTTTTGTTTGTTTTAAGGATCCATTACAAAACAAACCTTGTCTATGGCTGCCGAACGTTATTGTTATATGAACGATGCGTACAATTTCTAACAGTTAATTCCAGATGTAAAAAAGTAAATCAGTTAGGACCAGTATCGACCTGGTAACTCCAATCAATTGTCACCATTCGAGAAGAAAGAAAAACAACCGACTGATTTGTATTTGTACAACTTTAATTAGTAAAAAATCTACGATAAATTTATGACCGATTTCAGAGTATATATTGCATATATTTTTGACGGAAAACCCAACGTGGTTCATGTACACGTGTTTCCATCGTACAATTACAGTTCACTTGGGCAGGACTAAACTATTTTGAATCTCGCCCCAAGCAGCTACCTAGGCAGAATACATATCTACATTTCAGTTTTCAAAGACAGTAGTGACTTTGTCCCTTTTCCACTTTTCCCTGGAAATGAAACTGAATTTCTTGGAATGACTATTTAAAAGTACTTCATCTTTGCTCAAATTTAACCCTATGTTTTTTTTCTGAACGTTCTTGGAGTTCATGAACAAAAAAGGGTTTTCTCAAACTTTTCCGGGTTGTCATTTTTTTCTTTTTTTTTCCTTCACGACTGATGTTGTGTCTTGTTCCAGGAGCATTTCATCATTATAATGTGGACGAAACTTGTGTCTCGCTACAAACTGTTCCCATTTCACTTAAACTTTGAATTCCCGCTGTCCGTTCAAGCATGGCATTTAAAAAAAAAAGAGAGAATCTTGTGTTGGGGGCTAAATGCAGCCAATCGTTTCGTCTTTCTTATAAAGTTGACTCTGTAACTTTTAGTTTTATAAATTACTAAATTTTGAAATTCATAGCAAAATGTGTCTATCGGTCGAAATTGATGAAGGGAGGAGGGACTGTCTGCTCGCTGGAACATTCAATGTTGAAATATGAAATACAGTGGGAAAACTTGTGTTTTGATTGCACTCGATTGAACATCGAGATTAGTTGATCTCAAACAGAACTTGACGTTCTATTTATTTTCCTGGCACTCCAGGAAACACATCCTGGAATTATCAAACCTAAAAAATTATTGCATCTTTATTTACGTATGGCGTTATGTTGTATCTCTTCAGGTATTTTATTTTGTTTTATTTTGTTTATTTTTTTTTTAATAGAAAATTAAATGTTTGTGAACAAAAAGAAAATAATGCACTACCTGTGTTCTACGTGGATGTGTAATTGCAGCAAACTCTGGATGCCCACCCCTTCCCGGGTATCAAAACACCCTTTTAGGGAAAGTATCGCTATGAATGATGAAATTATTCACAATAAATATCATATTGAATTAGTTGAGTTAAAATCTAATTTATATGAATGCTGTGTGTTCAAGGGTCCTTAGCCATTCACTTTGGAATTCCATCGCTTTGTACTAAAAGTGCTGGGCAGACACTGATCACGGTGGCGTACGAATCTGACACGAGACGATTTCATGTATTGACGTGTTCGTATAGATGATGTGAGAGAAAAAGAAGAAGAAAAAAAAAACAAATGAAATATTTAGGGATTCGTGAAATGTGAGGTGAAATCCGATTTATTATTCACACGTGTTTTTAATGATTTCAACCACACTATTGTTTGCGTTTTGAATGTTTCAAATATTTCTTTTTCGATTTTGTTGGCTTTTCGTTTTTTTTTATTTTTATTTATTTATTTGTTTTTATTTTTATTTTTATTTTTTTTTCTATTTTTGTTTAGTCGCGTGAAATGAAAAACCTGATTTCGTTAGAATTCAACTCCGTGAAATACAATGAAAAATCTTTCTCAATAACTCGTAACTGTTTTTTTTTGTTTTTTGGGTTTTTTTTTCTTCTTATTCTTAAAAGTCGTTTACAGTGATAAATGGTCCTCCCAACTATTTGTTAGTTTGTGGTGAAAGTAAACAAACACCACAGATGTTGGGTTTTGAGTTACTAAAAAATAGACCTGTGGCTAATGAAGCAGACGGAAACGTGTGAATGTAAATCCCACCTCATAGTTCACGGTGAAATTCTAAACACAAGCTGGTCGCAGATTTGATTCTTGTTGGAGGTTGCGTTTTGTGACAATTTCTGATTTCTGATTGAGAGTTGATTGGGAAAAGTCAACAACGCCACAGATGTTTGGCACATTATATGAAAAAAAACATGTGACTTATTTTGTTTACATTATGAAGTATGTGTGAACTGAAACTTAAATTTTCCATCGGTAATTGTTTCATGAATCCGCTTCTTGAGTTGTGGTAGCCATTCTGATCCTGCCCCCCCCCCCCCAAAAAAAAAAAAAAAAAGAAAAAAAAAAAAAATGTTGCCGTTTGCGATCAATTAGAATGTTTTTCATGGGTTTCTGATCGTCGAAGACAACAATAACCACAGCTGTTGGCTCTGGGCAACCATCCCATCAGAAATTGACGACACCACGGCAACTGAACACACCGAAAAAAAACGTCTCCCCCCCCCCCTCCCCTCACCCGTATACCATTCGTAGAAGGGGTCCTCGATACTCTTCATGGCGCACACAACCAATGGCCGACTGTAGGTCAAAAGAATGAGGTTATTAGTTTGAAGAGTGTGGCATCCACAACAAAAGAAAACACAGCCGTTTCAAAAGGGCCTCGTCAGAGCAGCCAAGGTGGCCAACGTTCCAACCAAATTCCCAGTCAATAAGTTTGATGGTTAGTCAAGGGGGCTGAGAGCACGAAAGAAAAGAAAAAGGCAAATCCGCAGTATATAACAACAGCGCGGTGGATTGCAGATTGCCATGCCGTGGTCGACCGTAAGGACACCTGGAAGGTTTGCACACCGCGTGCAGCAGATGTTCATGCTCGCTCCAACGAGACCGTATACGGGTGCGATCGCTCCTTTTCACGGGCAAGAAAAACGGGGCACATTGTGATTGTCACGTTTCATGTAACTAACCTTCTAAAAACGCTTTTCACCGACCGGAATCGGTCTCCTTCAAGAGGGAAAGAGTGGGGAGGGAAAAAAAGGGGGTATTTTACAAAGGTTTCCCTACCGTGGAAAATAACACAGTACCGTCGTGATGGTTCTATTGGGGCCCAGCTATCGGCGTAAAAACCCCGTGTTGACAGACTGAAACTTTTTCAAGGGATTGTACGGGAAAACATTGAAGTCAACACGTAGCACGGGTTGTTGTGTTTTGGTGTGACTTCTCGTAACTGGTAAATCAATTACTGTCAATTTTTTTTTTGGGGGGGCAGGGGTTTCATGACTCTCAACAGGTCCTAGACAAACAGGTGGTATTTGTGTGCCAAATAGTTCTTTTGATTTGCTGTAGTTCCATATTGTCCCGATGTTCACCATTTCTATAGTGAAACAGCACTGGTCAGACACCTTTTTCTTGAGACATTTGTATGTTGTTGTCACTTATTTAATGTCGTAACACTAACTTGTCAGATCTTCAATGACATTTTTCAATTTGCAAAAAAAAGGGGGGCTTCTATGTATGCCTACAGATCCGTTGCCCAAGGTTTACCCTGGTCCTACATCAGTGAACTCCACGATTTGCACTTTCTAGAAATAATACTTTATAATAATAAACCTTTATTCGGGAATATCAAGATTCCTACAAAAAATACACTACTTAGAGAGGGGTATAAATTAAATACACCCCTCCTCCCAATGTACGGGGGGATGAAAATTTGGTATAAAAAAAAAAATTATAAAATAAACTAAAAAAAAATCTTAAAAAAAGTCGCAATCCAAAAAAGGACAATCAAAAGAAAAAAAAAGGACTTAAAAAAACGGCAGAAAAAAAACAAATAAGGAAAGCAAAGAAACAAAGGACAATCGGATAAACAAATAACCATTGAGCAACAGGCGAAACAAAAGCTGGGCAGCCTTGGAGACAAAGAATAACAACAGGCCTAATAAATAAATGAAACTATTCCTATAACACTGCATTGTACAGATAGATAGGATAGATACGATCAATTTGTTCAAGGTGCGTGCCATAATTAGTAGGTTTAACGCAAGCAAGAACAGAAAAAAAGGTGTAAATCGGAGCATACCCCGTTTCACCGTGGAAGATACAAGGGGATATTTTAAAGAATCGTACTTGAATATACTTTGAGAAGTAATTCATGTTTTGTTGATAGACATTTCATGGTGTGCTGATCAGACGCAATCTTGGAGCGGGTCCTGGCTTGGGGGAAGGCTTGATCAGTTTTCTCTACGTTGTTGTGTAGTTGACCGTTGACCCTTCTGCTGCCCTCCGTGGTTGAACTTTACGCAAAGCAATTTCACAACAGCTCCCGGTATCAAACCGATGCAGTGTTTTAAACCGTTGTTATGTTTCATTCACCCATTCTCGGTGACTTCAACAGTGCCGGTTGAGGCATCGTAAATTAACACCGTCCCGCGATACAGCGTCCCGGTCGACGTCATCAGTTTGTGAATTACTCTGTTCGACCGTTTTGTTGTTGTTGTTTTTTTTATGTGAAATAACAGACCCATTGTAATAACACGCCCTTGAGGTGGGTCTAACAACTTGGTTTAAAATTGGATCAGAAAGCACTGGGGACGTCCAGTAGTAACAAAACGCTTATTTGAAGGGATGGTACTGGGGATTTGTTTGAATATTTCTCCTTATTCTAATGATTTTTCAGATGAAAGGACAATTTTTTTTTTAGAGTAATTTATTTCCCATACTAAAGTTTTGCAGTCAACACACCAACCTGACCAGATTGTGAACATCGATTTTAAGGCGGCCAGGGTTGAGTGAAAACAACAACAGGCGGTTTATATTTTTGCCACGGGGGTTTGCGCACGTTCGTACAGCGGGCTTATTTCCATTGCTGCAATCAGAATAAGCAGTGGGGATTTTTTATAGAGTCTTCATATTCTATTTCCTCGACTTCCAAACGGTATTTCAGTGACGAAGATATGTTTTTCGTGGATGATCGATACTGGTATGACGATTTTGATCAATGAGCAGTCGGTTTGAAACTAATCAGATGTTCTCTCTATAATTACAAACTCTGCTCTTTCTCTTGAAGGCAAGTGTATTATTTGAAGACGCATCTATTTTTACAGTTTCCAGGAAACACTATTGAGAAACAGGTGAATTAACAGACTCCTCCCATGAGGTGCGAATCTTTCCGTTGTGATGTTTCATGAAACTGAGAGGATTGGAATGAATGAATCCTTCAAATAACCAATGATGTACCATCCCTTTCTGATATGTTTCTTGAAAACTTCAGGATTGGAATGAATGTACTCTTCCAAAAACCAATGATGTACCATCCCTTTATAATATGTTTCTTGAAAACTACAGGATTGGAATTAGTGTACTCTTCCAAAAACCAATGATGTACCATCCCTTTATAATATGTTTCTTGAAAACTAGAGGATTGGAATGAATGCACTCTTCCAATAACCAACGATGTACCATCCCTTTATGATATTTTTTTGAAAACTAGAGGATTGGAATGAATGAATTCTCCAAAAACCAATGATGTACCATCCCTTTATGATATGTTTCATGAAAACTAGAGGATTGGAATTAATGTACTCTTCCAAAAAAACAATGATGTACCATCCCTTTATGTTATGTTTCTTGAAAACTAGAGGATTGTAACTAAATGTACTCTTCCAATAACCAATGACGTACCTGCCCTATATGATATGTTTCTAGAAAACTTGGGGATGGGATTGAATGTACTCTTCCAAAAACAAATGATGTACCATTCCTTTCTGATATGTTTCTTGAAAACTACAGGATTGGAATTAATGTACTCTTCCAAAAAACAATGATGTACCGTTCCTTTCTGATATGTTTCTTAAAAACTAGAGGATTAGAATTAATGTACTCTTCCAATAACCAATGACGTACCATCCCTTTATGATATGTTTCTTGAAAACTAGAGGATTGGAATTAATGTACTCTTCCAAAAAACATGATGATGTACTGCTCCTTTCTGATATGTTTCTTGAAAACTAGAGGATTGGAATTAATGTACTCTTCCAAAAAAACATGATGATGTACTGCTCCTTTCTGATATGTTTCTTGAAAACTAGAGGATTGGAATTAATGTACTCTTCCAAAAAACATGATGATGTACCGTTCCTTTCTGATATGTTTCTTAAAAACTAGAGGATTAGAATTAATGTACTCTTCCAATAACCAATGACGTACCATCCCTTTATGATATGTTTCTTGAAAACTAGAGGGATTGGATTGAATGTACTCTTCCAAAAAACATCGATGTACCATCCCATGTTTGTTGCAGTAATTTAGAAGAAATTTAGAAGTAATTTGGAATGAATGTACTTAGTAGAACCATCCCGCACCGATCTGTGTCTTACCTGGAAAGCGTAGCCTCACTTTTTGGAATTGTAAACAAAGTCCCATCATCCAGAATTCAATTAACACAAACATACAAACAACCTTGTAGAGAACTTTTTGGTGAAAAACAATGTAAAGTGGTTTTACGTTTTTGTCCGGGATGTCTGCATCTTCACATCGGTCGTAGCTTATTTCAGTTGAGGCGATCGTAATAAGTAACTGTGATTTCGGAGTCTCCAAAATGCACTTTCCTCGAAATGACAGTATTCCAGAAATAACTGTTTCTTTATGTATTTCTTGAATGAAATATACTCTAACCAGTTTATCCGTTTTGCTTTCAAATGTTATCACCAATACTGTACTCTGTCTTTTAAAAACTAGAGGACGTCTCCTCTGATAGTTGTGTTTTTTTACACACAAAATATCTGCCCGTGGAGTGCGGCAGGTAGGTGATGTGATTGTGATGGGATTGTGCCATTCGAGGGTAGACTTTGGCACATAGTCTAAGTATGTCGAGAGAAAGATATTTGGCAATAGGGCCATCGCAGATTTGTCCTTATGAAGAAAAACAAATATAGGTAAAATAACAAGCAATGGCAGACATTTTGAAAAATGTGAACGTTGCTGGTTATTCTACCCTGCCCCTATATTTTTTTTTCAAAGGACAAATCTGCAATGGCCCCAGCCAATTATCTTCCTCGTTACATATTCTGACTGTAAGCCAAAAATCCATGCTCGTCTCATCAAAGACACAATGCCCAAAACATTTCCCCTGTCTGCCCCACTAGTACTGGTATTCTACAGAGACCTACATAATTTCTACTGAATGCAGGAAAAAAGTATTGAACCAAATGCCTTTTGCTATTAGTTTTAGCTGTATTTTTAGCATGACAATTCACCCAAACTCAAACTTATCAAAGTACGTAAATAGCATTGATAATTATCAAATACCAGTATCTGTACTTTATGTGACCCAACATATACAATGAAACAACAAACCTGTGAAAGCTCAATCGGTCGTCGGAGTCACAAGAAAATAGTGCAAATCCCATCACTGTTTTCACTGTTTACTAACATCGTTTGTTTTTGTTTTTTTTTGTTTTTTTTTGAGTCGCGAGACTAAATGTTTTACTCATTTTTCAAAATCGATTGCATTTCAGGCAAACATATTTCAAGGGAAGTCTTCCACCATGATCATTTTTGTTCGTATTATGTGAGTTATGTGCAAATCTGTGAGAATTTATTTATTTGATCTTAACAATGTTGTTTGCACAACCTTCAAAGCCCCAGCTCAACATTGGTAAGAAGAAAAAAACATAAATGTTTACAGATTGACATATACCTTACATGGTATAAAGATGATGATGGTAGAAAACTTTCCTTTGAATATTTCTGCCTGAAGTGTTATCGCCGATAACAAAGAATAAATGGAATAAGATCCAAAATTAGTTTTCGTCTCAGTGAGACGAAAACTCTGCCTACAGGAATGCGTACAAAAATGCTGAATGCATTTTTACCATTTTCTCGCAAATGAATCAACGAAATGAGCTGGCATTTTCACAGGTTGGTTTTATTACGAATATCTTGATTTGTGCGATGAATGGAAGCATTTACAGACACTTTACCGATGTTGAGCTGGGAATTTAAGTGCAAAAACAACCCATTATTTTTATTTTAGAAAATAATAATGATAATAACAATAATAAAGCGACGAAATTGAAGAAAACTGTACTAAATGACAACATCGCCGGACGCCACTACTCAACTTGATAAGCCATACTGTCAGAAATACTTGAAAATGTTCTTCTAATTTTTTTAAAGATCAAGTGTGTGGTTGATCTGCTCTCGCGTGAGTTAACACAAATCACACTGGGACACATTCAAGCCATAGCCCTGACCACAGTTAAGCATTTATATATACGCTCACCGAAACCAGGACAGGGTTTTTGCCATCTGAGTTTTTGATTCTTTTTTTCTTCTTCCTTTTTTTGGGAAATTGTTGTTGTAATGCAAAGAAATACGGATGCGTTCTGCAGAGAAAATGTGAGGAAAAAGTGCTGACTTCCTGTAGTGTGATGGTAAGTGCAGTGAACAGCACACTCTAACACACTGATCTATGCTAAGATTTCTCGCCAAGAGACAGTTAGTCATCAGACCTCAAGAACAGATTCAAGCGGCAGTAAAGCAACAGAAACAAAGAAAATAATAATGTCCCATTCCTCCCCGTG